>JABJVR010000031.1:686459-726035 GCA_025773905.1 Chitala chitala
TATATATAATTTTTTTCAGTAACCTATACACTAATACAATACAATGCTACTGCTCCTGCCTCTGCCACCCATACTATAGTGCGAACTAGAAAAGTCCTCGCAAAACACTTAAAACGTCGCACTGCAAGAATAATCACACCTTTGAGTACAAAAGCTCTATTTATTTGTCTGTGTTAATGACAATATACTAATGCAATTTTATTCTTTTTAATACTATTACTTCCGGGAATGCAGTTACTGTAAAAAAAAAAAAAAAGTTATAATGTTACAGTTAAAGACATCGGAAAACATGACATCTTACCTTGCGCTGTGGCTCTGATTAAAACATTTGCTAAGAGAAATATCCACAAGTACAGCATCATCGCGACCGAAAAGGAAGATATGCAGAAAACTGCGTTTCTTACACTACACGGACTGAATGATGGATCGCTGCTTTTGCAGAGCAGTACGTGAACTTCTGCGCAAACTTTACTTAGGAGGAAAATGCGCAGTGGGTACAGCGCAGTGTGTGCGGCACCGTACGCGTATGACTCGCGCTCCGTCCAATTGTGCCCCACCCGGGAAGGGGACGGGGCGAAGGCAAGACACACCCTGGTTGAGCACAAAATGCGGAACACAAGTTTGGTTTGTATGTTCGGATCCGTCACGCATATATCTTAACAGACGCGTTCATTGTTAAATCGACAGGCTAGGTACATCACCTGCCTGTACAAAACTGGCGTCTTGGACAAAATAAGCGTTCATCCGGTGATTTTTAAGCTTCATGCGCCCTAGGAAGCTTTTGCGGAAATTTTTACTTAATGCAGTTGAAAGAACAGCTACATTCCAAGTGTTTGTTTTTCCAGTCAAGTTTGCCAGTTCTGCCCATGTTTTCGTAAGTTGCCTTCAAACGCTCCGTTTCAGCCAATGCCTTGTAGGTGTATGTGCGTGTGCGTGTGCGTGTGCGTGTGCGTGTTCCAAGAGCAGGGTTGTCATTTTTGGGCCACAGTCACAGTTACTTCAGTTCAGGCTCTCCCTCAGTTTCAAAAAATAAAGCAACAATAAAGTATAGATTAAAAGTTTCAACTCTTACTGCGTTGCTTCCTCATGTTATCGGAACTGAACCATCCTGCTTTTGGTTTCAGTAAAATTCTTAATTATACCCCTCCTACGGGAGAAGAGATGTGATCTGGAAGTACAGTAATAACAGCCGTCACCTCAGCAGTAAGTATTTACTGTCAATGTCTGCCCTTTTCTGCGTTCATGCAATACTGTTAAGGCCTCCACCATCTCTGGAGAGTTGTCTGGAGAGACGTTTGCACTGTCAGATCTGCTTTTCTATCTTGTTCATATACTTCTTACAGTCAATTTCGCATGGTTTTTTTAAGAGTGACCATCAGCATACTGTTGACCTGAAGATGTTGCAAATGCAGTGAAGAATGCTACAAAAGTACGCTGACAGCAAAGATTACTTGACAGCATCAGTCACCACACGTTTTAATGAACATCTGCTACAGTGAACACATAGTGCTTATTTGTTGATGTCCAGCAGTCTTTTCTGAACTCCCTGATTATGTCCCATCAGTTCACTGCCATTATCATAAAACCATCCACAACAGTCTGCCATGCTAAGTGTTATATTTTCAAGCCACTCAATGAGCACATTACATAATCCTCTTCCTGTGGATTCCTGTGCTTTTCAAGGCACAGAGTGTGCATATCAGGGGGCTCGTTTAGAAAAGCCTCATTCGGACGAAAAAGATGAGAAATCTTAATATGCACATTTACGTGAGCATTTTTGGATTTATAAAGAAAAAGTCTTCCTGAAAAATATTGCACATTAACAAATAGAGCTAGGAATCAGCCCTGATCTCAAAGTTTTATCCCATTTCATTTGACAAGTGCCCATTTATTTCATTCAGTTTAAAATCAATCCAGTTTTGATTCAATTTAATTTTGCTAAAATACTTTTAGCATCAATTAATTGGGCAGAAGTGAAACATCAGCAAAGGTCCAAAGATCCCCACCATAGCAAACAATGTACTGTAGCAGTATGGGAGAACATCCATCCATCCATTATCTTAACCACCTATTCCTGGTGAGGGTCGCGGGGAAGCCTGAAGCCCATCCCAGAGCACATAGGGCGCAGGGCAGGGGACACCCAGGGCAGGGCACCAACCCACCACATATGGGAGAACATATTTATTGTTATTTGTAGTGTATTTTTGGTCGGAATTAATGGCACGTAAGCATGGTGTAGCTGTAAGACTTTTTCCAATGTGGCAACCAGGACAATGCACGTATTTCACTGGGGTGTCAGTTATTCCTGACAGTATTGATCAGTATACCCAAAAAGGCATGCTGCGGGTCATGGGCCATCAATGGACACAAAATTTTGACCAAAACATCCTCCGAGAGCAACTTGTCCCAGTCATCCAGGAACAGCTTGGTGACAAACAATGCCTTTTCCAGCATGATAGAGCACCTTGCCGTAAGGCAAAAGCGGTAACTAAGTGGCTCGGGGAACAAAACATCAAAATATTGGGTACATGGCCAGGAAACAACCCCAGACCGTCATCCCTTTGAGAATTTGTGGTCAATCCTCAAGAGACGGGTGGACAAACAAAAACCCACAAATTCTGACAAACTCCAAGAATTGATTATGCAAAAATGGGCTGCCATCAGTCAGGATGTGGCCCAGAACTGGATCGACAGCATGCCAGGGCGAATTGCAGAGGTCTTAAAAAGAAGGTCAACACCGCAAATATTGGCGCTTTGCATAAACTTAATGTAATTGTTAATAAAAGCCTTTGACACATATGAAATGCTTGTAATTATACTTCAGTACACCATAGTAACATATGACAAAAAGATCTAACAACACTGAAGCAGCGAACTTTGCGAAGATTAATATTTGTGTCATTCTCAAAACTTTGGCCACGGCTGTACTTTAAACGTTCCTACCCGATGCACTAAACGTTTCAACAGTGTTGTGACTTCAATAATAATAATAATAACAGTGGAAAAATATGAGCCATTAATGAATCAAAACGTAATTAGGGGTAGGTAACTTCGTGCAATGCCTTACTTCGAACACATATTGACCAATAAAAATGACAGCCCACGTGTTTACTTAAACTAACTAGCGCCATCTAGCGCCTTTGAAGGACATTCTCTTTGCATGTCTGCACGCACGCAACTGCTATTATTACTACTAGTTGTGGTTTTCAGCTGTTAGGCTGAGTAACCATTTTTCTTCCCGTTTAAGATCAGTCATGATTTATGTTGCTGATATTATGACGGATTTCGATATTATGTATAATCTGAGTCAACAAAGTCTGTCTATAATGAATAACTAACAAAAGTTGGCCAATTTCTTATGCGCGGGAAGGAAGTAATCGACGCGTAACATTCTTCATTTAATTTTATCTCATTTTATTTAGCTGCAGATGGAGCCGTTCGTTGTTCATTGAATTAATGCATGCATTTAAAGTATGCTAATTTGTGGTTCAAAATCCACGATGTGTTAAGAAAAACATTCAACAGCATCTGAAAAGCAAATAAATGACCGGTCGATATCTTAACACTGAACTGTTATAAAAAATATATGTATATATATTGAATGTCAATTAGCCGTATTTAGATTAAAAGAGTGCCCCATTTTTCTACTGTCAAGCTTCCGCACCAGGGGCAGGAACTTTGCCTTGCGTCCCCACTTTCAAAAGCATTCCTTACTAAACCCGTCATATGCCTACTGCCACAGCCGGCGAGAAGGTCGCAAAGAAGATCTTGCGCATCGGTTGAATTACAGCTGCCAGAAGGAAGAATTTCGTATACCATTAATCGTCGATGGGAAAAAAAGAGTGTATGGAGTCTGCTGCCTGTGCCGCTTTCGAGACACGGAATCATTTATTCTTAACTCATCAACTTGGCACGAACCAATGCAGATGCCCAGGGTCTGGCTTTGTGTTGTGGAAGGCACAGTGTCTATCATTGCGCTTTTAAGCACGCTTGCAGATAGTGCTCCTCTGTTGCAGCTCGCTGGTGACATGCAGTCTCTTATATCTCCGGTGACCAAGGCTATCTTAGTAGCTTTGTTCATTTTTGCCATTTTGCTCATTCTTTATGTGATTTTGTGGTATATATGTCGAGACGTGGATTGTGATCACGGAATTTGAATGGGGAAAACTGGACGCCGATTGGAAGAAGACGCAAACTGATTCAGCCGAGGGTCGATATTGCCGAGAAGTCAGGGTGACCCCTGGTAAGTGCCCCGGCATGTTTGGTTTTTCTTTTGTCGATTGGCGACAGTGGGGAATATTAAGCAAACGTTGGAAAAAAGAAGCATGTAAATTATGATCGTCCGTCACTAAAGACGTAAACGTTGTGCATGCTGGACGGGGATCTTGCATGACATGCTCTGACCACGCGCCGTGAAAAGTGCTTCAAAGGAAATGTTTTTGTGTCACAAAAATACGGAACTGCATTTGACATTTTAAACTACCGTCTTGACTACAGGTGCTTTGGGGGAGCATGTCTTTTTCGAGGTTTTTCAAAATGATCTCTCCGAAATATAATTATCCCATCAATTATGACCATTACCTCATAGCAGGGGATGGAAACAAAACTCATCAGAGAAAACAGAACAGGGATAAATATGTACTCAGTAGTTAGACAAGTCATTAACAATTGGTGGTGCCAGAACATCACATAAACCGTTTGTACATATAGGGTAAATGCATTTTGCCCAGCACCACTGTTACGTTTGCGCAACAGCCTAACAACAACCTGCATTTGATTGCTTTTTCAAATATCTGAAGCACATCATCAGAAGTTAGGAATGGGTACAGCGGTCCGGCACCGATCAGGACTGCGCATTACTCGCGGCTGCGTGCGCACTTTCTACCCACTTCAGCGGTTTACCGCAAGTTTTCTTTGTGCAGTGTCGCCTCACTATAAGCTTCCTGAAAGGACCATTTTGTCCTGCACGCATTTAATATATTCATAGGTCACACGTCCACGCATTTCACGGTGTAAGTGTTAAGAGACAATTGTACACAGGCTTTCATTATCCATGTGTTTCTTGCCGATACTCTGGACAGAATCGTATTTCTAAAATGCGTTCAACATTATGGGATTTTTTTCTTATGCCGTTCGACTGAAAATGAAATATGGTTACTTTGTATGATTTGAAGCCGAAATATTCGCACACTAGGGCTGGTCTTTATGACTCTTTGATTAAATACTTCTAGTTACGTGAATAGCATTTTGATTATAGGTAACCGTTTTTTATCATCAGAAAGTTACAGCAGAAAGTTAAAAACGCCCACTTAAGAAGTACAGCCACTTGCTTGCAAACCTGTGGATCGCAAATAAGTAATGCGCTCATCATATCGGCAAGAAATAGTACACTGAAATAAAATGAGAGTGAAGGACAAATGAAGGGCGATATGCAGATTTCAGTCTACGACAAAAGTACAAATTACGTGCACTTTGTTTTGCATGCATTAAAACATTAAGCAGCAGTGCTTAAAGTATTGTGGCTATGATTTTCTTAACAGCTTCATTCTTGCATGGCACGATTCGCACGTTCGTGTCAAGAAAATATGAAGTCTTCGGGTTTATCACTTTCAGCCACCCATTTGTAATTGAAAACCATGTTTAACTTATAATAATTATATAATCGGAACACTTATAGTTCGCAGTTTGCTGTGTTTTTGTGTTCTGCTGTAATGTTTTCAGGAAAATGCCCTGGAGCGATGATGGACACCGTCTTCTCCGATCATGAGTGATGTTAACGTGTCGATGGCCTCCTCCTGCTGACAATCATAATACTTAAGGTTATCAAATACCAATACTGGAACGAAATAGCCAGAAAAGTCCTATTTCTTGTAAATGAATATTCAATTATTTTCTACATACCATAGATGCGAATGGTACGTTGGACCGCGTAAACACAAATTACATTTACGGGGTGTGAACCAAGGATAAGGGCAGGTGTCACGTGACTCAATGTTACTTTGTATGTGGTCTTACCAAGGTGCTGTTATCACTAATATTGTATATTGTAAGCGTTGTGCCATGCATCGATAGAAGAAAATTTCAATCAGTTGTAACGCAATACCTGTTTGACACAATGTAGAACGAAATTCACATAAACCAGGAGTGTAAAATCAGTAATCAGGTTTCCTGTAAATTAAATGTTAATTTACAGTGAAATGTACAATGTTTAGGGCTATGAAAAACCTGCGGCGCTCTACAGTGACCTTAACTCGTTTTGAAATGGTTAAACAAAACTTGCTTGAATAGCTTCATACGTCTGTCAGCCCGAACGTGAGAAAAGGTGTTATAATTTATTGTTTTTATTTTATTGTTATTTTAATCCTTCTAATCACAAGAGACCTGTATCAGTGTATGAAATCAAATCGAATACTTTAATGCAGACATCTGCGCACTCATGGCAACACACCAGCCACATTGCACATAAATAAGGTATTTGGACATCTTTAAACCTTCTTGTTGTGGCTTTTTTATTCATTGCAGAGGCTGAACTAAATGTTTGTGCAGTGGTGTTTCTGTCAAACGCTTTTTGTTTTAAAGATTGTAAATATTGTGAATATTTTGTTCGAAGGGGAATTTCTCCTTATTATTCTATTTAATTTTCTTTACACAACGTGTGTAGCAGGTGGAGCATTTGAAATTGAAACGCATAGAGAAACGGGGAGGGTTTTTAAAGTAGTGGAAGCAAGGAGGTGGGTAGAGAAAAAAAAGATGAGCAGACTGAAAATTAATTTTATGTTAAAGGCAGCCAAATATGAAATGAAACTGGTACACCATTTTTTTTAACTTCTAAAATTGATTTTTAGAAATGTTTTGATTGAAAGGTTAATCTGTGATGCGCCTCATTGCTTTGTTGCCTGCGTTGTAGTTTCATGACCCGTGGGTCTCCATGAAGTGAAAAGATGAGGAAAAATGCCCAGGAAAGGATGAAACAGGAACAAAAGACAGATTAGGCATGAGTCATCCTGTGCTTTAAGCAAAGATCAGATTTGATGTGATTGCCTTTGGGCTGTTTATGTAGTTCTGATTTGATGGCACCAAACAAATTTGAAGGACTGTCAATAGCGTGTCCCCTCCGTTCTTCTGTCTCCTGTCAAAAAGTAGGCATGGGTCCAGGCAACACTGGACAAATATTCAAGGCCATGTACGCATGACTCATAGATCGCCCGATCGCTGTCTTTCAGGGAGCCGTGGTGGAGATGCGGTCTGAAGGCAGATCATTGCTGAGGGTGGTGAGCACAATAATGATCAGCCCGGGACTCTAAAAGGCCTTTGCTGCAGAGGCACAGGAGGGAAAGGTAATTAGCAATGCCAGGTCAGCCTCAGAGAGAGTAACTAACAATGCCAACTGCCCTTTTTCCTGTGGACAAGGTCAGAAAGCCTGTGTCTTTAGCTGGGAGACAAGGTTGTTCTTTTACCCTGGGTTGAGCTGAGACGAGCACGCTCTCGCTGCAGATGCGGTTTCCTGGGCGTAACTGCGTTGAATTAAACTTGCAGAAATTAATTGGTAGCATGCTGCACATGCACGAACCAGCATGTCATTAGATTAGGAGCATAAGCACTGTTAGAGAGGCCAGTCAGTAGGCTAGAAGAGGTACAAAATGGATTTCAGGTAACTACTGCAGATGATCTGTTTGTTTTTAAATAGTTTTGCATTGACTTTGGACTTCACAAGTAAAAGGTTTGTTTGTACATGTTTTTCTACTTAATTCAGGACTTACATTTCATTATTTATGCTTTACTTGAATGACTGAGACAATTGCTTGACTTAATCGTGTGCATTTTGATTACAGGACAGCACATACTGTTAGTTAGATTCTCTGATACTGTTTGACCTCGTTTGTGACATGCATGTGTACTATTATTATTATTCATTGTAAGTCGCTTTGGACAAAGGCATCTGCTAAATGAATAAAATGGAATTGTAAAATGGATAAAGGTTGAAAAGCATGCGGCCCAGTGCAAATTCTAAAAAACTACAGTGCTGGTTTCTACAAAAGGTGTCACTGGAAATTAAACACGAGGCTAAGGCATAAACTTGGAATAAATGACAAACAAAGAAACAATGTATTCAGTTTGGCAGACTGTGGAGGGCAGATACAGACACTCAGTAAGAAAATAGTAAAGCTTAAAAGTGGTTTCAGTTCCCATCGGTGTGCTTGCCATGTCTATCTGTAAAGAGCATGCATATCAGAGTACCAGTGAGCACGGTGGAGTCACCCGAGCTCCATGACACCAGTGAGCACAGTGGAGTCACCCGAGCTCCATGACACCAGTGAGCACGGTGGAGTCACCCGAGCTCCATGACACCAGTGAGCACGGCGGAGTCACCAGAGCTCCGTGACACCAGTGAGCACGGCAGAGTCACCAGAGCTCCGTGACACCAGTGAGCATGGTAGAGTTACCAGAGCTTCCTTACATCAGTGAACATGGTGGAGTCACCAGAGCTCTGAGTCCTCAGTGAGCACGGTGGAGTCACCGGAGCTCTGAGTCCTCAGTGAGCACGGTGGAGTCACCACAGCTCAGAGTCACCAGTGAGCACGGTAGAGTTCCCAGAGCTTCCTTACATCAGTGAGCACGGTGGAGTCACCAGAGCTCTGAGTCACCAGTGACCATGGTGGAGTCACCAGAGCTCAGAGTCACCAGTGAGCACAGTAGAGTCACCAGAGCACCGAGTCACCAGTGAGCACGGTAGAGTCACGAGAGCTCCATGACTCCAGACTCAGGGGACACGTAGGTGACATCCTGCTATGTCAGCATAGCTCCTGCACAAAAACCACCTACAGATTCACACACAGCCTCTGGCTGTCAACAACAGTGTCCTTGACATATTAGTATAAAAACACAACTTTTGGTGATTTAGATGAACTTGTGTTATGAAAACATTCGAAAGCGTGACTCAGTAGTTTTTCTGTAATAAAACCCTACAGAGCATAGTGCAAAGCTTGTTAAAGAGATAACATGCTAACAGACCGGATAACATTCAAAATGAATTTATCAACTTTCATATAAAATAATCTGGTACCCATTTTTCATTTTGTAGGGATTTTGAGATTATTCTTATTTTAAAACTTTACTAAATAGATTTTAAGCTTGATCCTGTCTGCATGGTGTAATTCTCCTTAGAGATGAAATAGGAATTATTATAGTCTGAGGTGTCCCCTTTCCATCAGAAGGCATATACATGTGGGCGGGTACAATTTAAACATTTTATGGGCACACCTTTAGAGATTTTTTTAGCACTGAAGTACATTTGAAGCATACAACAGTTTCACCATGGTTTTTTGCGGGGGGGTGGATATCATTGACATGGATCGCACATATTATGAGCTGGATTGAGTTGGAAAGGAAACAATCTGTCACATGGGCAGCCAGGAATTAGGTCAGACAATGCTCTGAAATTTCTGTACATGGTTCTGCCCCAAGAGGGTGTGTAAGATACGCTAGTTAGAGACAAAGCCATAATTAATGCACACAGACAGATTATAAGGCAAGCCTTCACAGATAATACATGCATAATGTCATGCAATGGTGCAGACAGAAATTCTGAGCTGCCTTACTAATACACCCCCCCACAGTAAGAATGTGTAATGCCTAGTATGCTGCAGGGCCCTTATCCAACTCTGGGCCCCCATGAATCATTCAGGTCTCCCCCCCAAAAAAATTTCATGACACCAGTAGGTACATCAAAGCAAAATGCAATGGATGACAATGTTACTGGCTATGCGCTGATAAGCACATCCAGGCATGACATTCATGATCCAATCAGCAATATTTACAATGCAAGGAGATGGACCGCTGGACCAGATAATTTGTCTTTGCAAGGAACGAACAAGAGGGCAGCTATATAATGAGTTTACTTACCTCCTGAAGTGTAATAGTATTTGGTCATCCAGTTGCCATCCAATTGACAAAGGCAGGCCTTTTTTCACTTTTACCCTGTTATGCCAAAGTCCCAGCTTTGGTGGGTTCTTTCATTATGGTTCAGAATCCAGCGAGATTTTACTGTTGGCAGTTACAAACTATTGCTCTGAGTGCTTTCCCCTGCTGCAAGATAGCACCAAGGTCATATGTGCAGTTCTGTTGCTTAGTTTAATTTCCTGCGTAATGGTTTCAAACATCTATCTAAGCCACTGATTTACACAGGTAACAGGAATAATAATTACCTGAATCAGTCACATTAGTCTTCATTAGGAGGCTTGACAGAAAAGGTTAGGACTGCTGTACTGAACATCCCATTCATTGAACGTTTCGGTGGCGTTACAAAAAGACATTACTGATTTATTGACAAAGTAGCAGCTGTTTTAATACTAAGAATGTGATCTTTGCTTAAATTTTTTTCATCCATATTTAAAAAATTGAAGCACGCTATTGTAATAAAACCCATAATATGATCGTGTTTTGAAATACGTGAAAGACAATGGTGAACTTTTTGATTCTGTTTTATGTAACACCTTTCACAGTTGAGTTGCCCCAAGATATTTTACAGGAGTGAGTGTAAATAACATCACATAAATTAAGTTAAACCAGATGATAATGGAAAGGAGGAGCCACAGAGAAAAAAACCCCTCTGGGGGTCCAAGGTTGACTAGCCGCTCAAGGACAACGGGCATACTGATTTTTTGCAGTCAGAACTGTTTGCACATCAACTGTCTGTAGAATCATTTGTACAAAACTATTTGGTGTAGATCTTGCTTCTACTGACCTGTAATATTACAGTATTTTTGGTCACCTGTCATTTGCATCCACAGTAGCGTCTCTAAGTGGATATAAATGTGCGTGTTGGCAAAACAGAGCAACCCAAGTGAAATTCATGTGTCATTTAGTGAGAAGGCTTCATTACTCCACCCCCCCACCCCCAGAGCTTTTTGCCTTGCATGTGTCAATATTTACTTGTTTATTTGCAGCCGAGCCTCAACAAAAACAAAAACCATTGTGTAATTGTGCTCCTTGAATTACAGTACAAGTCATGTCACAAGAATGTGCTTGGCTTTGGCATTTGGAAGCTCATTAATTTGGTATAATAAGCACCTTAATAGTGCCTGGGGAAACCATATGAGGTGTTCTGTGCGAACACAGTTCTACAATGACAGTGCCCTCAAAACTAAACCAGTCTGATTTGGTTTTTGTGACTTTTCACCTTTATCTAAGGTCAGCTTGATTCGAATCCCAACCCAGTCACCTGGTGTGTCCCTGTGCTAGCTCCCCGGGTGCTGCATGTGGCTAGCAGCCCACTGCTCCCCCTAGGGGATGGGTTAAATGCAGAGAATGAATTTCCCTTGTTGTGGGACTTAGAAGGGATTAATAAAAAAGAAGGTAAATTGATTTGTATAAAGCTTGTTATTGTAAGGTTCACGGTATTGTTGTTGTTTTGCTCTTTTGTGTCTTCTATTATTATTATTTTTAATATTTATTTATGTTAAAGGGATCCATTGGAATCATCCAGTATTTCATTAAAAACTGATGGGAAACTGTGGTTCAACAGGTTACACAGGGAGTGAGCCAATGAGAGCTGTATCTGCTCCCGGAGTAAACCATGCCTTCAGGTGACACAGAAAGGTGAGGGTCAGGGATAGGAGCCAGTTCCTCACTGCAAGGACAATATTGATATACAAGATTGCAAGGATGGAGAGCTATCAGTTGAATTGAACTGGCATGTGTGTCCACTGTCATGGACAGAACTGTTCTGTTCTCTGCACGCACACACACACACACACACACACACACACACACATTGCATATTGTCGCTTTACTTTTGTGGGTGTTATAACTATGCCCAGTGACACGGGCTCCGCGTTGCCATTGATGTTAGTGCCCTTCTTTGAACTGATTCCCCTTCCAGGATATATCCATTCAGCAATTTGACACGATATTTAGCAGATAAAAATGTCACATTGAAATAACCACCCTGTTAGTATTTATGTAGCTTTCTCTCCGGTACTAGCCTTGACATTAATATTAATTGCTCCAGTCTTGTATTATTGTTGAAAAGTCTGTCATTTATTTTCTGTTCACTCATTGACAGTGGCAGGGTGGGCATGTATGGTTTGTGAAGTTGCACTCAGAATAACTGAGCTATGTTCTGGAAATATCTGCTCCATGTCATTCCACTGTTTGTGGTATTTAAATGCCTGCTTACTGTTTTGACCATAAACTGTAAGGGGTGTTAAAAAAATTCAGCAAAGTGCATTTTTGTATCACTACATATTTTTTCATTCTCTCAGTTCAGTAACATCTAAGATTGTAACAGATCCACGGAGCCCCCCACAGACTTATAAAAGATAGCTCAGCTGTACCTCAGTTTCAACGAACGCATCTTCATTCTTATTTTTTGGTTTGTGAATGGAGACATTTTATATAAGACAACATGAGGTTTTTTGTTCATTGACGTATTTACATAATTTACAGAAGCTGTTAATGTTATGGAACTTTCTCTAATTCCTACAGCGAGATTTGAACGAACAGCCTGGGTTTGGGGTGTGTGTTCAGCATCACTGCCCTGCTTATAACACACACCAAGAACGAGCACTTGCAGTAACACGGGTCCTTCTGTCACCCCTCCCATGAGCCCCCAGTCCCGATCAAGTTGTATTTCAGCTACAGACAGCAAACAGCAAACCTTCCAGACCTCAGGCACAGAACTTGTCTAAAGCAATTGCCTTCCACATTCTTCTCCATTACCTACAGTCACATCGGTCCCTGTGTCCCCCTCAGTAAAATGTTTAAATAAAAGACAACTTTAAATTGGTGCAGTATCTTACTAGTGGAATACAGCAGCGTTGATTTGAGTTTACAAAACAGCCGTCAGGACACGTGCTGTTAAATAGCTTTAATCTCACAGACTCATTAAACCAACCTGACTCGGGTACAAATAGTTAAAAGGCTTTGAAAGAGGGGAGTCTAGCTGCAGTGTGGGTTATCAAAAATGTGGTTATTTAGTGCATCAACTTTTATTATCGTTTTTTGAGTTGGCTGTGATAATCGTCTACATGCACGAATGAATGCTTCGCTTTCCGACACTTTGTAGTTGCCATCAGATGGGACATTCATTATAATATGATGGCTTTTGCATCTTCCTTTGTCTCTTTCTGTCATTTTGTGATGCAGGATCAATGGTGCTACACAAAACGTTACTAAAAGTAGCTCAATAAATAATTACCAGCCTTTATCAAATGAGTCACGAGCACCATTAAGTGAGTATGAGATGATCTTAACTGGAAGCTTTTCAAAAGAATGCCACAGAGTGCACGAGCTGGCAGCTGCAGAAAGTACTGGAATGCGTATAGTTCAGGCGTTTCAGTCTGAAAGACTTTTTGTATTGTTTAGCTTTAAATTGCCATTTTGAAATATTTTGCAAGTGTTCACAGTCTCTTTCATTGTTTACAAAAGACAGAAAACAATTCAATGTATTGTGCCTGAGCTGAGTCACCTACACAGGTGAGGTTCCTGCCTCATCCTCTGTGCGTAATGGGTGATCTCTACACTGTTATAACCCATGGGCAACTGGTTAGGAATAATTACTGAATCTACAAATGATTGAACAATTTGGAGAAAAGTATTATTCTGTTTCTTCAGACTAAAGAGGCCGGGGTTAAAGAGCAGGATTTTTGGAAACTAACACACTCCAGTGTAATGTAAACCTTCTAAGGGCATTGACAATTTCATTGTAGGATAAATCTGTCTATTAGTGATCTATCTATAGTGTCTATTCTGATCTATTAGTGATCCATCCATCCCTCCATTCGCTTAACTGCCTTATCCAGTTCAGGGTCATGGGAAGCCTGGAGCCCATCCTAGGAAGCACAGGCTGCAGGCAGGGGACACCCTGGGCAGGGCATCTAGTAGTGATATTATTCACATTTTAATCAACATCTGTCTTCAGGGATATATTACACTAAGAAATGAGACCTCTGACTTATTTTAAAACATTTTCCTGGTATTTAAAAAATAAAGGTCTGGTGTATACCCTGGTTCGTACAATATACTCTTAAAAATCGTACTCTAAACAGGTATAATATTGAGTTAGTAAAGATCTCAACACATTTCTATTACAGAGAGAGGAAAAGTAATTAAAATCATTTTATGGTTTGATTCCCAACTCAAAAGACATAGCCATGTCTAGACCAAGGTCACTCTTGACTCTAAATCATTCACTTTGGTGAATTGTGCAAAACATACCAAATATAAAAGGTATGTGCTTTATAGTATGTGCTAGTGAATAAAAAAGGTTATTATTAATGTTATCATGCATTCAAATTATCCTAAATCAACTAACAATGTAAATTTTTGCCTCATAGAAACTGAACCTGGTTTGATCGATCCTGCTGTAATACTAATAATAACATAACATAAACATAACATACACCATCTCATCCTATGCGCTTCTTGGCTTTCAAGTCTATATTGCTTGTATGACATGAGTGCAGAATTAGTTGTGCCTATTGTTAACTGGGAGTATAATTGTTACAATAAATGGCACGATTTTTGCAAGTGATTTTCGCGTGCATGTGTGCGCGCGCGCGCGTGCGCTTACACTCCTTTCTTCACAGAAATGAGCTTACACTTTAGCTCTAGCGTTGCTGATGTCTCGTGATGCATCTTAAGCTCCGGAACTATCATGCGAGTAGCACCGGTTTCCGGTCGGTTGTATTTCAGCGACGCGGAGCGAAGACGGACAGGAAACACGGATACACCGGCACCGCAGAGTAACCGCACAGAAGAAGACGGAAAATGAGCATGTGGTCGCAAATACTGCCGCTGTTGAAGGTCTATTTAATCGGCTTGAAAGTCCTACTGTATCAGCTTTTCAACAAACCTTTCACATTACCAGGTTTGGATAAATGTTATTTTTTGCTATCTGAGTTACAACGTACACATATCTGCTAAGTACTGATGTTACGGATATGTATTTATTTTGTTGATACGCATACTCGAGCATCGGTGCTTTACATATCAGCATTAGACATCTGCATTAAATGGAGGAGGTGGTGCTTCAGACATAACGTATTGCTCGGGGCAGTCTGCTTTTTTTGCACCCTGAACAGCCCGATGTTTGACGGGCTGCCCCTGTTGTTTCTCACTCTACATTTAATTATATGTTTCGGGCACAAGTGGGTGGCATTAGGGAGAAGAGTTATCACGGTGTACTGAGACAACTGGCATTACAGAAACATGACTGATGCTGTCCAAACAGCTCTCTGCATGCCTTAGACTACACACAATGTACAGGGTAACTGCGTTGTCTTTGGTTTCCAAATCAACTAAGGGGGGGTTCTGCACCCAGCCACAGTATCTGCTGGCCTATAGCAATGTAAAGGTGACAGTAACATAGACAGGAGAATAGACTTTGTTTAGGATTTCATATATTATTTTATATGCACCATATGTGGTTTAGTCTTGTTTTTACACATGGTGTTTATTTAAGGCCGTATGTTAAAGGAGTAAAGATGCATACTTTGAAATTGTGGGTAATTCCTACCATGGAACTACTTTGATTAAAATGTTTGGTTAGTAATAGCTGTTTCAAAATCAGTGGCGTGTGTATTCTGAGTAACCTTTAAATAGTTTTATAGGTCAATTACGTTTTTATAATGTTATTTGTGGTCACATATATATACATACATACATACACTTAATATAAAACAAGATTAAATTAATCTCCCTAGACGGTAGCCAGACGGTGTATTTTCCCCTGTTGGAGATGGCAGCAACAAATAAAACTTTAACTTAGATATTTCTATGACTGATTTTTTTTTTTTTTAAGTCTGTTTGGGAGTGTCTGCTTATATTGACACTTTTGCAGTGCTTATTGTTCAGTTATTGCTGTAGTGTTACTGTAGAAATTTTATCAGATGATATGTTTGATTTATTGCAACAAAGAATTCAACATGTTGCCTCATTAATTGGCTGCAGCACCTCTGGAAAACCAATGATGAAATGTTTTGTTTTTTTCTTTTTCTCAGCAGCTGCCACCAAATGAGAGCCAGTGGTTTCACTGCTATCATTAGTGTGGCTGCTACTTAAAAAACAAGTTGACCTTCAAACTAGTAAAGCAGAAATTATAAGAACATAAAAATACAGGGGAAAAACAAAGAACATTCATGTTGCGCTGTTCAGTGTCTTGTGACATTTTGCACTACCCTTTCCTTATTTTCTGGGTAGTTTTCTGCAGAAAATATATAATAGTGGAGGTTGGAATTGTATTGCCAATCTTGCATGTTAATGTTGTTATATCACCTGTAGGAGTGTTTCTTTTTTTTAATATAGTTTGTTTGTGTTACATGTATATTTGTATATTCGGTACCAATCAAATTGGGATTATTTGCTTGAAACCTTAAAGATATTGTCAGCTCAAGACATGTAATTACATTCCAGAACATATCATCCAAAATAAGCGGAGTAATATCTTTGGGGGAAAAATGCTAAATTTTGTAAATGTGTACCCTCTTACATAAAGAGGAAATGACGTTTTGATATGCATTTGTGGCACGAATTTTTAGTAAGTATGCACTTATGTGCACACTTACAGTTCACATTGTGTGCATTGCAAGCCTGTTATAATGCCATTGATTGCAACATTTTTTAATGATCCAGAGCCAAGGTCCACTAACAGCGCTGGTATTTCTGCTAGCCATAAAGATGTCCCTTAGTTTCAGTTAAACATGGAACACAACGCAAAGTTGCCAAAACTGTCTGCATGTTTAGTTTGAGAATTCACATAAATATTTTGAATCTTATCTCATGCCTTTATCTTGCTGCCCTTTTTGTTAGGTGGTCTGTGTCAAGGGTCATAAAGGCGTCAGTGTGCCGTGGAAATGATGGAGAGTAAGGTTGTGGAGGGGTCACCAACAGACCTAAATCTGGTTGCTCACCCTAGAGCAAAAAGCAAGGTGTGGAAGTACTTTGGGTTCGATACTGATGCTGATGGATGTATTCTGCACTGGAAGAAGATATACTGCAGGATATGCATGACGCAGATCGCATATTCGGGGAACACTTCTAACCTCTCCTATCACCTGGAGAAGAACCATCCTGAAGAGTTTTGTGAATTTGTAAAGAGCAACACGGAGCAGATGAGGGAGGCATTTGCCACCGCCTACTCCAAGCTGAAGCCTGAGTCATCACAGCAGTATGTCCAGGAGACCCTGTCAACAAAGCAGACCTTTGGGCACGAGAGCAGGAAACACGGTGACCTGACCGCCGCCCTTGTCAGCTTCATCTGCGAAGGGATGTACCCGGTGTCGATTGTGGAAGAGCCCTCGTTTATAACGCTTTTAAAGACAGCCGATCCTCGGTTTGTGCCCCCAACAAGAAATGACTTGACGACAAAGGAAATTCCTCAAAAGTACTACTTTGTCCGGGAAACGGTGTTCAGGGAGCTCGCCGGAGCAGCTTGGTGCGGCATTTCCACAGACCTCTGGAAAAGCCAAGCCCACAACAGAACTTATGTTTCCCTGTCTTCTCACTATCTCAACAGTTATGAAAAGAATAGTCTTACCATGATGACCAGGTGCTTGAAAACGTTCGAAGTACCAGAGGAGAATGCTGCTGAGAGTATCACTCGTGCTCTATATGAAGCCTTTGTAGAATGGGGAATTAACCCTAAGGTTTACGGAGTCACTACGAATAGCTGCCCTGATATTGTGAAAGCGTGTTCACTTCTTGACCTGTCTGTGCAGATGCCTTGCTTTGGGCACACGGTCAACATGGGGATAAAGCAAGCCTTTGAGTTGCCAAAGCTCAGCAGTTTTTTGGGTCGCTGTCGCAAGATGGTGGAATATTTCCAACAGTCTATGGTAACCATGTACCTTCTGCGGGAGAAGCAGAAACAGCAAGGTTTGGCCCAGTGTATGCTCATTAGTGACCGTCTCACTTCTTGGGTCAGCACCCTGGCTATGCTTCAACGGTTGAAGGAGCAGCAGTTTGTTATCGCCTCGGTCCTTGTGGAGGACGGCAATAATCACCACTTGATGTTGGAGGCTTCAGAGTGGAGCACGGTCGAGGGCTTGGTTGACCTCCTGTTGCCTTTTAGATTAGTGGCCGACATGATGACCTCGTGTAGATACCCCACAATTAGCATGGTTAAGCCAGTTTTACACATGCTGCTCAACACCACACTGAAGGTTAAGGAATCCGATCTGAAGGACGTTGGTATGGTGAAGGAGGTGATTGCTAAGATGCTGTCCACAACATACCAGCAGACACCTGAGATCGAGATGTTTTTAAATGTTGCGACGTTTTTAGATCCTCGGTACAAGAAGCTTCCGTTCCTCTCTCCTTTTGAGCGCTCCCAGGTAGAGTCACGCGTTATCGAAGAAGCGAAAGCACTGCTGGAAAAACGCAAGGAGGAGTACCCGAAGCCCGAGGAGCCGCCCAACAAACGCCAGGCTATTGACCCCTCGCCGTCGCCCAGCAACGCTAGCAACCTGTTGGCCGTCATCTTCTGCCAGTCAAGTGCCGATGATAATCAGGAGGAGCTGCATGCTCAGGTTCTGGAGGAATTAAGCAACTACAAATCTCAGAAGGTCCTGGGTCTTAACGAGGACCCTCTTCGTTGGTGGTCAGACCGCATTGCCCTGTTTCCCACGCTACCCAAAGTGCTTCAGAAATACTGGTGCGTTTCGGCCACGAGCGTGCTGCCTCACCGTCTCTTCAGCACCTCCGGCAGCGTCCTGAGCGGCAAGAGGAACCGGCTGGCCCCCTCACACGTCGACCAGCAGGTCTTCCTGTATGAAAACACTCGGAGCTGGTTCGAACTTGAGCCAGGAGAAGAGGATGAAGGGGACTGGGGCATGGAACAAGACCAAGGGGTAATAGTGGGTGATGGACTCACGGTTTAAGCTAAGAACTCGCTTTAGTGTGTAGTCTCTGACTTGCATTTAGCACATGCTTTTTCGCTTAAAATGGCACCCTTGCCGAAAAGCTTAAACCGTTTAAAACTACCCATTTAAAGGTTCCTCATATATTTAAACACAGTATGTTGATGCATTCAAACTTTGATATTAGGTTTCTCATTGTGTATTAAGAGGAGTGCACTATGTATAGAGTACTGTTGCTATTGGTAACCACAACAAATGCAGAATATCCATTGCAACATTTTTGTACCTGCAGGTGTGTGAATTGAAGACATCACTGCAACTGATTTAATCATACAAATTTATCATTAGCATTAATATACACTGCAAAAATTGTAATGCAGAACTGAAGTTGGGATAAATTTGTCCAAATCCAGCTTCACTTAATCTGTGTCTCAGAGTCATTTATTACAGGACTAAAGTTTATTGATGGCTTGTCACACTGGAACCTGAAGTGTATAGTAACAAAAATAGGGCAACCAAGGAAAAGTCTTGAATAGTGATTTATTCTGTCATCAGACTAGGCAATGACATGCAAATCCTCCAGTTTCACAAGGTTTCTAAATAGCCTTCATGTGCCCTTTATCTGTTAAGCAAGGCCTTCAGCTCTGGTTCATTTTTCGGTGTGATTTTTTTTTTTTTTTTTTTTTTTCCCCCCCACTTCCCTCCTCTGAGGTTACCTTTCGGTACCTTTTTTGTTTGTATAGTTCAGTGCTCAGATTAAAAGCAATCTGTAATTATTTGGCCATTCGTCAACTGACATTTTAATTAGCCTCAAAGGGAAGGTATAATGGCCATTACAACACAACATCTATTAATAATTGGCACTGTTGTGGTCTGTGTTTGTTTTATTTAAATTAATAATAGAATTTATCATAGTTGAATGTACTAAAATGAATATTTTTTTAGCCATTCAGAATTCAAAATGTAGGACAGTGTATTAGTGTGTCATGACACTTTTGTTTTAGAAGATTTAGATATGGTGTTTATATTTTCTCTTACTGTAACTGAACCTGGAAAATACATATTGTGTATATATTTGTTGTTAAATACTGTATTTACATGTGTAATTATGGGTAAGGCTTTCCTCTTAATTTGCGTGAAAAATAAATGCAAATACTGTAAAAATGTTGCACATTGTTTGAAAGGGAACTGGTATATTAAAAAAAAAAATGAATACACTTGAAATGTTGAAATTATTGCTGTTGAATGTGAACAGTTGTGTATAATGTAATTTCTCCAGTTGGGTTCTAACAATGCATATGCAGCGACTTGTGAAATATTTTGTAGTGTAGTCAATTCAGTTGTAAAATGCCCATGTAATTTTAATAATTTTTAGTGGTTTTCAGTATATGCTGTCCACTGAAATTCAGCGAAGTAAACCGAGGTAATGATCTAAAGGAGGTTGTGGAGAACATGCGGGCCTTTATAAGACTCTCGGCTCAGCAGAACAGCTTCAAAGCTGCTTCTCAACCACCAACTTGCTGCATAATTGTCTCAAGGTTATTAACACAGTTTTGTGTCAATTATTTATGGCCAATTTTCAGTCTCAGAAGTGAGTGGAGAGCCAAGCAGGAAGCAATTATTTATAGTCGGAGAGCTTTTGATTTGTGTGTGCTGGAGAACATGAAAGAAAACGAATCTTTGGCATCAATTAGGTTTCTCAATGGTAATGTACACACACACCGTGCCCAATATGTCTAGCCTGTGTCTTACATTACTGACAAAAGGTGATTCAGGGGTTTTGTTACATGGGGAAATTCTTGTATCATATAATACTTTCTGATCAATAGCATTGCTATAAATTTATTATCCTCCTTTGCCAGTAGATATTTTATAATATGAAGCACTATGTGCACATTATCTTGCATAGCCTGATTTCCAGACCGCCCTGCATGTTGATACCTTGGTAAATGTTTAAATTTCATTGGCTAAACAGTTGCTGTATTGTGATGATCATTGCTCAGTAATTACAAAATTACAGTTGGTTTGAAACAGAACACCCTGTGAAAGCTAAGGTGTATTGTGTGTGTGTGTGGGTGGTGTGGGAGTTATTCTTTTTACTTGTGTTTAAAGATAAAATAAAGATGCAAACTGTGAAGTTTTTCAGACCATGAAGAGAGTTGAGTGTTATTTTCTGTAAATTTGTTTTTGCTAATCTTTAGGGTAGGGAGATGAAGCCCTTATTGGGACACGTATTTAATGTACCGGTACACACACTTTTTCTGCTTAATTGGAAGTAAAATCAACAAACTGGCGTTACATAAGTACTGAGGGGGGGAAAAGGCAAACGCAGGACAAGCCTTGAATAAAGTATAAATGGATAAACTTCAGCAGTTGGATTTATTTTAAGTTTAAATTTTTAAATGTGGAAGAAAACGTGTTTGTGTGCAGTTTTAGTAGTATTTATATGTGGTGTTTTAGTGTAAGATTTTTTATTTATTATTATTTTTTTTTTTACTTCAAGTTTGAACTTATATTTTTCCTGTCTGTTTTTTTTTTTTTCCTCCAAAGTATTGGATCAGTGTAGTGGTCCAATTAAGACGGTGTTAAAGGACCACATGTTATTTGGAAAACGGATGTGCTTTGGTTCTCCAGTGATGGTAAACTGCTGTATATACATGCTGGTCTTAGCAGTTGACCTGGAAGCAGCTAAATTACAGTAGATAACTGAAATTTAAATTGGGTGAGCTGATCGTAATTGCTTTTCAAAGACTAAATTGTAGGCCCTTTCCATGAATTTATAATTGTTTGCAAACACAAAGTCTTGGCATTGATGAGGTCAATACATTTTAAATTAGGGTAAAGTGAATTAAGTGCATTGTGTGAAATAATCGTTAACAGGATGCTGACAAAAAGTGACTGATTATACGATGTGTTTTTTGAATTAAAGGACCAGCATTATGTTTTTATTTCTTCTTCTGCCTTGTACAGTTTTTCCCAAACAAAATGGAAGGGTTGCCATAGTGACGGGGGGCGCCAAAGGAATGGGATATGAGACAGCGAGACACCTGTCGATCCTGGGAATGCATGTTATAATAGGTACAGTATGACTTCCCAACACACGGATGTGGCTGATACAGAAAATGCTTTGTAATTTTAATATAACAAATGAAAATTTTGTGTGATTAATGTCAGTGCTTAACTTAAACACAGCGAGTGTCTTGGTGCTTTGAACTTCGTTAGTGCTCGCTCGTTTCTAACGGAATTTGCCTTCACAAACTTAACTTGATTCCGCGTCTTTTACATTATGTTCTTCTGTTACACGTTTCATCCTTGTGCTTTAGATGTTATCGTTCATGGGCAAATACTTGTGCCGGGACTTGCTCGTCAGGTTATTGAAGTTGCTTTCCCATCACTAAACTCCACGAGTATGTTTGCCGTCATGTTGCATGGATGTAGGCGTGCTTAAGAAAATACTGCCATGTTTCACTCATTTATTTCCACTTCTAATGGGAAAACTCTACACGCAGTTGCTTGCAATCTTAAGCTCCTGTCACAGACTAATCCACCAAGAAAGAGATAAAACTATCTCAGGCAGCAGGACATTAACTGCAGTCTTATCAAGCTAATCAGGCTGCCGGACTTAAATTAAAGATGAGGCTTTTCATATATAATAAACTAGTAAACTCTAAAAGTGTTAAGGAATTCCATATCAATATCCATCCATCCCTTTTAATCTCAAACACTTCATAATTCAGCATTTTTTTCTTAAAGTTTGCATTATTATTAATGCATTATCTTCATATTAACAACAATGTGTTTGGTAACCTAAGAGCCCTTAATGCAGAAAGTAAGCTGGGAGGGGAAATGTTAGTCACTTTCCGAATGAAAGTTGTCAGGCAGGCAGCTGAGAAATGTGGCTTAATGCAGAAGTTCAAAGGAATCTGCTTTGTGAAGAGATCGGGCTGTATACAAAGTGTACGTTTCCGTTTTCTTTTGAAATGGTAATACTTTATTAAATTACTTTCCGTGGAAAAACATGCATTCTTATGCATATTAAGTGCAGTTTAACTGAGCAAGATTTCCAGTGAACAAATATTATTCTTTTTTTATGATGACCCGGTACTTTTATGTTTGAAAACTTACTTTCCACTTTGCATCATAAGAGGGTTTCCCAGGATCCTATGTGCTTTTGTATTTATTTATTCTCTACTGTTTTTGAGTTTCTTTTTTTTTTTGTCTTTCAGTTTTATAGAGACACAAAACACTTTCTGACTGCAGTGCTGTCATCTGTTCTTAATTGTACTATTCCATCCTTGGTGTAGTTAATATAATGACTTAATTAGATTATACGATTAGCACCCACTCAGAGCCAAACATAATTTGTTAGCAGATTAATACCTAGGGGCATATTTAAAATCATCGCCTGGTTGCTGTTGTTTACTCTCCTTAGCCCATTGTAGGAAACAGCTGTTTGACCATTGATTTTACCATGCAATGCTGCTGCATGTGAGTGTATTGTTCTTTTAGCAGTGGCTTTTTAGGGATGTGAGACAGCCCTCTCACAGGTTAACGGCTCTGCACCTGTTTCTTGAGGAGTTCATCTGCACGTCTTTGTCCCTCTAGCCGGCAACTCTGAGGAGGAAGGTCTGGCAGCTGTGAGAAGAATCCAGAAGGAAGACGCTGAGGGAGATGGTAATTCCAGGGGCTGCTGCAGTGGTGACAGAGTGACCAGTGTGTGTCACTGTATTTCTTTCATTAGCTGCCACATATGTCCCCCATTCCTTGGATTCCTCCTTTTCAGTGGTCCTCCTACATATTCTCTAATTTGAAGCTTGGGAACAACACAAAGAAGGGCTTCCACATAAATGAACAACACAGGCTAACAAAAGGATCTCAGAAGCTGAAAAGCAAAGCACAGAATACTCAGAGGACCTTGAAACTCGCAACAAAATGCATGACAAAAAATGATTTGTGACTCAGCCATCAAAAGCAGAATTAAAGTCACTAAATAAGAGTTAATTTATATTCCAAAAGTTTTTGTTACGTTACATGAACACTTGTTTATTTCTTTCAAAGTCTGCCAATTTCTGCATCATTAGACAACATCAGAACCAACAGACGTTACGTGGCCAAGGTCACCTCCCATATATGTTCAGCGAGCCACAAACCAACACTTATTTGTGCCTCATCTCACTGACTTTAAATTTCCTCTGGTTTTGTGCACATATGTTTGCGTATGTACAGTGTTTGCCACGCGACACCAGCTGGTGGGCTGTGAATCATTTGAGCCTTAATTCCCACCACATAAAAGACGGTCGGTGTCCTATTCCATTACATGCTAGCCTGACAGTGCTTTATCAGGGGTCTAATAGTGACTGATTGAATGAGGGCAGCACATCACGATACAGCAAAGCACGTTGTCAAAGAATTTGCTTTGCGAGAAGGGGAACTGGCACCCTTTGCCCCAGGCCTGTTCTTTTCCACACGCATTGTTTACTGAAAGTTCCCTGTATAAAACATTACTCATCCATTAAACATGTTTAATCTGCTTGTATAGTCTGGGCTTGTGGCTTAGAATTTATTGAGAACCATCTGCTGCTGAGTGGCAGGAAGGCTGGGATCCTTCACCTACACTGCTGATAAACAGCGTGACTTTTCCAGCAATGTAGTTGCTTTTGGTGGTGTCTGTCCTCTGTTTGGTGTTAAGCAGTGCCGTGTAAATGTCCTTAGCTGTGCTGAAAGAAGCTTGTCCTATTAACTGTAGTTTGCTGTAAGGTCACTGAACGAGGTGTTCTGACCTAAGGCATGGCAGTTACAGGAAAGCTAAAAAAAAAAAAAAAAAACATTCCCGCAGTTAATTCCTCCATAAAGCCGTGCTCCTAGAAAGTGGGAAGTTTTGATTTAAACCTTAAAAAGAGCATGCTCTTAAGTGGTGCGCCTTTAATAAAAGCTGTTAACCAATTTTACACTTATCTGTATGATACTTGATTTTGTGGTGTTGTGCAGGTGTAGCTTTGGGTGGATGTTTAGTTTTGGGTAGGTGTGCTGTTGGATCGATGCAGTGGTATGGGTAGATATAGTGTCAGATGTAGTGCTAAATAGATGTGGTGTGGGGAGATGTTTTGGTATGGTATGGGGAGATAGTTTTGGATAGATGTTGGGTAGGTGTTGTGGTCGATAGTTTTCAGTGCATTCTTCTTCCGTGGGCCTCAGGCTGAGCAGGAAAAGGAACCTGTTCCTCATCGTCATTTCAGTGCTGTGCCTACTCACTGGAGCTGTGAAACAATTACATCTTAATGAGATGGTAAGTCTGAGGCAGAGGTAGTTATAGTCAGCTCATCCTTGTGCTGTAATTCATCGCTGGGTGAGTGTCTTTTTTTTTTTTTTTATTTTTTTTTATTTTTGAACAGGTTGTCTGTTAGAGATGGATATTGGACATAATTTATTCATCATTTGTGTTTTGGAAAATCATATCCCTAATTCCACCAAAAACTACAAGCGTCCAATTTATTTATTTTATATTTAGAAAAACAGCACACGTTGTCACGATCGTAAATTCACTTTTGGCCCTCGGGTGTGCGTGTGTGTGTTTGTGTGTGTTTGGTGTGCACGTGCTCATGTCGAAAGACATGTGGATTTTGTTGTGTTGGCAACTAAATCAAAATCAGGCATGTACATCTACTGTACATTTGCATGTATTATGAATGTCAGCGTTCAGTATTACAGTGCAGCTGGTACACTTCAAGTATCTAGTGCCTCTACAGCAGGGAAGAATACCATAACTGTAAATACGGTAAACTGGCATTTATACACACACACACACACACACACACACACACACACACACACACACACACACACAGAGGGGCCCAAAAAAATGTATACACACTTCAGTATGAAACACATGACTGTCTTCTGATGGTCACATGATAGCATTGATGATGGTGCGACCACAGACATCTTTAGCGTCTTTAGAGGAAACAGACCACTATACATTGCTGCCATAATTCAATTCGAGTTTTAAAAAAAGGGCGTAGTGATGTGTTTATGGGCCCCTCTGTATGTACATATACTGTACATTCAGCAAATGTATATTTAATACAGACCATGATGATGTCACTGCATCTGGAGTTCACGAGGATAATATTTCATCATGATACACACGGTATTCTCAGTAACTGCGTCTAGTGAGTTTCGGTGTTTAGAGTTGCAGTGTACCCAGTGAACGAACGTTTTGCCAAAACACCTTATCATCCAAAGACCAGTTTTTAAATTGATGCGTGACGGATTAGCTGCTAGATTACTTAAAACTCGCAATTGCACTCCAGCGATGATGAAAGTGCGAAAAGCCCAAGAGTTTAAAACTGATATTTTCTGCTTCAGTGAACATAATTCACTTTAAATCCACAGAAGTGCATTGGTCCCATGCTGAGAAGTGTCCCCACAGGAGACAAGTCATATGGACCCAGAATCTGCACCGTTACCTTGAATACTGTGTTATAAAGAAATCCTGGCATCCAGACAATTCAAGGCACTGGCTGCTGAATACATTTTGTACAAACAACTGCATAAAAAAAATAATTTGCACCCAAATTTTATAAATGCGGTTTCCGTCTGAAGATGTTAAACAGATTTCATGGCATTACCTTTACTGCTGTCAACTGGCAGCCTATTGATTTCCAGGCCTCTCAGTTGCATCTTTGTTTGACTAGGTGTCTTTCACTGACTGCAACAGATCTTCAGATTTATTGCCTGCTCTCTCTCTGTACTTTTTTTTTGTAGAACATCAATTTGCCCTCCTGCAGATAGATGGCCAGCCTTGCTAGCAGGCGCATGACACCGTTGTCACGATCAGGGCTTCGAGGTTAATTGAGGGGTGTGGATAAAGCTGGCAGATGTCTTTGTTTTACAGTTTGTAAATCCGGCTTTTCTGTCCCTGCTTCAGCTGGTGGGGTGCCCGCCTGCTGCCATACTCACCAGCTGCCATGTTGGCTGCTGCCTCTGGCTCTTAGCAGCCTTCCCTGGCACCAAGGAAGCCCTCTGGGCATCTCCTTAAAGCTAGACAGGAGAAGACATTCATAGAGCTACATCTCTTCAAAATATGCCCCTTCAAACTGTGACGTAATGAAGCCTACCAGCACGCAAAGTCTGTGTGTAATGTTGGACATTTCGTGTCAGACGACCGTTGCCAAGGGGGGCTCTTACTTTCTTCTCATACTTGATAATATGGGCAGAAATATACATTTTAGCACAACATCTGCCAGTTTGTGGACTTTGCGACTGCAGGAGAGCAGTCGACGGAATACTGATTAGCCGAATCAAAGTGTTTGCACAGCCTGTGAATTAAGTGTTAGCCTTAGTTTACACTGAACTTTTAGCTGTTGCCCTCAGAGCTTGTCAAGCCAAATCTCAGTCAGAACCTAGATTGATGAAGTTAGTTAGGGTCGTTCTGACTGCCCTCCAAAAGGTTGGCTGCTGCTTGTGTGAAGACTGGTGCAAATTCAGTTGTCTTATGCACCAGTGCACATCACTGTGCCTCACCAAACAACAATGATAACATGTCACTGAAGTCTTCATGGCCCTCCCTGGTACTTTAAAAATCTGCTAAGCGTGAGAGTGTCATATTTTGTGTGTATGCCGATGCCCCTCTGCAAAGTAATCTTTTCAAATGTACAGTGATCTTATGCCAAGCTTCATGGTTTGTCAACTTGCAGAGTATTAAATCGTCGTTAGACAGTCTGCATCACACAAAACCCAAAACATTACAAATCTCCAATGCTCTTTCTTCTACCCAAGCCTTCCCCCTACATCTATCTGCATTCTTCTAGGGAGGACATCTACTGTCAGGTGTGCATAGCCATTAAACTTAACACGAAGCGAATGTAAGCATTTTAAAACCAGCAGTGGTAATCTGATGCAAATTGTCTGAAGCCGTCATTTGTCCCAACCTCAATAAAGTTGCTGAATCAAAAAACAAACATTTAGTCGTAGATTCCTAATTTTTCTTCGGGGACAATAAAGTTTAACATAACCTTAATTCGCTCTAATTTGTGAATGCAAACATCCGACGTCTGACGAAGGAAAATCTTTACGTGCAAATTTTTTTGTGTTGGCACCCTTCCCAGATATGCTTGCAGTTTCACTGATTTAAGGTCAGATGAGTTCAGCGAATGCATCTAGAGAAGGATCATCTGTAGACCGATAATCAGTGTTTAAGCGTTTGTGTAGCCACAACATCAAGTGTGTGAGCACGGCCGCCCGCCGCTGCCTTTTTCCATCACAGAAATGTTTGGGCGAAGCCAGATCTCGAAGTGATTAAAAATGCTGCCAGCTTTTCTCATTCAGACTGAAAGCTGTGCTGTGGCCCTTTTGTTTATTGTTAAAGGCGGGCTGCTGAAAGCAAAGTCGCTCAGAACATTAATTGCATGGAATGAAACAAGTGCATTTTATGCCTGCCACCTACCTCATTGATTGTGTCACATATTTGCTGGTGTTTCTCAAAGAATGCACGTGTGTGCGTTATTTTTCTCTTCTTTTGCCCACCTCTAATTCTGTTCAGTCATTTATTTTGTGATTCAGCATGATTTTTGACTTCTGCAACGTGTTTAATCCCTTCATCCATGCACCCCCTATGAATTTTGTGATATTGTCAGGAAGTGTTAGGAATGTATATTACACACACAGTAGTGATGGTTATTCATGGGGAAAAAAAAGCTTGTAGTAGTGATACAGCTGCTCCTTGGTACTTAACTGTACCACGTTAAGATACATTTCTTCTCCCGCTTAAATGATGCTTATTTCGAAGGCATCAGACCAGATTATCAAGGTAGCATTACTTAGCAATATATGTATATCTAGAGTTATTTCAGAATGAACCTGTTACTGGACAGAAATCGTAGTGGACAGTTCACATTAAGAGCGTTTTATTTGTCAGATATTTTTAGTGTCGTGTTTCTAATACCTGACGGAGACAACTACAGTATTTCCCACAATTCAGTAGAGAGAGAGTCTGAAATATCTGCTCCTTGTCATAATGTGTATGGATTGTCCAAGTGCCTGGCTTTGCGATGAGGTGGAAGTACAGGCGCAAACAGAAATGAATTTCAATTAATTATATTTCTCCATACAGAGCATGTATTCCACTAAACGGCAGGCGGTCATTTGAAATCTAAACTTAATGTCTTTTTCTAATCACAAGTGGTCTAACCATAGCAGTATATTATGGGGGTAGATATGGCACCTTATTCATTTTCTAGCCTGGAAATGATTTAGTACCCAGATTAGTCAATATAAATTCCCACCCTTCTGTGATATATGCTGACATAAACATTTAAATTAAGTGGATCATTGCCTAGGAAGGTGAATTTCACACATTTCCTGGCCTTATGTAACACACATTTTAATCTGCTGGTCATGGCAGCAAACTGTGAGCTTTTCAGGTGTTTGGGCTAGTTTCGTAAATAAGACCCACATGTCCTTTTCAACGTGTCGACACAACACAGTTGATCCATTTCAACTTTAAATATGTTGTTTCTGTGCTGTATTCTATTGAATATATGTCATGAAGGATTTGTAAATCATTGCATTTTGTTTTTATTTACATTTTACAAAATGTCCTAACTTTTTTGGAATAGGGGCTATAGATCCTGACGTTTGCAGCACTTTTTAACTGCATGTCCTCTTGTGGAGGTTGCTGTCTTATGATGGCTTTCATCAGAGCCATCTAGGAAACTTTGAACAACATAGTTCTCATTTGTTAAAGCACTTTTCCACACGCTGTTTTCATGTCGACGGGCAGAAAGACGAAAGCCGTGCTGTCGTTGCGAACCTTTTTGTAGTCTTGAATACTGTAGATGAACAATGTGCAACAAATTGAAATGATGGAATCTAAGAATGTACGATTCAGGTACTTTTGTATTACCAGTTTGTCTTTTTTTTTTTTTTCGTCAATTCTTGTACAGTTTATGAAAGTTTTTGCCCATGCGTGTGGTGATTAACTTAAGTCTTGGGTATCCAGAACTAGCTTTTGTGTTCTGACACAGACGTGGGGAATGAAGCCAGCATCAAGGCCTCCAGCTGGTCTCAAGCTTGATTACAGTGCATTTTAAATAGGCTTATTTTGGAAGGAATGCTGGTGTTTCCTGTTCAAAACGATGATCACCAGTTATCAGCAGTGATAACGGTGTCCGTGTTCTAGAACGCATGTTAGCAACATATGTGAAGGCCTCCTGCCCACGCGGATGGTTAGCCCCTGTAGTTGAGTGAATCGGTTCGGCTGAGTCATCACCTTGCTGTCTTTGGTAGCTACGCAGTTTCTTTGCGGGGCAGTGAGTGCCCTTGACACTCCGCAACAACCGCTGCCCGTGTGTGAGGTGGGTCACCCCACCCATTGGTATAACTTCAGTCACGCACTCAAGGGCGCCACACTGAAGGGCTCCAGTTGGCCAGTAGTGTAAAGATCCAGGTTTTAGGATCTGGTGGCTCAATGGGTAGAACATTAGGTTAGGATGCAGAAGCCTCCTGGTTTGAATCCCAGCCCAGCCACCAGGTGTGTCCTTGAGCAAGACACCCAGCGCTAGCTCATTGGAACATACTGTGTATGTGAAATGAGATAAGTCGCTTTCGATAAAAAGTGTCTGCTAAATGAATTAATGCAAACGTAAGGAAGCTGCCAGTGTGGTGTGGTGGACCTTGGTGTCAGCGCCATAGTCTGCCAGGGCTCATACCTCCTGTGACGATGTTATGGTGAGGGGGTGTCTTCCCTCCCCAGCTTTGTTAAATGCTTCATGGCTCTTTCAGTGGGCTGTCCAGTTTGGCGACTGTTTTAGCACCATAGGACTGCAGTTGAACTGCAGTACTCTCCTACATGTACGTTTGATCTCTCTGGTCATATGACTAAAATTTAAAGGTAATCTCTTATGCGATGAGTCATACATGTTTTCATATATCAGTGCAAAGACCACACCGAGCTAAGCACAAAAGACATTGCTACAGTTCTCAGGCTGCTGGCAAGGTGTGGGACCTGTGCAAAGGTATGATACAGACAGGCAAAGTCTATGCTTTGATGTTGACAGCCGTTCACATATAGTTTCCAAAGTAATCCCCGAACAAAAGAGTTGATAATGCGTGAGGCCACGTGTGCGCCAGCTTAAAGGATCTGTGGGTAGTAAGCGCACATTCCGTCATGCGCTTTGAAACTGTGTAACAAATAGGCTTGCTTTGGCTCCTCCAATGGGAGGCCTGGTTGTTTTCTGTTTGTTTGTTTATTTTTGCCAAAAGGGCTCCTTGTAGTTTGACTCGAGCTGCTAAGCATGAGCATCCTAATCAAATCGAGTGATTGATGGATCAAATTAGAGCAGACGCGTTAACATCAGTGGAAGCGTTTCTGCAATTGTTTTGTCTCCACCTCACTCATGAATTGAGGTGGAGACAAAATTGAGAGCATCTACAGGACCTTAAATTCAGTGGATTCATCAATCTGAAATAGACATTAAATGGTCCCACCAGAGTGATTACTGGAGAATTGTAGTCCTTTTATTTGGTCATTAGGAAAGAAAATGTGTGTTGGTTCAGATGCTTTACATTAGTTATTTTTTTTATATTCACCAGCAAGTAGTTCAGAACAAGAACACCAAACCTTACCTAAATAAATCTTAATTACTCCTTTCAGTTTTCTTTTTTAATTAAAAGTTATGTTTTCCTTAAAAGTGTCCGGTATTCAGATTTTTGACACAAAACAAATATGGTGGTGGGTCATGACAAAGACTCTGTCCTCTTTTTCTTTATCTTGAAATGATGAACTTGCTTGTCTTGATGAAATGTAGCTGTGCTCAGATCTGCCTTTGACATTCTGTGCTCTGTTCTATTCACAGTGGAGTTTCAGTTCCTCGACCTGGCTTCTCTGAAATCCGTCCGCCAGTTTGTCCAGGCCTTTAAAGACACAGGTCGCCCGCTGCATGTCTTGGTCAATAACGGTAAATGATTTTGGTTTCATATTTCCTTTTCCGGTCACCTTTCACCAAGGATAATTCACTCAGTCTGTTAGCCAGTGATAATTACAGTGTGCTTCTGTTTCTGGTACTCTACCCAGAGCCCATCACATCAGTTTCACTGTCATTCCCTTTAGTTGTCCACAAGACTACAAGCTACCACAGAAGGTATTTTACCTCTCAGGATCTGAATTTATTCATAAAATTGTTATAAGAGGAAGACATCCAAAAACATGTACCGTGTGAGGCTCCTATACGCCACAGTTTCCCTAAACCTGTTTCACTGTTACCTGTGTATTCAGGTTTTCTGCACTCCTTTAGCACAAGTTGTTCACTGTTCCTATGCTGTTTCTTGTGTTTCCTTTTGCTTTGAAGTCTTTTGAATCTGGTTGCAAATAAGCTGTAGTTGCTCACCCTAGTTTAGCTGTTTGAAATCAGTGAAATATACATGTAATTTAGTCAGGAACATATACATGTTTAACTGTGTGATGTTTTTAATAAAACATCCTTCCACTCTCTGTAACGCTCATCCAAATCAGGGTCGCAGGAAGCCTGGAGCCCATCCCAGGAAGCACAGGGCGCAGTGCAGGGGACACCCAGGGCAGGGTAGTGTGTTGCTAGTTAATTCTTTTCGGTGAAATCACATAACGTGTTACATTGTTTCTACATGGTGATCATTTTCACAGACAGTCTGCGTGTCTATCTGTGAGAATCTTCTGTGTTAAGTCCTCGGCGTTAAGGGGGCAACAAAGTAATTTCTTGTCTGACGGCAGACACTGTACATCATCACAGTAGACGCACAGACCGTAATCTTCTGTGTTAAGACGCCGGCGTTCAGGGAGCAGTGAAGCAGTTTCTTTGTTTGACGGCAGACACTGCAGATCAGCACAAGTGCTTTTATGAACAAACGTCTCAGTCTGGTGATGGAGGCGAGCACTTGTTTGTTCTATGTTAGGAAAATTCTTCCTTAGGTACCTAACAAATACATTCACGTACAAAAGGACTATATAAAATCAACAATTCACTACACACCAGACTTCAAAGTAAGAAAGAGTTTAATGCTCATATGAGGGAGACAATTCATCGGTCTCACAGGATACCTCAGAACAATCTCAAAAGTTCCAACTGCCACATCTAATACCACATCTAATCAGTAGACTCAGTTGAATACTTCTTTTTCAGATGTTTTACACAGGTTAGCTTTAGCGTGCTTTTCCATTTCATATAGATTAAAACATTACTTTTAAATCAAGTACACGTACAAGTTTAACACAATACATTTTTCCAACATTCTGCATCGCTGAAGACTTCCTGTGCAGAGACTGCACATATCCATGACCTTATAAAGCCCATGTCTGCCAGCCAAATGCCATAATGAAGAATATCCTCACTAAAAAAGAGTTTTAAAAATAATAATGATACTGTACAGTGAGAGGCATTGCGCTAAATTATTATTTTTTGTTTGTTTTAGTAAATATGCTGTTTTTAAATTGATGGGGCCCCCAAGGCCAAAACTGCTGAAATCCTCCAGCAATTTAATTTTGGTTTATTTCAGGGTGATTGATTAAGAACAAAAGCGCTCTGCATTTAGCAACAGGAAAACCAGCACCGTAATCCTGATTACGCCACACCTGTAGGTTATTTGCCGGAATTCTATTCTGAGCAGGGTGAAGATTAATTATAGCCACTTGCATCAGTGGGCAAGCTTCCTCGCAAACAGAGCGTGTAAGGGGATGCAGGCCGAACTACAGCAGATGACTTTGTCATGACCGTACGTCCCGTTGGCCGTCACCCATAAGGACCCAGGCGGCACCGAACGCCGGGCAGATTGCGTGGCAAATTTACTTAGCGTCAGCCTTTCACAGCTGTGTTTTGGATGAAAGCGTTCTATGACACATTCTGCATGCTGCATAAAGGTCCATTTGACAGGAGTTTTTAGTTTATTTTGTTTTCTGGTGGCTTTAGTAATTGTTGGCGTTTCTGACCTATTTCAAACATTCTTTGCCTAAGATGGTCATGCAGTGTATTTTGTTCTTAATTTATATCATTGAATATACCTAATCCGCTGTGGTGGGTTGGTGTCCTGTCCAGGGCGTCTCCTGCCTTATGCTATAGACTGCTTGAGAGAGGCTCAGGGCCATTTGCAACCCCAAACGGGATAAGCGGTTTCATAAAACTCATTATGTATATTAATAAATTTTGGTTTTATTGTCTGCACTAAGAGATGAGGTTAAGATATCTGTCTTAGATGTCAGTTTAGGCAGGATTTAGGATTTAGTCAAATTTAGTTCTACTAGATTTTGTTTCTGGTAGGTCTGCTTCGGCATGGTTAGAGGTGTAGGGAAAGTGTGACATTTGAGGAGAAAAAAATGTAGATGCGTTTTGACTTGAGCCCTATTTCCTCTCTCCGTCCAGCGGGCGTTATGCTGGCTCCTGAGGGACAGACACAGGATGGCTTTGAGTTGCACTTTGGCATCAATCACCTGGGGCACTTCCTGTTGACGAACCTTCTCCTGGACGCCCTTAAGCAGTCGGGCACACATGACTCACATGCGCGAGTGGTCACTGTGTCCTCTGCCACACACTACGTCGGCGTCCTCAGCCTGGAGGACCTTCAGAGCAGGTGAATACCGATTACGGAGCTTCACGCAGGAAACTGAGGAGGTTACACTGAAGATATGTATTCTTACTGGAGGACATTTCATTTTGTTTGCATAAACCCAATGTCCTTTTGGTCCGCCTAGCTGGAATTAAGCATTCATAGGCACTGGTTTTGAAACTGATACTGAGTATCAGGTATTTACAGAACCATACTATTGATTTGTCTGCCTTGATGGAAATAGGTGCATGTACGTTTTTGTTTTTTTTTTTTTATTGATGTGGCATAGCTATTATGCCCAAGTTTTTCAGAAACTGACAATTTGTTACACAACGACATTATGTGACCTGTGTGTTCTCTTGAAAATTCCCATAATTCTCATCTTCAAAGGATTAACATAAAGTTATCTGCTGGTGTCTGCATCAGTTGTCATTCACTTTGTTCCTGCTCAGTGTATTAAGAATGCACAAAAAGGCAAATATGGAGAACACCACCCATGGTAATTTTTCTGATTAATTTAGCATGTGTTCTGTCCAACAAAATAAAATGCCATTCTTTCATTTCTTTATTATGTTGATACTGTTATCCTCAGGCAGGATTTCATCTTTAATTTCTTCCAGCTGAGATTGTTAAGAATAGCCCTCGTATTTATGTAACATCTTATTAGATAAAACTGAATAAGAAGTCGGAGATTAATAAAGGTTATGAAATCGCAATATTATGCATAAAGTACATCTATAATACAGACAAGAAAACAGATTTACTAAATGCCTAAACATCCGCATCTCATGGTACCTAGTGTGAGTTTGTATAAAGCCGGTTTTTACCATAGTCACACATCTGTAGTCGGTGTATGTCAGATACCACACCTGACACGTATCCTGTGGTACCAATGACCTTATATTACTGTGCTGAAATGGCTATCCTGCTGAACAGATACAGCAGATGGGGCTGATATCTGTGTCCCTCATAAAGAGCAGAGACCCCCATCGTCACTGGCACGTTTCCCTTTCTGCATCTTCATGCATTTTCACATTTGTGCGTTGGTGCCCGAGGCAGGAGGCTGTCTGAGGTTATTGTGAAGGGAGAGAAAACACAGCGTGATGAACACCCTCTGAAGGAGAACGTCTCTCGTCTCTGCCCACCCCACCTCCCCCGTTTTTCTCGCCACCCAAAAAATGTGCGCGTTTAGAGAACTTGTAGCTCGGAGCGCAGTTCCCTGAACATTGGCCTGAAAGCAAACGTCTTTCTTCATGTGCTCTTTTAAGATAGTTTTCAAATAAGGTGCGTGGGGTTCATATTTTAATTGCTAATGTGCAGCTATTTACCAGGCTTCGTGTGTTTGGTGTCATCTTATCCCCAAAAGCAGGAGCTCGCTCTTTTGTTCCGTGGGATTCATAGAGGCAGCTGCCTGGTAAACGTTTTGACACACCACTATGTTGGGAATTTCCAGCACGACTGTGAAATGTTGAACTTGTGTGAGGGGGTTTTGCTACAGAGGGGCTGCGTAGGCTGACAGCCTTGGGAAGATGCTCGATGCTGGTCGTCCCGTCACCTTCAGCACGAGTCCCCAGATGTCATCATCGCATAAACTACCGTGATCCTAAGTGCACAAGCAGATTTAATTCACTAGAGGAGCAATCAAATTAAACTGAGATGGGGGGGGGGCGATTTATTTCACATGTTCCCAGGTTTTTGGGTGAAATGGCATTTCACTCTGCAGTCTATAAAGAGCGTTTGTTTGAGTCACCACCACATACCAAAATAACAGACACCGGCACAATCAAATCTGGTAATTAGACTGTGAAGTGACGTGCCAGCACTTAAATGTAAACGTTGTGGATGTTAATTAGGGCTAATCATGCCGTATTGTGCGGCACGAATTCTTTGTGACAGCGTGTAGGGGTGAGCACCTGTTAGCACTGGATCCACTCAGCTGGAGAGTGGGAGATGCCTGAGCCCCCCCCCCCCCCAGAACTGGGCTACACCAGAGCCCTGCTGCTGTCCTCCCCCTGCCCTCAGACACACACACAGAAACACACACACTTGTACGCACGGTTAGGCAGCCTGCTCACTCAGATCAAAGCTAATTCCTTCGAAAGGTATGACCTCTAGTCAAGCAGGTACATCATTTAGACTTAAACAGAGAATTAGTCATGCATGCTTCATGCTAACTTATTTCGCTTGCAGTGATCTGGACTGTCAAGATATATATATTTGCACATGTTGAGGGCAGAAAACAGTTACAGTTCCTGGTGTAAGTTCAATTCAGGTTATTTTTATAAAGCACTTTAGCAACAGAGTTGCCCGAAGGCAGTAAACAACAATGTCATATAATACATAGATTGCAATCTTGTGCCCAGAATAAAACATGACGGTAAAAATGAAGACAAAGTCAAATGACAGCAAGGAGAAGATGAAACTGCTTGGGGACCAGGATCGACAAACCGCCCTACCTCCCCTATACATCCCAATGTCATACAGTTTGGAATGAGACCACGCTATGTCATGGGAAACGTAAAGTACAAAGTGAATTTTACTGCCAGGTCTCCGTGTACACCTCTGTAGCCTGGCAGGCCCATATGAACTCAGGTCCCTGTTTGGATATGTAGCACTGACTCAGTGTTCGGCTCAGTCATTGCCCACCCAGCCGGGCACCATCCACTCATGACAAGCTCAAAACGCTGTGGATTGGTCAGCACAGGTGTTTGGACTTCTGGCTACACTACAAATACAGCAGCGTGTAGATCTCACACTGTGTGTCTTAGGAAAGGTGTGAATTCTGCCGGTTTTTCCACCTCAGGTCCTGCTACTGCGCCCATGGTGCCTACTCCCAGAGCAAGCTGGCGCTGGTCATGTTCACATACCGCCTGCAGCAGGAGCTCACCTCTGCCGGCCTCCCGGTGACCACCAACGCCGTAGACCCTGGCATGGTCGACACCGACTTGTACCAGCACCTGTGTGGGCCCGCTCGGCTGATCAAGAAGCCGGTGGCCAAGCTGCTGTTCAGGGTGAGGATGCTGGGGGGGGCAGGGGTTGGTCATAGAGTACAGAGTTGGGCTGAGCTCCCCCCATGTGGTAAATACAGTTGAAGACGCCCCAACACTCTCTTCACCTAAACCTCTTCATTGTGGGTGTCCTTCAGGGGTATCTGATAAAAGTGGGGGGGCGGTGTTCTGGATGAGAGGGTTAGAATTGAGCCAGGAATCAGTTGGTTGAACCACCCCCTTACTGTTAATATTCTATATATACTTCATTTGCCCTTGGACTAACATCAGACCACACATCCTCCTGTTCTGACGATCCCATACGTTTCTGCTTCCCCCTCTTTCCACATTGTCACTGTCACATTCTTTTCCCCTCAATTTCTCATTAGTCTGCAGTGACCTGCCTCTGTGTTAGTGCTGACTGCTGTTTTTGCTCAGTAAACTCCCCCTCTTTTGCTGGTCACATGACTGGCCTCAAACCCCTCCCTCGCCTACAGATATCACGCAGTGCCCGTGAAGACACGCAATACAGGCTAAGCTAGCTGTCAGTTTCAGAAGGCCTGCAAAACTCCGGTATCCCGATGCAATCCAGTCAATCACACAGTATAATTTAAATCTCCTAAATCTAAATTTAATTTCCTGCCCCGCTATGCACTGCTGTGGAGTTTTCACACAGACTCTGGGTGATAAACTAGATATTGTACTCCATAACTGCGTTCTCCGGAGGCTTCCTCACACATTCCAGCCAACTCTTATCACCGCAGTTATTTCCTTTTTGGGATATTCAGGACCACAATATTTATGTACACACTTAGAAAATAATTTACAGGTTTAATAAGTACGCCTGGCTATGGCCGCAATAATGAAAAACAGAAGAAAGAAAAGCATGAAGCTGGACACTTTCATTTATTTGTGCATCTGCGTGTACCTCTACTGGTATTTTCCTCTAAACTTGCTACATCTTTATAGAGTTTCCCTATGCAGGCCACCACTGGCTATTACACAAATGCTTTGTGTTTGTTCTGTTTGCAGCTGATTAAGTGCCAGATCATTGTTTCTTTCAAAAACTGCAGACGTTGCTTCCCATCCCTTGAACAAACCCACAAGGCCACAGAAGTCTTTTCATATGTTGTAGGTTAGGGTGGCTCCATTGGCTTTTAAAGTGAAAAGGAACATTCTCTGAATGCAAAAGACAAACAATCCAGCCTCATAAAGTGGAGGGTAAAATTGTTTATGGCAGGCAGGCCTTATTAAAGTCTCAGAGTTAGCTTTACTGAGTGAGGAATGGATGAGAGGAACAGCCCACACACTGGATGCTCTATAATACAGGATCCAAAATAACAGCTTGTGGTACCTATGGTGCTGTACTCAGGGGAGGTGTAGGGTGGGCAGCCCCCCCCCCCCCCACCATGTGCTTCCGTAGTTGAAAAAGTGTTCTTAAAGCATCCCCTAGAGTGGTGAAAATGCCTCTATTGGCTGGCCTTCATATGGGAAAATAATGACTGAGTGCGATCTTGGGTTCCCCCTTCATGTGAGATGGGATGATGATGTGCCCTGTGGAGGAAGAAAATGTGATGACGTGTCCTAATGAGAGCCCTTCCAGTGGAGGAATATGATGCGATGCTCTACTAGGAGTCCTTACTATAGCTTAAATGTTTCTGTGGGCACCCTTGCAATAACCCTGGAATACCTGGGGAGATCTGCGATATGCAATAGGTGCCCTTTTTATTTCTTTGCCCCTGCCCTTCAAACAGCCTGAGTGTGCCACTGCCCATGTGCACTGCTGTAAGTCTCAGTCTGGCAACTTTCCAAATAGACTTGCAGAAGTTTGTTTCAGCTGAGAGACCAGTGTATTAAAATGATTTAACCACCTCACTTTTCCTGGGGGGGAGGGGTTTGTAGGAAGCAAACTGGGGATCCCATGTAAAGTGCACATTATAGATCATGATCATATCTTCCATGTGCAGCACATTATAGATCATGATCATGTCTGACATGTGCACCACATTATAGATCATGCTGCATAAAGGCAAGGCAACATGGTGTCTGCCCATGCAAGTCATGACATCCCAGCAGAGGGGCGTTTTTCCTTAGTTAAAGGTCTTACAAAACCAGCAGTTCCCAGAAGAAAGTGAATTGAATTCCATGTGAGTTCTGCTTCT
>JABJVR010000031.1:726135-747277 GCA_025773905.1 Chitala chitala
TGGTGGGTTGGCGCCCCGCCCTGGGTGTCCCCTGCCCTGTGCCCTATGTGCTCTGGGATGGGCTCCAGGTTTCCCTGTGATCCTCACCAGGAATAAGCGGTTAAGATAATGGATGGATGTTCCAAGTCTGGGCCCACTCTAGCCAGAACCATGTGTATCGGCTAATTACCGGAAGTTAGGAACAAGATGTGGCCGCAGAAACAGGAACTGCTGATATTAAAATTTACAGCCTGATACTGCCCAAGACAAAGACATCTGCAGCAAACACAAACAGGCCTCTAATTGCTCTTTGTCTCATAAGTCATCGGATCAACCCTTGGTCAGGTCGTTAACGTAAGAAGACTGCCACTATAAAAAAAGTTCTGTCACACTATGAACAGGAAGACTATAATTATGTATTGTTTTCAATATTGGCGCTGTCGAGGAGGTGTGACGTTACTTCCTGGTGGGACTGTCTACAGCACTGTGTGTTGGTGCACTAATGCAATACCAAGGGGGAAACGGAGGACCAGACAGCTTTAACAAATTGAATTTCACCTCTTCGTTATAAGGCGTGGGTCTAAAATTCTAATCCAAACAAGAAAACGGGGGAGAACAGATCGATTTAAATTGCCTTACCTGTGTCATTCTACTGGATTTCCTGATTAATGGCCCACGTATCTAATTTAACCCTGGAATGGCATGTCATTTACCATTTGGATTAAAACAGCACAAACAGCAGCTCAGACAATGTCATGCCTTAACCACCAAGCTTGTTGAAAAGAGCCTGCTTGTACTCCTGGTTCCAGATAAAAGAAAGACCAGGCACTGCTGGTTTAATGTCCTACAACTTCCTGACATGAGTACCACTGTACACTGCAGGATCAGGTCGGGGGGGAGGTGGCACGCAAATAGCTGGTGGTGTTTTATTAAAACGTCCGCCCTGCATGACTCAGGCTGGGTGCCTGCCGGGAGGGCGGCGCAAGCACAAGGTTGTGCCAATGTCGTGACTCCCGCCGTGGCTCTAGGCTCAGATGTCGTGCCATTTTCTTTCCGGCCACCGTGGCCATCGTAAGCTCTTTCATGAATGTCGCGAGAGGCGCTTTCCCAGGACGTGGTTGTTGGGTTGTGGGGAGTGGAGGTTTTATCAAGGTGTATGTGAGCTTCTAGTCCAGTGATGGCTTGAGTGATGCTAGGCACCTGCAGAGCTGGAAACAGCAACACTGGTTGCTGTAGGTCACCTGTCCAGCCCAAGTACTTGAATGCAAATCAACCTGACCGTGTAGAAGGAACCGTAAAATCATAATAGAACTGTGTCAGCAGGTTACTTCCCAGTTATGTACCTTAATAACCTCTCTTCTTCCTACCTGGATGTTACTGAAATTGTAGCAAAAACACTAGAAGGAAGATGTTTCTGTGTGTACATTTTCTAGAAAACCATCCAGAGTGTAGGTAAAGAGGATTGTTACAGTGTATGTAATCTTCTGCCTGGACTACAACACAATACCATATGCTTGTCCCCGGGTCATTTCAGGGTGGCCTGCAGTGTTGCCATTGGCTAAAGAGGAAATATTTGAAGCAGCCCCCCAGTCTGTGTTACCAAGGATGCGGTCTCTGTTCTGTCACACACTGGACAGTCACACATAAATAACACAGCTCTCAGCAGAGTGTCTCCAGCTTTAATTTCACAGCTAACACTGACAAATCTATCGTACACCGCACCGATTCAAGTCACACTTATTTAAAGGCGTGCCCTTCTCTCTCAAAACTCCTATTTCCCCTGTTTATTTTATCTGTTCATGATTTTCTTTATCCTCCCCCACTTAGCATCATACCAGACATCACCTGCAGATAACTGCAGATAAACTCGGTGTCATTTTTCTTGCCGAGTAAGAGGAGGAGCCCTTTGACATATCTCCATTAATGGTCTAACTGGGGTGCTTCCCGCCCCACTGCTAAGCCATGGACAGATAAGGACATTCTTCTCCATACTGCCATGAACCATCATTCATTTTCCAATCTCTAGTGTGGTCAATAAGGAATGCAACACTTCCAGAGTCTGACACGCTGTCTGTGGCATGCCGTGAGATTCTACTGCACCGCTTGTTACTTCAGTATTCCTGAAAAAAGGCAGCAGGATTAAAACACAATGGAGAAGTGTTCACCGAATGCTTCATGTGTGTGACTAGGCGTTTGTAACATTGAGCAGCAGTCCATTCGATAATCAAGTAGATTTTAGATACATTCATCATCATTTTCTAAAGGCTGGGTCCTGTTTAACTACGATGCAATCAACAGGTTTTTAGAATTCAATGTTGTCTATTAAAATTCTGAATCAAATTCTTGTCACTTGTCCTGTATAACCTCTGTAGTTAAAGGAAAAAAAACTCTGTAAGTTTGACATCAAATCTAGCACTTCAATGAATCCTCCCTTCAGAAAAAGCTACTTCCACTATAAAAAGGTATTGATTTTCCAGCAGTCTATATCTAGCGCAGTGAAGGGCAGTGTAAATTACTCCCAGGACACCTTTGTAGGGTATAATCCTCTTACCCTCCACTGACACAATGTATCCCTTGAATCTTCATATATTCTTTGGGAGGACACAGATTGTTAGTGATACAGAGTAAGGGATTAGAAAAAAAACTGTAAATCATAAAACAGAGAAAGAGACGATTCTAATTAAGTATAAAAAAACCAAAAAGCATTAATGTGCAGAACACCATATGAGTGTTGTTTTATAAGCATGGCTGTCATACGAGACCTTAGGTCAGACTTCTCTTTAACAGAGGAATGTTATTTTGTGCTTAGCACATCGCTTCCTGAGCAAATAGGCACTCCAGATGTGCAACAGAAGTGAGGATACAGGATTTGACCTTGTTGCTTGACCTCGCCTGGACCGTGGAATGTTTAGCAGATTTGCCCAAAGGTATGGCAGGGGAACCTTCTCTTTGGCTCTGAACTTCTTCTGAGCATCAGTTACTTTATGGTTATGTCATGCTCTGCTGTAGAACATGTGGCTCACCATAAAAGTCAATGTTTGCTTTAAAATGTTGTCTGTGATCGACAGGAACCATATTCCCCAGGGGGCCACTTTACCGCAACAACGGCACACTGTCACCTGTGAGAATTTGACGTGACCTGCACGCTCCCGGGGCCTTGTCAAGCCTGGAGATAAATGCTGACCGTCAAGTCTGCCAGAGCTGCTGGAACTTGCATGTCCATCGGTACCAAAGCGGCTGTGCCGGTGGCTCTGTTCAACTACCATTCTCCTTCTCTCTAAGTGTGTGTGAATATCTCAGGGGCACCAGGGGGCGCAGTTGTAAAAGCTCGTCACATTCTGTGAATATTTCAGACTTAAGTTCCATGACAAAACCATTTGCTGTGTCCCTAGACAGAACACTACCAAGGCTGACAACCAGAACAGTGTTTGTATGAGGGTGTCTCCCCCACAGGTGAGTAACATGCTATGGTTTTGCTCTCAGTGCCAACTGGAATGATTACATGTCCTATAACCATTACTTCACTGGGCACTGTGTGTTTGTGTCTGTGTTTCAATTGCATACCTGCCTCAATTACATTACTGTCAAAGCAGTATTCCTTCAATAATCCCTAACTTCCCTCAACACATGAAAAGTGGCTTCAATCCATGTCATAATTTGAAAATGTCTTCTCTTAAAACCCTGCAGTTAGTGTCTTATAAAGCAAACTACTTGTCTAGATAAATTTGTAAAATAGTAAAGATTGTATGTCACTTTGGGTGAAAGCCAAAGATTTGTAGCTAAGTGCAATATACATATCATACTGTGGTTCAATAGTTTGACCGTTTCACAGCCTGAAAAGTTGACCACTTTTTATATATTATTTCACTGGCAATTTAGTTTCAGTCTGTCTCACTAAGTCTCAGCTCCGAGTACTGAGAAAAATATTTAGATTTTTAAAATTCTCAACGGTTTATTAATCTATTTTTATTTGTTGATGTTGCACTGTGTGTCTAGATGTGAAGCCAGTATTGGCACGCTCTGATTTTTTACTAGCAACACCTGCCGTATGCCAGGTAGATTTTTAATATTCTCTCATCCTGACATGCATAAGAACGAGGTGTTTTATTGACATCAGAGAATCCTTGTGAAGAATATATAGGGGAATCCCTACATTTGTTTTTGCACTAAAGGGAATGTCCTTGACTCACTGCAATGGAAGAACAGAATAAGAACTGCCGACATGCCTCCTCGGTTAGCGCAGTCAGGAGACCAAGCCTGGAGTGAGGCACCGATTGCGCTGAGCGACTCGACAGCACCACCTTATGGTCACAGCACATTGTACGCTCAGAACTGAAACGGCACCCCAAGTAAAGGTTTTTAAATTTAGAACAAAATGAGCTTTTGTAAGACCACAGTTGGCAAAGTATTATTGTTTTTCCACTTATGCAGACTTCCTCAGCCGTACTGATCAGAGGCTATTATAGCAGTGCTATAAAGCTCAATTTTCTTGTCAGCCGCATGTCAACAATTTTGACATGTGCCCTAATGTGTGTTTCTCAGAACTCTCATTGTGCTGTTTTGAAGTGGAGGTGGTATGAAAAAGCTGTAGATGCAGGTGGGTGTCCCCGCTGGCTTGATTAGCTGGCTGTTTTAACCCTAAACACCAAACGCACTGCCTCAGCCTTATCTGTTTACCTGTGCCCGCGGGCTGGATCCTTTAGCCTTATGGTTTTTCGTTTCGGTAAACGCAAACAGCACGGCCGTGCTGGAGAAGTCTGCAGACGAAATGCAGTGCGATGCAGTGGGTCCCTGCTAATGTAAACGTTTCATTACCGGGCACTAACAGATATGTTTATGCAAAAGTGTCTTTAACAAAGCAGAAGGTGAAAAGGACATGGCTGCTACTTTTACCACTTTGAAGTCCATGTCTGCAATGTTTAAATTAAATTTAAGCTTTTTGTTATTATCTCTGCTTATAGACAGGAAAGGTGATCTTTTAATATAAACACAGTTTAACAAGCTCTGAGGTAAAATACACAGAGATATGTCAAGTGATTCATATTTCCATTCTGTCTGATTTAGTAAAGTTGTTCCTGCTCTTCAAGGTAACAACGTTTTGATATGGATGTGGTTTTGCTGAAGACTGCCATTGGGATATATAAATGACCTTTACCTCCAAGGTGCTGAATGGTCTTAAGGGGAAAACAGTCGCAGATCGTTACCAGACCCCAGTTGAAAAAATTAAGAATGAAGCATATTGAGTTTCAGACAGTGATGTTGGCTGTCTTCCTATCAGATCTGAAACTGACACCCACATCCAGGCTGTTTTGGTTCATATTATTCCAAAAACAACAAAAGGCAGATAAATTCAGCCGTTCCCATTGGAAAGGCTGACTAATTAAGTCTGCGATAGGATCATACTGTATATGATTTGAAGCAGTGCATTGCATCAGTGTACAAAGGAAATGGAATAATTCACCATGTGAAGTGCTGGCGGGCAGCTTTTTAAAATGGCTGATCAACATTTCACATTACCCAGGGAGCGCTTCAGCTTCAGTTTTTCCTCGCCTGGTAGAGAACCTGCGCGATACCGTCATGTCTGCTGGGAGGCCGAGCCCTGGCATGCGACAGGAAAGGAGCACCTGGGGGAGGGGGGTCGGGGGGGCTGAACTAGCGCTTCACTCATCACGCACAACGTTTTGCTATTCGCGAGGACCCAAATGTCAAGCGTATCAATTCAGGAGCCATCCTGGGGTAGGAACGGGGGGAGGCCGGCAGGTTCAGAGACAGCCAATCGTTCAGCTGTGACGCCCACTGACTGAGCGTTAACCTTGGAAGAGGCTCACTTTTACCAATGTTCTGACAGACACTTCTGTTCAGCCCCTCCCACCTGCCGTAGGGTACATTCATGCGGCTCCTGTGATTTATATGTGTTTATCCTGCTGCTGTATGACTGCGGAATGAGAGCATGGAGGACGGAGCTGTGAGGACTGTCACGTGTGTTCCCAAGAGGAAGAGGAGAAGAAGTGGCTCAGACCTTCAAGCCGCCCCATCCTGTAGGTGATAATCATTTAATGTTTAATGCAAAGAGATTAAACATCCTACACATCTGACAGGAATTTTTAAAAAGTTAAAAAGGTTGATTCTTTGCATATGTTAGGCCTATAGTAACATTAAGCAGCATTATTACTTAGTTTTTTTTATATTTAATATTAATGTGTTCTTATAATTTACAGTATAAATAAAAATATTGCTGAATGTACAGGCACAACAATGGATAAAAAATGGGTTATGAGATCATGTTACAAAGTCTCCAACTATAGGCAAATTTAGTAATGTGTCTTTTACACAATTTAAACATTATTGTGCTGAATGTGGTTTAAATGCTTCATTTGAAAACATGCTATGTGGCAAACTAAATCCCCATACCTGAAAATGTAAAATTGAGTATATGGTTCAGTGTGTTCAGCATCTTAGGAGACAAATCCACGTGCTGTCTTTGATATGTATCCATGGTCAACAGCTTCAGAAGCCATGAGAGAGTGGTCAACAGCTTCAGAAGCCATGAGAGAGTGGTCAACAGCTTTACAAACCATGGGGGAGTAGTCAACAGCTTCAGAACCATAGGAGGAGAGGTCAACTGCTTCACTAGCCATAGGACAGTGGCCAAGAGCTTTAGAAACCGTGGGAGTAGTGGTCAGCTGCTTCACAAGCCATGATGGAATGGTCAGCAGCTTCAGACCCTGTAAAGACATCAGAGCATGAGAGGAATGTTAATTACAGGCCAACCAGATAGACAGAGGAGACCTCAAAGCATTTTTATAAAATAAAAGCTCCCTTTTCTCACTTCCACAAGTTGCACAGAACACTGTCCGTGCCAGTCTGCAAAGCTGTCCAGCTGGCGCTGGCTCCGGTGGGATAAGAACCACACTACAGAACACGTGCAGGGTCTGAGCTTTTCACAGCCTTTCTTTATCTCTCCAGATGCTGATAATTTTGTATTCGCTGCACATCATCAGTAAAATGTCTTTGATGAGAGAAAAATAAGATTCATCAGTGGAAATAACCTGGGATTGAAGGGGTTAAAGCAGTCCTCTCTTTTAGAGAAAACTGCCCCATGTGAGGCTGCTGGTGTCCTTCCAGCTCTGACAGTAACCACAGGCTCTGCTATGCCTAAGTCATGAATACAGCAGGTGGACCTTGGCGAAGAAAAACAGTTCTGGAAACAACAATCTTCAGTGATGTGATAAAAGGTGAACAATGAAGATGTGATAATAGATCTTACGAGTTTCCTTCCCTGGGAAAGAAACAGATAGCAAAGTCTCTAACTTCCCTCCTTTTATGAGGAGATGTTAATGTCTGCTTGCAAGTCAAAGCAAGGCCTGAAATATCATTGGTCATTTCACAGTCGTACTAATGTGAAGCTCTGCTCTGATTCATCATAAGCACAACAAAACACCAGATAAGAATTAGTTCCCTTTAGGAGCAGTATTAGGCCTCCTTACGCATTTCCTGTTTCCTCCTTCTCCTGCGTCTGTCCTCTGCGTGTGTACACTTGTCCCTCCTTCTTTATCACTATGAGTTATAGTTTCTGCTCAGCAGAAAGCATTCACAGATATTTTCTTCCCCCTTTCTCTGAAACTTTAAAGTCAGAGGAAAGCAGTTGTGTTTAAATATTAAAAGTTAATATGAAGAGGGGAAAAGTGTGCACATGTAACCTTACTGTCACATTTTCTGCACCTAATCTGCAAGTCTCCTTTACATAACCTCGAATCTCAGATTATTACTGAGGGAAATTAGCATTATTAAAAGGAGCTACAGACGGCTTTTCTCCTCATTCTTTTTTCAGTATTCCACCTCAGGCTGTCTAATTAAATAAAAGACAACACACTCTTCCAGTAACCCTTAATGTGAGAATATAGCCTTAGCATTCCATTTACCCAGCCCCCTCACAATGACAGATTTTCTGAAGTGGTCTGGTTGAATAGAGTCAACAGAGTTCATTAGCAAAATAATGGCTCCCTGTGCCTGGCTTTCACATTCCTTTGCTGAATTATCTGTCAGGTATAAACAGTTCTACAAGGCTTGAACTATAACAGGGCCTGGTCTCTGGTGAAAAAATCTTTAGTCGAGGCGTCACATACCACAGCCTTGACTGGTTTTCCTTATAAAGCTTTATGAATTGTGGTGTCCCTTTGTACGTTGTGCTTAAATGAATTTTTGTTTACATTCCTGAAGACCTTGCCCTTGTTAATCAGAATCAGAATCTTTTTATTGTCATTGTACCGAAGTACAATGAAATTGTGTGCAATCCCATTCAGTGTAGTGCAAAGGAGCAAGAACATTGAAATAATTTAAGAAAAACAATAGAAAAACAGTACCTATCTAATGTATGTATGTGGTGAAAGGTTAATTGAGATTAAGTGTCCCTAATATCTTGAAGTTAAAGTCATTTATCTTTTGATTTTAAAAGGCAAGTCTTCCAAAAAGATCTAAGTTGGTCCCATCCTGCACAAGAATGTATAAAAATGTCTGTGTTCTCTCATTTTCAGGACTCAGGACTTACTTTGGACAGGGTGGGACCTGAAGCCTGTCCCAGAAGACACGGGTCAAAAGGTACTGTACATATCTCATCTCGCATGCACGATCACACACCAGGGACAAGACAAATTTATCAATTAACCAGAACTGAATGTCTTGGCTGTGGAAAAAAACTCAGAGTACCCAGAGTGAAGCCTCCTATGAGGGAACATGTAAACGACACACACACACACACACACACACACACACACACACACACACACACACACACACACACACACACATAGAGGAAAATAAATTATGCACTACCAAATAAATTTATTTTACAGGTTCTGCTGGAAGCAATTAAGATTATTGTGTACAATAATCTTAATCATTTGGATGATTAACGAAAAGTACTACTCCACAACCTACAAATACAGTACATTACCACCAGATGGCAGCCTGCGATCTAAAAGAGGTTCCCTGTTTTAATTCCTATTTCATTTAAATGATCTGTATTTAAAGTATAAATCTTTTTGAATTGATAAATGCATTGAAATACCTGGGTTTGCATTTAGAGTTATTGTTTGACACTGATACACATTTACACCTTTTCTAAAATGTTCTTTTTTTTCATTTGAATTACCATCTACCAATTATCTTTAACCAACCTCCGTACATATACAAACGGTTTTCCCTCATTGGCTTCAAATAATATGACTTCAGAAACAGTCTGGAGGAAACAATTAGATCAGATATTTTTTTCTTCACTGACAGCATAACATGTAATTTGTAGAATTTGCCTTTAAGGCCATTGGTGTGTGACTATTCAGTATTGCTTTCACTTTGTCACAAAAAAGTAACTGACAAGTGCGTGAGAATGAGTAAATTATGTTGAAATGGCACATTGAACACTTGACTCCCCCTCCTGTAAACGTTTTCATATACACAGACATTCGTAGTATTATGCATGATCAGAAAGGCACATTAGACTGTCACTGCCTAATATTCCAAAGACAGATAAAACTCTATGTGCGGAATATGAGGCGATGTGCTTCCATTCAGAGTAAGAGACTATGGCAGTACACTAAAAGTCCAAGGATGATTCAAAGTTATCCGATAAAAGGAATGCATCAATAAATTTCTAGTGTTGCTATAGCAACTGAGCAAATGATTAGTTTACTAACACAATATACTTACCCCTTTACAGGTAGGCTGTAAGTTTGAGTTTGTGCTCCATTCTTGACCTTTAAAATCCCGTTATTGTTGACATTGTACTGAACTGCATGGTTCAAATTAATCGTAAAGTATTTGGGTTTTCCAGGTGTTTTCCTGCTAAACATGGTGAGAAGAGTTTGTTTTTGTTCTAGGAAACAGTGTGTACTATTCATTTTTCCATGGAAATTGTTATGCAATACATTCAAGTCAGACTATTTGCTCAGGAAAGTGCATCTGAAGATGGGTCTGGCTATCTTGATCTCAGCTGAATTTTGGCTCAAGAGGATGCTGGGAAGATATTTTAGCACACTCTCTCCTCAGCTGTCACGTTATTAGCACCAAAATAGTGCATTGAATAAGCCACAATGATTTGATAAAAATTAAGGCTTTAAAAGACAGGGAATGCACACAAACAGCAGCAAACAAACCGGTGACTTGTGGCACCTTGACTGTTTAACCGAAATTAAATCAAGTAATTACCTTGAACCGCAGAAGACGGCCGTTTGAAGGAGGATAGAGAGAGGATGTCCCCTGTGGCTCATTAGCCCAACTCCTGCCGTCAGCTGTTTTTATACCAAATCCCTGCTGCACACAGCTGCCCACCTTCCTGTTCATGAATCAGCAGAAGTGGGCTCAGGGGCCTGTTTACACTGCACTACACCATCTCTGCCCTGTTCCACAGATGTCAGGCCTGAACACCGTGGACGTGCATGTTTGCAGCAAGCTCGATCACGCTTTTCACCAGCACACGAGGACACTTGCCTTTGACAGCAGTAAAGACTGGGCAATATATGGATTTTTTAATGTGGATTTTTCTGCTTTTATGGGGCAGCGAAATAAGGCCACGCTTGGTGGATGGGGGGGGGGGGGTCTTCTGATTCTGAATTAGGAAATATTGAAGGGTTTTGCTTATATTTTCAGAGAACGCTAAGGCACACGGATTTTATCGGGATCATATGCATCGATCAGCCAGGTGAACACAGGTGCTGTCTGGATGAGGAAGTTGGGATATTCCTTGTGGAGGAACATTAGACAATCCAGTAGAAACAATCCAGTAACTGATGGAACATTTCGGAAAACACCTTCTCAGAACAATCTAAACAAAAGGTTATATTTGCAGAGCACTGACTGCCCGCGTTTCATAATGTCGGTCTTAATTTTTCTAACACCACACTTTTCGGTGCAGAAAAAAGCACTTTGGCTTGTTTTTTTTATATGTTCTGTTGGATTCTGTTTTGCTGCACATAAGCGAACCACATTGCACATTAGCAATGATGCCACTAGAATGCAGGCAGGGCTCTGCTCAGAACATTACATGGAAGCGAGCGGGCACACGCCAGGAAAAGGCTACCACAGAAAAACAAAGGTAATCTTAAATGGGATGGGGGTGCCACACACAGATGGGCAGCGGACGGGCATTTACACCTTTTACAAAATGTTCTTTTTTCGTTTCAATAGCCGTCTATCGATATTGTTAACCGACCTCATTACCTTCCTCATTTCCAAGTACATATATAAACAGCCAACCCATTAACTTCAAATAATATGATGCACTAAAGTTTCATCTCCTGAGATGGATTTAGTCGACTGCTTCCCATGGCGATCCTGTCTGCTGAAAGTCTGTCGCTTCCTCAGCTTCCTGCTCAGCAGGGAGGTCCAACAGGTATGCACCTCTGTCCTGGCCGGACTCACCTGTAATCCCTTAGGGCCAGATGCAACCATTAGCATGGTCCACACAGATGCTGCCCCGCCACATTTCCATGTACATTCACACAATTTTGTAACAAAATTCATTAGGTCACCTCAGGGTTGAGTCATGGCTACATTTTAGTTTGAAACATTTCACTAGTCACCCAACTAGCTTCTTCAGTCTGATGAAAGTTGACTAGGGCATCCCAAAATGTATCCTCCAGGGTGGTATCTTATAGGCTTGTTAGCTGGACAGTACCTCATAGCCACCAATGTGTTGTTAGTGTTGGCCCACGTTCACCATGGAACTAAAAAGAAGAGAAGTCCAGCTGCCATAACTCAGCCTTCAGATAACCTCACCTGGATGACTGAGAGCCTTCAGTGACATTTCACTAGTCGACCTATGGCGACAAATGTGTTGATTGTGGTACAGGCAGCAGGGCATGGTAACGTGGACAATTAAAATAACTGGAAATTAATTTTAAAAAGCATTAAAAGGAAGAAATAAGGTGAAAATGCTTAAACACCATACAGACATTCATAAATTGAACCAAGGTCGTCTTTGTGGCACATTCAGGAGCTCCAGGATTCTGTATTTCACATCTCAGCCAGGAAAAGTACATTGCGCCAAAGGAAGATGAGCACGGTTGCCTAGATACCTGTGGGAATGACATTCCTGCAGCCCTGACCAGATGGCAGAAAAAGCTTCTGAAGGAAGGTCTATCTAAGTAGGACGAAGGAGCCTGTGTGCAGTTGAACCTGTTCTGGGGGACAGGGTCACCGAGCTACTGCAATGGGCAGCACCGCAGTGTCTCAGGCCAGGCTGTTCGTGGATTTCAGTTTAACGTTGTGTGAACGTGAAAAGGCCAGCGAGGTTGAGAGGCCTGTGTGCACCTAAAGTAGTTTCTGATTACATGTGTTTAAAGGCAGTATGCAGTCCACAAATAAATGTGTGTGTGTGTTAAATTTTCAGCCACTGGGGTATATTCAAGTATTTCAGTTGATTTCCTGGCTTTTATGTCGATATTTTATGAAACACAAAATGTGCCACAAAGCATAAGAATGTAATTTAATTAGGTTCAAACAGAGCCAGTCTTCACAAGAAGTCTGAACGTGAGAGGATGAAGTGCCGTTACAGTTACATAAAAACTATTATTACGCCCACTGGATAAGTAGGTCACTGCAGGCTCAATACTCACAAAGGAGCGCATTGCTGGACAAATGGGTTTTTTGTCTTCCTGTGTAATCACCATAAAATCTGTGTGAATTTTTAAATTATTTCCAATACGTAACATGACTATGCAAACCACGTGTATTGTACACGGCACATGGGGGATGTGACATTTTAGACTTCTTGAATAGTTTAAAGACAAGAATATGTTTAAATGAGCATCTTTACACTGCAAACCCGAAAGGGATAACTGGATATAAAACGGTAATGGCACGGTCTCGTTACAGGACCCGAGTGTGAGAAAGCACAGTCGTTTTTCCTGCTTGGTGGTGCAGTACATGTGGTGATGTGCCCTCATTCTAAATGTGGCAGATTACGTGCTGCTTAGGCCCTGAGAAATATGGAGCATGCCAAGACAAGGAGATATTAATGTTCTACCCGCCTTCCCACATCGAATCCACCGGGCAAGTTATCAGGTGTACGACTGCAGAAAGTCTTCTCTCTCAGCACGATGCCGAGATTCTTTCTGCTGCCCTTAATATGTCAGGATACCAGGAACACATGGAAACGGTGGAAAGGAGAGCAGCCCGTAAAACAGGCTACTCCGTAGGCGGACTGGTAATCTAGACAGTCTGTCAAATGCCAGAGCGGCCAGCCGACCCAGTGTGTGGACAGCCATCAAAGGTATTAGACATAAAATATATAATAGGTTATGGTCAGCATTTTTTAACCATGGAAGGATGTTTCTTTAATGTTTCTTCACGCCACAAACTGGCCAAGACTTTTTGGATGCGTTAAATACAACAGGTGATGATTGGTGAGTCATTTGACACTTTTGTTTGTCCAATAGCCATATGAATATTATATGAGCGACACTCGCCGGCTGCTGTAATTGAAGGAGAGTTTATGGCATTATTCCAATGTGCACAAGATCCATGGAAGAAAGTGAATTAAGTTTGTTTTTTAAAATGGAAACTAGCACAACATCTTTTTACAAGCAACGTGGGGACAGTTTGTCTTGTGCTCCAGTAAGGAGTTTGGACACTAATTGATTTATGGTATTTCATTACAGAAGAAGCCATTGCAGTCAAGAAAGACAAGCACACAATTCAAGCATTGCCATTTGTTATTTTTATAGGCAAGATTTAATAGTGATTAATGTTTGGTTTTTCCTATACATTTGAGAAGTGCTTTATACTCATCAATTATGCTTTTTTTTTTTTGGAGAAACACTATGTACTTTATAATTGATTTATGATTTAATATCCCACAGTTCTTTACGTTAAACATTTATATTCAACATCTCCAGATCCTGCGAGAGGAACAAAATGGCTACATGCACTTTGGCAAAACTTTATTGGTAATTAGTGAGGGCAGATGTAAATGTTATGAGTACCAAATATGTGATATAAAACTTAACCAAAATTACAAGAAAAAAACTGGGTGCCTGCCCAAATATCATATCCTGAAAGGTAGCATAGACCATCAATCTGAAAACAAAACAAATTAGAAAATTAGAGACAAACATTTTAATACTAAAAAAATATATAGTGCTACAAATACTAACAGGTCAACTGATTCTACTGAAAAGTATTGCAATACAATTAGTAAATATGTCAGTTCAATTAAGGTACCTTTTAAAGAGCTCTGCATAAGTCTAAGACCCACTGCATCCATGCAACGGCAACACCAATAGACAAAGGAAATGCACAGAGAACAGTCATTATGCAAATTCACCACTCCACACCAGCATGTGACATCATCTCACATGTCTGTGCCGACAGTAGCTTATTTTGGTTTCTTACCCTTTCCATAAAGTGTCTGAACATGCAAGGGTTTTTTTTTTTATTAGCCCACAAGGTACAAGCAAAACTCAGGCATTCATTATGGATCAGCAAATAGAGAAAGGCACTGGCAAACATGGATTTTAAAGAAAGGCTGAACAAGATCCACTGTGGAAAAGGTCCTTTGTTCAACAAACTATGACCCAGAAGCTCATTACAGTAACGTGCAATATTCCTTGTCACATCAATTGACATGTTGTGCCCAGAACTCTTTACCCAATTTCAAGGGTTAAAAATAATTACACAAAACATGTAATTATGTTACTTAGTATTTCATGATGTATAAGCTTCTAGAAGTTTGACTGGAACAAGCATTTAGTCTTCTGCTTTAAATATAATCTGTATATTTTAACAGAATTATACAATAAGAATGTATGCAATATTCATATAAACATCGCAATCTTACACAATTTCAGGTAGCCTGTAACTGTTTATTTTTAATTTAGGCAGGAATGCCAACTTAAAGGGATGGATCAAGTCTGAATAGTGCTCATGTGCAAACTTAGTGCTTTTGGGTGCTTTTTAAAATAAATTTCATTTAGCGATATATGTAACAAAAAGAACCTATATATTCCAAAGCAGATAGGTTTGTGTAACAAGTCAAATGAAGAAAAGCGAATGGGCGAAGAAGGTAAAAACCATCTTCATTAGCCATATGTTAGTGATGAACTCGTCACAGTAACCCCAGCAACGAACAAAGACTGCATCTTTCACCCTTTTCAAAAAAAAAAAAAAAATTATATACATGAACTAGCAGCAGGTAAATCATCACATTTTACCAGATCCTTTAGTTTTCATAGTGTAAAATAAACTAAGGGTTTTTTCCACTCTAATCACCAGTTGTCGTCATCCAAATGTGGTGTATTACACGAAATACTTGATAACTGCCAAAAAACCACGCCTGTTTACAACTTCACTGTACATTCTGACAGTACAAATAAATATGCTATTCCAAACCTTGAGTACCATTTAGCAAAACCACTGCCCATTAAGGACCATGCAGTATGCCAAGCCATAACTACGCACATAAATCAGTAATGACTTTTGGTTCCACAACAGTTCTCAGCAGGAGTCCATCTATAGATGTCTTCCATTATATTTATTTAATCGATTTAAACTGGTGGTGGTGGTTTTTTTTAGTGCGTTAACTTTTTCCACTACATATCATGTACCATACATTGCTACAATTTAATTGTTAAAGAGCACGTATCTGATCTGACACCTCCACTATTATTTTAGATTACAAACGTTTCATTTATACGCAATGTCAAAATGCACGTGTTCAATTAGAGCACAGAGGTAAATAAATCACTGTACTGAGACGCCTTCGTGTAGACAGCGTCGGTACTTTAAGGTGAAACACCCACAGCAAGACCAGGTCGGCAATAACATCCCTCGCCCCTGCAAACACAGTGCAGAAGCTGTGAGATCATTCGTTATTTTACACTGATCACATAATTTAATTCGCACCGTTTACCTTGGCTCGCCGATTTTAATACATTTAGCACCAAGCATGGGAAAAATGTCTGATGTTATTCCTTTTAAATGCTGCGCAGTTGGTCAGCCAAACAGGTTTGATTTTGGCCTGGATTTTAAGGGGCTTGTGGCGCTGCTCTCCCCTTCCTCGGCCTCCCTGAAAGACGTGCTGTGGATAATCTGGGTCCTGAATCGGATTTTCTGCAGCCTGGGTTTCATTTTGGTTATTGACGATTTCCTGTACAGGGGTTTGGATTTCAGGGAGACCGCGGCAGCATCGCATGCGTCCTCCTCCGGGTAATTCAGAAGTTTGAAGTTGGACTGAAGCACCCTCGGGAACTTCCAGCGGCCCACGGCGCTCTCTGCGCTTTGGTAACCGGCGCCTGCCCCGATAATGTCGCGTATATTTTCCGAAACGCCGTTCGTTAGATACTGCGCCGGTTTCTTGCCGCTGTAGTCCCTGACCTCCACGTCGGCATCGTAGGCGCCCACCAGCAGCTTCACCACTTCTATTCGATTGTGCATGGCAGCCAAGTGCAGGGGGGTGTAACCCGCGCTGGAGCGAGCATTGATGTTCAGCGGCACCCCGTGTTGCTTTGCAAAATTCACCAGGAGGGCTAGCAGCTCCTGCTTGCCCTGCTTCGCAGCCCAGTGCAGGCAGGTGAAGCCCGTCACGAAATCTTTCTTAACCACGAGGCTTGGGTCGCACGTGAGAAGCCGATGCAGGCTGTCCCACTCCCCGTCCGACGCGCACATCATCCACTCGTGCTCCAGGGGGTCCAGCATCACGGGCCCATGGTCTTCGTCGGCGGAAGACACAACAGAATTAGAATCGCTGTCGCTCCTCGACGACTCCTTGTCTTTGTGCCTGGCGGAGAGGTGACCAGGGTTCCTATGGACCATGCTGCGGCGGACCTGTGGAGAGCTGTTCATCATGAGCTCAATGAAGTTCTCCCGACTGCTTTTTGGGGTGCTGCTGTCACTTCCCGGTGTAGTACTAGAATCTAAGCTTCCTTCGTCTGCTACATCTTCTGACGGATGTCTTGACAGCAAGCTCCGCTGAGACCCTCTGGAGGCTAGGCGCTTGCTCACGTGTTGTCCCAGTGACGCACCTTTGTACACTTCGGACTCCTTCTCCTCCTCGTTCGCTTTAGCCATGGACACGGCATCCCCAGGCGGCCCTTGGGTGAAAAACAACCCATGATTTTCAGACTGGGTGGCAGGTTGAGTACACTCCTTGCTTTTACCGGGGGCGTCATCAGACCTCTCTTTTACACATAAAGGCTTGTTAAGGTTGAAGACGGTCCCGTCAGAGTTCATAGATGAAGTAGATGTATTAATCACTGCTGGCTGCGCTGAACACTCATTAACAATATGATGTTCACTTTCACCCAACCTTTCCCCCGCAGATTTCTTAATGTTATTGTTAATTGCATGGCCCATGTCCAACAAAGCGTTTTGGTGAGTCTTCGAAACAGCTGGAGGTGCAGGTGCCGCTCGTTTCGCCACAAGCATTTTGGGTTTACTTATATAATTATCCACATTACTGACAGATGACGTGTTTACCGGTTTTTCCTTTGCAGTCCCATAATCCAGCCGAGGTGGCACTTTTTGTTCTAAGACAGTACTATTTGCTGACTTTTTAACGCCGTTTTTAGGTTTGCCTACAGGCGTCTTAGTTAACGCAACGTTAGAAGACTGACTGACGTGATTTTCCTCGCAAAATTCATTTGATCGGAAATTATCAGGACATGCACTGTTTCTTTCACTCGCTGCAGAAGTGTCTATCCCGTGCGCGGTCTGCTTCAGCACAAACCCGTTTGACTCATTATTTCCATTTCCATCTGTTTTTCCTTCAGTTCGCTGTAACGAGCCCTTGTACTTCTTCTTCAAGCATACAATTTTTACCCCGTTTTCCACTTTGACAAAGGCAACATTGTCCACGTATCCTTTAAACGCCTCCCGGACCGATGTCCTTCTTGCAGGGTCGCTTGGAAAAACCGATTTGAAATGATCAATCAGTTCCACGTTTTTCACCCTCCCTCCCCTCTCCAGTAAGAACTGTAAAACTGATTCTTGGCTGCATTCGGTCGCCATTGAATACGGGATGACCGCAGCACACCAACAGAATTATACACTGTCCATAAACTCTCAGAGCTGCTGTGCTATACAGCGCCAAGTGTCCTGCATCTTCAGCACCATCCGCCTATCTATATACAATACATCCCATCACGTCCACGCCGCCTTGTAACTAGGAGACGCATTCTAAATTACGAGCTCGCGCAAGCGTGTAAGAACTGTAGCGTTCGAGGTTGGGGAGGGAGGAATACACAATCCCCGCCTATTAACTTCGTACAGACGAGCCAACGAGAATGGAAACCGGATCACATCCTAGGCCATTTTGGCTCTGGAACTCTTAAGGTCAACGGAGTTCCTAGTCCAGCGCTGAGCCAAAATGATACCAGTTTCTTAGAATGTCTTAGGAAGCGTACTTCCGGCTTTAGTTAAAAAAAAACTGGCATATACCACATAGAAAAGTAGGGGTTTCCAGAGTGTCTAGGAAATTATATAGTTACAGTAAGCGTGCGGTGCGAATAATCTACAACTTTCTGCTGTTTTACAATAAAGCAGATACGCGTTTGTCTATTTCGTTTTTATAGTCTCCCCCGAAGTCGCGCGAGTTCGCAAGAAAAGTTTGTCCCCAACTTTTGAACAACCAGCGGAAAAGTTCACATTCCAGCCGTGGCTCGCGCCCGGATTTTTTCCAGCGTTGAGCGCAGCTTCTGCTAAGGCTCTTCCCAGTATATAATTTATATAAATTATAACAGTAAAAAAAAAAATTAATAATGACTTCTCCCGACGTTGCTCGGCAGCTGGTACGTGTCTGTGTGATTTTTTTTTTTCCTTTTCCCAAGCTTACTTGAGATTTGTTTGAAGGGGGGAAAAAAAACTTCCTCGACTTTACGACTGTGCATGTGAATGATGATGGATGGGTGCCTGGGCAGGCAGAGTTATGTTGAGATGACTTGGTGTATGACTTGTCTGTAATTGTAAGAAGTTTAGTTCATTTGCTCTTGTTTGATATGGGTGAGCATTGCTAAATATTTATTAGCATATTGATCAACGCATTGATCGAATTGGGCCAGACGTGTAAAACAAGCCGAACCGGAGGCCTTAACGAGACTCCCGTATTTTGTAGTTTGTTTTATAAGCCATTCATGTTCATTAAGGACAAATCTGTAGCTGACAGCTGTAGTGGATGTTGATAACTGCATAATTATTTAACCATATTTGTAGTCTATAGTTGTCTTTATAATTTCCGTGTTTACAGTGCGTATGTTATATAGCACCTTTTATAAATAGTTTTCCTGAAATATTTTTTTTTGAAGAACAGTGGGTGTCTGTTTTTTAAATACAGCTGCATTTTTGTCGTTTCTGTTTTCAGTTTTTGTCGAGTTTCATGATCAGGTTACCAGGATGGATCTTGATCAGTGTATATTGCTAAAGTACACTTTCTGTAGTCTCACACACGCACATACACGCATAACCAAAAGTTGAGCTTTCAAACATTGTGTAACAGAAGGAAGATTAAACCTTTTCTAAATTTACCGTCTAAATTCTCCAGATTCAATATGCTGGATATCAGAATCAGTCCGTTTACAGCTTTAGAAGCAAACAAATCAGAATTTGGTAGATGTAATTTCCACAAATAATGAACCCATTTTCTTCTTTCAATTTGGTAACACTGTAAGGTTTTCATTGTGTCACGTAATATCGAGCATGAACACTAGCAGCAGGTAGTGTGGCTGCCTAGCACCTCCAGGCCTGGAGTTGTATTCTAGCCATTCTCACGGTTCTGTTTGCATACGTTTCTGGTGATGTGAAGCTGAATTGCTCAAGATTGTGTATGACTATTCTTGTGTGTCCTGCCTTTTGCTTTTTTATGCTGGAGATGAGCAGTACATCTATAGAGCAATGCATGGTTTGGCAGTATTATTTATTTTTATGTCTTTTTTCAGCAGGACAAAAATGCACGTCCCTTGTCTTTGTCTGGTCATGTTGGCTTTGACAGCTTGCCAGATCAGCTGGTTAACAAGTCAACCAATCAGGGCTTCTGCTTCAACATCCTCTGTATTGGTAAGACTCCGCCTTCTCACTGAAAACCAGAGTCTACGGCAGCCATAATGTTTCCCTTTGCTTTTTATGTCACAAATATTATTTAACTTTATGTAGCCTTTGCACAAAATATGTTTTAATGGCCATTAAAATATTATGTTGAGTTAGCTGTAAATGTTTTTGTATTGGAGTTAAACTCCATTTCTGCAGTCTGGTTTTGTGTCCTGGTTAAATCAGATTGTACAGCACATATAACGCTGGTTTCTGAATGTGTCAGGTGAAACTGGGATTGGCAAATCCACCCTGATGGACACGCTGTTCAACACCAACTTTGAGAACTTTGAATCCTCGCACTTTGAGCCCAAGGTGCAGCTGCGAGCACAGACGTACGACCTGCAGGAGAGCAACGTCCGGCTGAAGCTCACCATCGTGAACACTGTGGGCTTCGGAGACCAGATGAACAAGCAGGAGAGGTGAACGCAGTTCAACAGCTACGGCAGCTGCAGACAGGAAGTTGTTTTCCTTGATGAGACATGCAGCTCAGATTAGCTGTACTGGTGTCCTAGTGAACACAATGTTTTCTTGTGACGTTTTTCTCCAAACTGCCTTTTTGGTGGTTGTCGTGTGTGTGACCCCCCTGCTCCTACCCCATTCCTGCTCCTGCTCCCGCTCCTTCTCCGTACTCTTGTGCAGCTACCAGCCCGTCGTGGACTACATAGACACACAGTTTGAGTCCTACCTACAGGAGGAGCTGAAGATCAAGCGCTCCCTGCACAACTACCACGACTCGCGCATCCACGCGTGCCTCTACTTCATCGCCCCGTCGGGACACTCCCTGAAGTCCTTGGATTTGGTGACCATGAAGAAACTGGACAGCAAGGTGAGGACCAGCGCTGAGCCTCAGCAGAACATGTGTCCCGCGCTCTCTGTCATCTCCAGTCGACACGCCCGCAGGGTTTGAAGTCAGTCTCTCTCGTTTGAGTCTCTACTTGCTGCTATTACTGCTGTGTTGAAGTGTTGCTGTTGCAACCGCCGCACTGTTGCCATGGTGGTTCGGTTGGGTAACGCTGTTGCCATGGTGGTTCGGTTGGGTAACGCTGTTGCCATGGTGGTTCGGTTGGGTAACGCTGTTGCCATGGTGGTT
>JABJVR010000031.1:747377-765850 GCA_025773905.1 Chitala chitala
CGGTTGGGTAACGCTGTTGCCTGTCTCTTCCAGTACTGCATGTAAGAATTTGCAGCCAGCCCTTGTCTGGCAATTTTACAAACATTTTGATCAAATGAATCAGTGATGTCTAAGGTGTGTCCATGTGTTTTTTGTGTGTGTGAATCACTTCAGTAAAATACCATTATGTATGAATGGGTAGAAGGAATAAGATTCGCATGGGATAAATGGTAAAACGGTAAGTGTGCAAGTGAAACGGTAACGGAAGAAATGAAATGTCACATTTCATAAGTAGAGGATATATAAACGGATGCCTGTAAAGTCTCTACAGACGGTGTAATTATAGTGTGAAAGACTTTAATAAGAACTCATTTCTAGAAATGTAGGTTATGTTTATTTTTAAAATATTAGCTGTTTCTAGGGTGTAGTGGGATCAGGTTTATATATATATTATTATTATTTTTTTTTGTAGCATTTTGATTTTGGCCCAAGTGTGGGCTGAATGGAAATAGAACAGCCTTAAAGTTTTCTAATATTTATTGTAATGTTCATTACTTTCAGTCGTGTTAGTATTGGATTACGTAAATGATACGAAGTGCGAAGTGTTATGCCATTCTAAGTGTGACTGTGATCACAGTAGATGCAGGCCCCCTGTTTTGTGTGTGAAGGGTGGTTTCTCTTTTTTGAAGAAACAGTGTTTGGTTACTGATGCTGGCAGAAGTTAGTATTTAAGAAATGGAGTTTGAAGCAGAATGATGATGATGTCCAAATATGTACAAGAAGTAGCATAGCAGAGCTCCTGAAGGACTGACCCGGTGTGCGTGTACTCCTGACCCTTACAGCGTCTTCCTCAAGGCTGCAGTAGTACTTATTCTGGGCTCTGGTGCCACATGACCCTCAGGTCACCCATGCCACGATGGCAGCTGTGTGCTCTACGTTTGATTCTGATTGGTTCCTGATCGCCAGTATCTGGTGGACGGGCTCTGTTGGTCTTCGAGTTGAGGGCTCTGATGTGTTCCACCCGAGATCTCTCCTTCGTCATTTCATTTGACGTGACTCCCACTCACAAATGTTCTGCTGTGGGTCGGGTCGTGATGTTACAGTAAATGCCGATTATACATGACACTTCTCATCTGTGAAAGCAGCAATGTCAAAGTGCGAATGTTGCACAACTTCTCAGCTATCTCTGTTTACCCTTTAAAACCCTGCTTACAGTATTGATTTGCCCAGTATGTGTTTTTCTTTCCAAAACTGGAAAGACGTATAAGATGCGTTTCCCCCCCCCCCTCTCTCCATGCTGTCATGGACACTTAAAACATGTTTTGTGAGGGAAGAACTTCCAAAAGAACCTTTAAAATAAAGTTGGAATGTAACAGCTGCCCGATGGGTTAAGACTGATTATGTGAGCTAATGGTTTTACCTCACTGATGCAGTAACTCTGATGCCATTGTGTTAATCAGTGACATACTGACTGATTGAGGATAACTTTAGATCTCCTAAACCCTCTGGCCCAATTTCGAACCTCGTTACCTGAGTGCTGTTTCCACTACCTGTCCTCACAGCATAAGGGATGTCTAGAAGTTAAATCATGTGATGGCTGAAGAAGCTAAGATGTGACTTGGATAAGCAGTGAAACATTCCTGTCAAGAAAAGAAGTCCAGTTGACATGATTCAGCTTCCAGACATCTCCACCTGCATGACTGGGAATCTTCATCGACAACATGTGGGATGTTTTAGTTACCTTAATATTATAAGTTCAGACCTCAGGAGTTATTTCTAGGTTAATGGGAGACGCGTGCCTAAAATACTGATACTCCCAAGAGAAGCTCCGTGTCACAAATCAGCACTGCACAAATGCTACAACGCGTTGTGTAGCTGTGCTTGTGAGGAGGACCACTGGCTGAGTTACAGCACTCATACTGCCATGTTTATACACATTGACCTGAAGACTGCGCATGCAGGAGCATTCTCATAAATGTGAATGTTTTAATGGGCCGCTCTCTTGGAATATCAGGTTGTATCACGTGTTATGAACGTGTAATTGGTTTTGAAGGGATTTATCAGCTTGTTTTGTGTGTTTGCCCTTTTAATAGAATGGGCTTTGATGTTCTCCCACAACAGCATGGTGTTTAGCGTCACCAGAGCCACTGGTATCACGCCTGCTGCTTTTTAAATTTGTTTCACTTCCTGTGCTCCTGCTCTTTAAGAGCTTCCAGCTCAGAAGTTCTACATCAGTTTTCTTCACCACTTACGCCATGGTCATGTGGCACAAAACAAACTGCACAAGTTCCAGGATAAGACTTCAAAGAACCAATAAGTGAATCTTGTCTCTAAATGTCTTTTTTTTTTTTTTTTGTCTTGTTTGTCCTTGCAGGTGAACATCATTCCGGTCATCGCCAAAGCGGACACCATTTCGAAAAGCGAGCTCCACAAGTTCAAGATCAAGATAATGAGCGAGCTCGTCAGCAACGGAGTTCAGATTTACCAGTTCCCAATCGATGATGAGGCTGTTGCCAAGATCAACACGGCCATGAATGTGAGTCTGTGTGAGCCGGACACTGCGTCTCATTTACAATTACCGCTCAGCTGGGGGGCCGGGTCCATCATTGAAATAGCTCTTTCAGTTTGTTTATAAATCAAAAAAAAAATCTTTAACGCTTCCTCGTGATGTGACACGCTGTACCAGGACGTTGTGTTCGAGCATGCAAATCAGTGTGAAGTGTTGTTTTTCTCATAATTAACTGATTGTGAAAGCCGTGACTTAGTGGAAGTAACGCAGATATGCGCTTCTGTTTCAAGCGTTGCGTGAGCTTTGGGTATCTAACGGAGGGTGTGACTGCAGGGTCACCTCCCCTTTGCCGTGGTTGGGAGCACAGAGGAAGTGAAGATTGGCAACAAAATGGTGAAGGCTCGCCAGTACCCCTGGGGTGTAGTGCAAGGTAAGGCTGCGCTGTTTGACTACAGAGGTGTCTGAACAGGTTCTTGGGTGTGCATGTGCATGAATGTTTGTGTGTTTAAAAGTGATGCTGGTGCGCAGCTGAGGTCACGTTGCCTGACTCTGTGTTGGACCCCCCCCAGTGGAGAACGAGAGCCACTGCGACTTCGTGAAGCTGCGGGAAATGCTGATCTGTGTGAACATGGAGGACCTGCGCGAGCAGACGCACACGCGCCACTACGAGCTGTACCGGCGCTGCAAGCTGGAGGAGATGGGCTTCAAGGACACGGACGCCGAGAGCAAGCCTGTCAGGTGAGCTCCGCCACGCAGCGCCATGAGAAGAGCTCCTAGGGCCTCGTTCGAACCCGCGGCTGGAGGTGTAAGCAGCGGCCGCCCGGGCCAGATAATGGCAGCCACATGACGGTGCTTTTGGCTGCAGCTCATTGGTATTGGTGGTTTTCAGGTATTAGGGAGGCTGTCATACAGTTAGATTGTCACATGGGTGGATGTGGAAGGTGTACTGCCTGGTCACACTAATATCTCGTTGGATCGCCTTTAGCTTTGATTACGGCACGCATTCTTTGTGGAATTTTTTTGCCAAGCTCATGCAACATCTCAACATTTTATTTTCATCCACATCTTTGTTAATTTTTCAACAATATCTTGTAGCGATGGCGAGAGAGTAGAACCACTCTCTAAAGTCTTCTCCAGCACATCCTAAAGACTTTCAAGGGGGTTAAGGTCAGGTGGTGGCCAGATCATGTGTGTAAGGGATTCCTCATGCTCCCTGAACCTGTTTCAGAATTTTACCTTGATGAATCTTGGCATTGTTGGCCTGGAATTCGCCCGTGTCGTCAAGAAAGAAAAAAAAAAAAATGCACTGATGAGAGAACCTGGCCTTTCAGTAGATTCAGATACTCAGCTGACTTCACTTTATCGCTACATAATATTGCTGTGTTTAGACCAGACACGGTGAAGCAGTACCAGCTGATAACTGCCTTAAGAGACACAACAGAACTATATAATTTTTTTGGCCAGGCGGTATACTTTGGAAAATGTTAGTCTTTGTTGTCCTTTGGTTATTGTCTCTGATTAGCAAAATTTATTTTGAAGTTAGGGCAAGAATCTGAGTTTCATGTGTGTGTGTGTGTGTGTGTGTGTGTGTGTGTGTGAGCAAGAGAGCGAGAACCAAGAAGTGGTTTGGCAGCAATTACAGTTTTTGTGAGTTTGTTGGATTTTATTTTAAGTCAGTAATGAAACACTTTACTGGATTTTCTTCTTAAGTGTTTCTTGCCAAGTTAAATACTGAATTAAACAATCATGATCTGTACTCTGCATAATGAAACGCATCTTGTCTGAAACGTTAAAATTACTTTTGTAATTTTTTTTTCCCCAACTTTGCTTCAAATCTGTGAGCTAAAACAGAGCCCTGAGAACTGTTGGCTTAACCCCATCCAGTCAGGCATTCTTGAAATATTTCTTCTTAGTTTTAAACAGTTATCAATCCACACTTAAAGCCAGCCTCTGAGCCTCTGGATGGCAAGGGAGTGCACAAAATACCTTCTGGTGCTCCGTTTTTCAAAATCATTCTGTTATTTAACAGGATGTCTGAGGTTAACTCAGTGAGAGGTAAGTTAAGTGCAGTTGGGGGGGGTCAAACTCCACATTCCTTGATCTGGTGTCTCTTGATACTTCAGAATGCAGTGAACATCGTTGGCGTCGCTGATACGTCTGAGCACGGATGAGGTGGAGGAATCCTAGTCTTTGGTGCAGTATAGCAAAGCAGATCTCCAGCACAGCTGTTAATGTCCAGCACAGGCTTATGGGGAAAAAAACAAGTTGTCAAAGTTTATAGGGAACTGTCTAAAATTTCACCCAGATGGTGTTTTCGAAAGGACCAGAGGTTTACGACATATCTTTGCAAGAAACTGAGGTTCCTTTTAGATGGAATACACATGAGCTTGGAACTGAATACTGATTACGCCATCTCCACTCATGTGGGAACACGTGGGCTTAGAACCAAGTATTCAGTCTCTGCTGATGTGTTTGGCCTTGTCTTATAGCCTTGTGTTGTTGTCATGGGGCTGAAATACGGGTTTGAGGAAAGCTGACTTGGCAGTCACAGCTGAGTCATAGCAGCCTGTGACTCAAACGCTCGTGCTCTGTGTAGAAAATACATGTTGAAAGCAGATTAAGTGTAATGGGCAGGGATTTGGGAAGTGTAAGAAGCTGCATGATAAACTGCATTTTGGACTGACCCAAGGACTGAGCCCTGACACTCCTTACTTGTGGGGCCACACACCCAGTAATGTCAGAGTTGAAGTTGCACAAAGCCAATTTTCACTAAAGCTGATCTTTGCACACTTGTGTAATTGAATACAAGCTACAATTAGCAGTGAAAATATGAAAGAGAACAGAACAGTTTTTCTTGGGATTCCCGTATATAACCCTGTCCAACCATGCACCCAACCCCAGCTTGCAGCAGACATATGAAGCTAAGCGCCAGGAGTTCCTTGGTGAGCTTCAGAGGAGGGAGGAGGAGATGAGGCAGATGTTTGTCCAGAGAGTCAAGGAGAAGGAGATGGAGCTGAAGGAGGCAGAAAGAGAGGTACGTGCTGAAAACGCCCGACGTTTGTTGGTGTTCGCAGCTGGCTGTGGGGCGTCTGTTTTGGCTCCGCCTCGCGCAATCATTTCAAAAGTCTGTCACATGACCTCAACTGAAGCAGGTGTTAACTACACGATGGATGACACTCTTCAGAACGAAGAGCTAGTCGGCCCACCTGTGTATTGAAAGGTGCTATATACAGCATCTCATAGTGGAGTTAACATGCCGTTAAAGGTTTGTTGTCGTGTGTCAGGAACTTGAGGCAGTGCGGTAGCTGGTAGGTGCACACGAAAAGTGAGCTACTGCACTGTTCCAGAACAGGACAAGAACCATATGTCCATCTAAAACATTTTTAGCTCACTGATAAACAATGTAGTGTAAAGGCAGAACCTAAAACAATAAATGTAGCATAATTTTCAGATTGAGACCATCTGCTACAGAATAGTTGGCAATCAGATACTGGGTGTGTTGAGTACAACATTCACGCATACAGTAAATGAGTATCAAGGCTGTTGGGGCTTTGTTTTAGCAAATGATGACAATACAGTATAGTATCATAGCCCTATTGGACCAATATACGTGAAAGCAAAATCACAAATGTGATGCGTGGGCGGATGTGTATTTCGCACTGCCCTGCGGTCTTAACGTTACTTTAAGTAACTAGTAAGTTAACTGGTGGCTCCTTTAATGTTCTGTTGCTATTGCCGGAAAACATTGAAGTTGCTTGTTGCCTGGTGTGCTTCGCAATCATTCGTTTGTTTTCTGCCGCCACCTTGTGGTTACGTGCGGAACTGCAACCGTTGGCCCTGTGTGAAATTCAGTTGCAGAGCAAGTTTGAGCAGCTGAAGAGAATGCACCACGATGAGACGGGCAAGCTGGACGAGAAGAGGAGAATGCTGGAGGACGAGATCAACGCCTTCAACAAGAAGAAAGCGGCCACAGAGCTGCTCCAGGCTCAGTCCTTTAACACTAACGCAAACCTTAAAAAAGATAAAGACCGCAAAAAGTGAGTGTGCGCTTTCATTACCGTATCTAACCATAAATCTTTCCACCAGTACACTTAAAACTGCAGGCTCTAACAAGAAAACAAAAGGCTATCGGTGTTAATGTCTATGAGTCGCTGAAAAAAATCAGCTGGTTGAAGTATTGTTGTAATGTATTACGTGTAATTGTGTTTACAGTCTTTTGTTGCATAGCATTGATGGCTATTTAATAATAGCTATAATAATATTATAGATGTATTCTTTTACTTCAGTGACGAATATTGATTAACCAAGATAATCTGTTTAAACTGAGTTATAAATACTAATTATTTAGCTTGCCAGCAGTCGGTACGTACTGGGTGCCTGCATTATATATATGTCTGATAACCGACATGTTCCAGACCCTCTTTGGGAGATGTTAAGCCTCTTCCATCAGCTGTTTTCTGTGCATTTTTCCTGTGTGAAGTGGTACTACTTTATCTCACAAGTGTAAATTTTAAGATGCAGTGCAGATTTGTGATTTTTATAATTGCTAGCTTTCACTGGCATGATTTAGGTTCACAAGATTGGCACATACGTCATGTGCTCATGGAAGTTTTTTTTTTTTTTTTTTTTATGCTAAGAAGTCGTGCCTTGTTTTGTGCTGTGTGTAAAAGAGTCCATAGCAAATGCAATGCTTAATCAAGCCTGCTTACGTTGTGTTTTAGTTATTGTGTTTGACTGTTCAGCTAAATAGTTTCTGAACTAAAAAAAACAGATAAGTACATCTGTTACTTGCATATGGTTTCTCTGACTTAATTTTTGTAACATTACGTGTCTTAGGACACGATGTAAATTTTATGCAATTGATTCACTTATTTGCGTTGAAGGCACTCGTTTGCTCTGAAGGAAGTTCATTAAGTTTAATTAGCTGCTGACGCTCTTTGTAAATACACTTAACATACTGCTACTATTCTTACATGCTTGGTTAATAAGAAAGCTCCATTGAAGGCATCCATCTTTTCGGTGCTGATGAGCCTCAGTGCTCGTCTGGTTTGTGTCTTCTCTACCTTTCTGTAAATGCTCTCCTTCCACACTTTTCCCTTCACTGTTTGAAAAGACACATTTTCTAAACCAGTTTTTCCACCTCAGTATTTTTTTTACATGAAGTGTTAATGTTTTTAAATTTAATTTTTTTTTTTTTTTTTTTGCCTTTATGTCAGGTGTGTAAGGGTGTGTGATTACTGAACACATGCACCCTACTCATTTCTGTACTTGTCTGGCCCTATCCTAACAGTTTATCCCATTTGTAAAGCTGTTTAATTGCATAACGAAGGATACGCAACGGAAGCTGCTGCATTTTGTGTTTCCTGAGTTTTGGCGAGCCCTGTGTTGTCTAGCCAGTTTGTTACATAACATGGGAAAGGCCTCTAAACCAGGGGGAGGGTTACGCTAGAGTAGAGGTACAGGAATGGGCACCCCTGCAGAAAGGTGCAAGTTGTGACTGTTTGTTGCCTTGTCTTTTAGCTCCGGCTTTATGTGAAGAGAGGCGTCCGGCTGCTGCCTGCTGTCCCTTCTGTCTGATAACACAGTCGCGCACACACTGTCCTCCTGTGCTGTGCTGTGCTGTGCTAATGCTCGCTGCTTCATCTGCCCGGCTCTGGAATATATATGTATATTTTATAACACTTAAGTGCTGTATTTGTGTCCCCCCCCCACCCTGCAGCCACCGGAGGCTGCTAACATGGCTGATTTAGTTTCTGACTTGTCACGCTCTGCCCTTCGTTTAAATAATTATGGCAGTAATAATAAACACTAATGAGCGACACGCGGGTGCGAGAGGCGTGAGGTGAGTTATAATTTCTTACCCTTTTCCTTCCAACTCCATACCAAAGGTACCAAGACGGGCAGCTCCGAGAGAGCGTACGCTCCGCTGTAAAACACGTCGCCTAGTTCTCTGCTTTCTCTGGGCTCCCTAAACCTGTTCCATTACATGCTGTGCTTAATTGCGACAGACAGCTCGTTTGGCCATACTGTTCTGGTTCTTTCTTGGGTCATTTTTAGGCTGTAGAAAGTACTCCGCTTTGCAGTACTGTTTTTGTGCAGTTGCAATATTAAACAAATCTTTTTTAAAATTAAGATATTAGTCAAAATTCAACAATGTCAGTTTTTTGGAAGGTGGACAGTGTTCTTTTGTGCACACTTTGTACTCGCTTATATACTATGCAAGTTTACATTAAAAGTTATTATGGGATGCCTTTGTGCTTCAGGTGCCTTGTGCTTTACTTTTCATACCATCCTATTTCTTGCTGCTGTATTTCACCAGTGCCTTATACACTGTTTACATTGTGCTTTTGTACATCTTTCACATAGGTTCACACCACAGCCTTCGGCAATGATATGTAACTGTATTAATGTTTTTGTACTCATGTTTTAAGTGAGATTGTGTTGAAGGTGAATGGTGATCTTCAGCACCAATAAAATGTTTTGTCAGAACATTTTTGTCATTATGTCATAACGGGGTAACGCAAGTCCAGCATGGGCTATGATCGTGAGAGTGACAAACTTGAGTTCATTCCAACACAAACTTTGTCAGAGGTTTCCAAAAAATTTTTTCGCAAATTAACCTGTTCTTACTATTTTAGTATGCGGCAAATTTTACTGTCTGTTCCCAGCCCACAGTGCTTAGCAGAGACAATCGCCATTACAAAAATATTCCCATACCCATGCTAAGGAGGCTGTGAGTATGGGCCTGTACTGCTCAGCTGTTCTGACTTGCACTCAGAATGTAGAGATTAAAACAGACATTGTTCTGTTGAAAAGTAAGAGAAAACAGCCATGGGAGCATGGTTCTCAAATACGGAAAGACAATTACTTTACAAGCCACCTACACTGCCCAAAAGAACCGGTACTGTCAGCACCGCAGTTGGGAAGCAGCGCGTAACACCAATAAGATGAAAACTCGAGTGGTGGGAATCGCCGCTAGAGGGCACTAGCGTGCGCAACATTAAGTTGCAAAAAATGTTCTCGGTGTTATAATTTCTTTGTATATTTATACAAAGATTTTGGGATTTATAAACAAGAATTCTCCTTGAAAAAGTTGGCACATTTACAAATGGTACAGAGTGACCATGTTCAGGAGGCAGATTCAACAAGGTACTGGAAACATTCGATGGATATTTGGGCCTACATTGACATGATAGCATCACAAAGTTTCTGCAGACCTGTCTGCTGCACATCCACGATGTGAATCTTCTGTTCCACCACATCCCGAAGATGATCTGTTGGATTGAGATCTGGTGACTGTGGGGGCCGTTTGAGTATAGCAAACTCCTCATGTTTAAGAAAACCAGTTTGAGATGATTTTAGCTTTGTGGCATGGCGTGTTATCCTGCTGGAAGTAGTTATCAGATGGGTACACTGTGGTCATAAAGGGATGGACATGGTCAGGAGCAATAGCCAGGTAGGCCATGGCATTTAAACAAAGCTCATCTGGTACTAAGGGGCCCAAAGTGTGCCAAGAAGTATCTCTGTACCACACCACCAGAAGCATTGGTACAAGACAGGATGGATCAAAGCTTTCATGTTTAAGGCAAATTCTGTCCCTACCATCCCAATGTTGCTGCAGACATGGAGATTCATCAGACCAGGTAAAGTTTTTTCAATCTTCTGTAGTCTAATTATGATAAGCCTATGCAAATCCCAGTAGATCAGCAGGAAATCCTCAGACCAGCCAGTCTGGCATCAACAGCCTTGTCACATTCAAAGTCACTTAAATCACCTTTCTTCCCTGTTCTGATGCTCGGTTTGAACTTCAGCAGATCATCTTGACCACGTCTACATGCCTAAATGCATTGAGTTGCTGCCATGTGAATGGCTGACTAGGTATTTGCATTAATGAGCAGTTGAAAAGGTGTACTCGTAACGTGGTTGGTGAGTGTATATGTACATATAAATCTCACCCACTGTGTGTGTGTGCATACACATTAGTGGCTGGGTAGCTCAGTGAGTAAGTCAACTGACTTTCATGGAGAGGACCTGGGTTCACATCCCGGTCGGGACGGTTACCAACTTAGTTAGTAACTCAGTGTTCCAACATCTACAAACGGCACCTGCTTTCACAACTTGAGATTGATGAGGTACAACACAAATGCTACGGCAAGGGGGAGCCAGGACACAAGGTCAGAGGGGAGTTAACATCAACTCCCCATCCAGAGATTGGGTATGTAGTCACAATCACACAAGGCAGCAACTGACTTAAGAGATAAGATCAGGGCTAGAATGTAACACCAGGCAACCCCCAACCCTGGCTGAGTGAAGCACCATCAGAAAGTCTCCTGGAATGTGGATGCAGCTTTCCATCACTGAGATTCAACTGTCAGAGCTCCAGAAAGGTGGAAGAATAGGTTCGACAACCCAGTAAATATATTTTTTATATATCTACAACTACTCAATACTTAATGTAATGTATTCTTTAAGAACACGATATCCACCCGATATCCACCAGTCAGTGACCCGACCTTAGTCCATGCTCAGTCCATCGAGGCCTGGATGGAAGGGACAGCAAGACCACCTAGTGGACACATGCTCGATCCTGGTGTACAAGGACATCCTTGTTGCTACATCGTACATGATGGGAGGTACCAAGCCCCTCCACGGGATCATACGGACCACCCGACAGGCAACCGAGGGCGGCCGACGGTCGACGCAAATCCTACCAGTAGCATATATATATATATATATATATATATAGCAAGTGGCCAGGTGCAGACTGCGTCAACCACGGCCCCTGGGACAATCGGCAGCACGCAGTACTGCAGGGTGCAAGATGCTGGCAGGGTCGAGCCTACACAGCACGTGGCTGGTAACATCTGTGCAGAGTACGGACTGGATAGTCCCGAGGTTAAGCTGGGGAAGCACCATCCTAGAAGGTGATAGAGAACCGACCGTGCTAAGATCTCGCGGGACTTCCAGATCCAGACCGACAATAATGGTTAACGGCGTGGAACCAACCGGACATTGAAGCAACTGCAACATCAGGAAGAAAGGAGCAGGAACAGAAACTGGGAGGCGTACCAAGGCCTGAAAGAAGAACTTGAGATAGGCCTGGAGAAGTGAAGGCAAACAGTCGGCGCCCGTGGTCGTCGGAGACACTCGGGGCAGCAACCCCCAAACTGGAAGAGCGTGCTGCAACAGATCCCAGGAGTAAACATCAGGCATCTACGGTCCAGCAGAGTGCAGTCCTAGGTGCAGTCCTAGGAACAGCAAAAGATACTGCGCAGAACCCTCAAGCTCCCATCAGGCCTCCGGTAGTAAGGACCCGAGCTTGGATGGATAGGACCAGCCCAGCGAGCAACTGGGACAAAAATTTATTTATTTTTTTTATTTATTTATATATATATATATATATACATACATACATACATACACTCGTTATTGTGAAGCAGGATATTCCTGTTGAATCCAGATGATAATACTGTATGTAATTGCATAAAGGAAACTAGTACGAATTATGCACTATAATTGACAAGAGCAGCCACAACAACATGGATTATTTTAGGCACCAAATCGTGACTGCAGTCTGGAAGAACGGTTTCAATAGTCGCAATAACTGTCACCCATATTTTGGTTCCACTGATCATTTTGGGCAGATATAATGCGTCGTCTGAAATAAAAGTGGTTACCACGGCAACAGGCAAGAGCAGATTGGCTTGTACTAAACAGGTCAGAGTAAGACCGGGAGTCATTTAACTTTGTATACTCTCTATTTAATTAATGAGCAAGAACCAGGTCTGCTTCTTTGTGATGTGTAGCCCCTTTTTGTACCTTAACTAAGTAAACCTGATATATATTTAACGAATTTAATATAGAGCAGGGGTAAGCAATCGTGCTCCTGGAGGGCTGCACTGAGTGCAGGTTTTTATTTCAGCCAATTCATTCAATTTAAATTGACCACTATCTTAATTAAATATCAATAACATCATTGTGTCTCTTCATTCTTGAGTATTTGCATATGTCTGTGCTTGTCTTAAATTAATGAAAATAAGAGTTACCAAAGAAGGAAGTTAAAAGTGAAACTTGTGCTTTGTGATCTCTAACAAAAATATAAATTGCTTATTACAAAATCATTAACTGCAGAATCAAAGCAGAAAATGTCTGGATAATTCAGCATGGTTTTTAATTCAAACCTGTAAACATTCATTGTATTCAGATTGTGTCAAATACAGAACAGTTAATCAGCATGAACAACTGGAATAAGTGGAGAAATATATGCTAATTAAGAAGAAATTGATTAAAATATACCATAACTGTTAAAATGTTAAGAAGTAGCATCAATAAGTCTGGCATGCTTTTAAAATCCTTATTAATAATTAATAAAGATTGTTGTCATTTTCCAGATTGTCACAGTTATTATACAAAAATAAAATCTATAACGTTTATTTGACATTAAGTCTCAATTAAAATCAGAAACTAGCTCTAGCATAAACCATGGCCCTACCCCTGCCTCTGACACACACCGTACCCTTCCTTTGCATTCACAAAATTAAACTATTTTATTGTCTTTTGGCTACACTTTTCAAGCTGATAGCTTTTATAAACAAGTATTTTACATTTTATGTACTTACCAAGCATTTGGTTTCTTGTATTCAGTCAGGCTAATTTCAATTACTGTGACAGTCATTCAGTTCTGGGAAAAACTGTATGAACATTCATAGCAAATTCATAGCACATTCATACCAATGCAAATTACAGAACAGCAGAGTAGTACTGCAGGTCAGACAGCAACTCTTGCCTTGCTTGCTCAGACTGGTTGGAAAAGGATTTGATGTAATTGAGATGTTAGGATTTATCGTATCTATGATGTGCTTCTTTCACTGCTCTGCAGCCTTTGAAGCTATGCAGCACAGATCAGAGAGGTCCACACAGAGATAGCTGTTTCAAGCCAATTGTTTGGAATATGTCTGGAGGTTTTGTGCCTTGACAAAACAAAGATGCTCAGATCATGACAGAACTCAATACGTAACATTTTCATTTATGCTGTTCTTGGCAAGAGCAGACATTAAGGCAATGAAAAATAATAAAAATTTAATGCAATTTGATAACAGCAAACATTTTTGTATTTAAAACCCATCCCAATTACACATACTGCCTTTCCAAAAATCACAGGAGAGAAAGCATGCTGATCAAATAACTACGTGTCACTCGAATTTTGTCTTCCATCAACTATTTCCAAAATTGCTTCCTTATTCCAGTCCTCTGCAGCGTTATGTCGGATCTACAGCAGAAATCAATAAAAAGGATCAATGCAGCTTCAATACAAATCTGAAACTGTTTTTCTCACATTATCAGTACTACTGACTCTATTGTTCAGAATTTTAAAAATACAAACTTTCTCTTGGGAGAAAAAACTAAGAACAATTGTTTACTACATGTGTATTTTAGTATTTCAAAATGTGCCTTCCAGGTCCACACAATTTGCATATAATATAGTGTATATCATATATAAATTCTTTAGTCTCCTATAAATTATCTTACTTGAAGACACTTCTGTCAGGAAAACATGCACAAACTGTATCTCACTTCCTCCAACACAATTTCAGCTATAAAACCGGAAATTAATACATGCAAGTAACAAAAAAAAAAAAAAAAAAATCAATATAAATTGCCACAGCCTTCCCAGAAAGCAATTACAGAGAATGAATTGATATAATGTTAAATTAATCAGAACAGATGTGACCACCACACAATAGCCTGCCTGGTACTACTTCAGCATTTCACTTAATGGATTCTTATGAACAGTTTGTGAAATGCCTACTGTAACTGATACCACATTTACACGGTCTTTGCCCTTGATCCAAACAGCTTGAATTCAAAGTTATGGAATGCAGCCAATAAGACTTGAACAGTAGCCAAGCGATGCACGGAAATGTGTGTCCACAGCCCCTGGTGATGATTTTAGTTGATTAATGAGTTAGTAGTTATGCATAATGTGGGCAGCATCGCTATCAAGGCCAAGGAATTTTATACTGGCAAAGAACAGGTTACTCACATGTTTACTGCCTTTGATTAGCTGAATTATGTATAAAAAATAACAATAAAAGAACAACTTGAAAAATAAAGCACATATGAAGTCTTCATCAGGGATTAGTTTTAAAGAAAGTAAAGAAGAATATACGTTCAGTGAAGTATGAGCCCTACAGTAACAATAACTACATTTACATTTATATTGTTTTCAGCCTGCAGCTTTTTTGTGCAATTTTTGCCAAGCAACACACATAAAGAAAAGTAGCTTGCTATTTAAACAGCTAGTACAAAGGGATACTGACCTGAGGCACCTCAAGAAAGCACAATGAGACATGAAGAAAGAATAAAAAAGAGCAGTCCTTCACTGTGTTCATGTGTCATTCCTGTGGAGATCAAAGCTGGACTTCAGTGAATAAAGTTACCCCCTCACCATCACATTGGAGAGATACTTACAACGTAGACTAGCACATTCACAAAGTGTCACACATTCCCAGTGAGTGGGAGGCAATATCACAGGGGTGAGACTGGTGGCAGAAGTGGGGTTTGGCAGGCCTGTTCAGAGAGATCAGCTGGAAGGAACATAAAGGGCCTTGGCTTAAACAGTGCTGAGGCCACAAACTTGTGTAATTGAAGGCAGAGAGAATAATTATCAGGATCCAGGGAGGCTGCCATTTCAGTTCTTTAAAAGATAAAAACAAACGACTAGGGTACTTGGTAACATCATCGTTAACAGCCTGAAAAGGGTAAACTTCAAAGCATCTTTGAATTGAATCATAAGGTATTGTTGGACATCATTTGTCTTGACCCTTCAGTAATCCGATCACAATCAAGTCAGTGGATAACCAGTACTTAACATTTCACTCAGGGTCAGATCACTTGTTTCAACTTGGCACAGGCACCGCGACCATGTTTACATGCCAAGATCAATAACCAAGTGCTGGCTTTTGCTCTCACGCTAGAAAGATGTCACTGCCGTACAACGCTCCTTCAAGCCGAGTTTCCTCAATGACTGTTCCGTTTGGTCTCGAAATGGGCTCAACCAGGGAGACGAAGCTGGGGGCGGCAGTTACAGGGAACCACAAAGTGTGCGAGTGAGAGCCACGTTTATATAATAAAAAAAAAATTTATGGTGGAGAGTATCGTGTTAAATAATCAACATTCGATAAATGTGTATACATACTGTGGGCAGGAATAACACTAATGTAAAGGAATGTTATAAAGTGAATGTTGGTGAATTAATACTAGTACCGTGACCATGGTTACTAGTGAAGTATACTGACACCTTTAACTACAAAATGGATAAAACCTTTTAAGATGAACAGGTTAGCCCTCCATCACAATCAGTACCTCACAGTGTTTTTAAAATATTTATCTTTATGTAATGCCCTGTTGCTACTGGGAATAGTGTGATGCCATGACCCTTGTGACAGAAACCACACAGCCAGTCAGATGTCCACATACTTGTTTCAGAAACTGAGACCACCACACTGTAAGTAAAAGGCATTTATTGCTGAAATGCACTTGACTTAAAAACAACACTGCACAGTTTATCGTACAAGACGGTGTGAAAATGAGCTCAAGGCCAAATGGTACAGATCACCAGCACAAACAGTCCTGGAAACCAGTGCTTCAGGCTTCTTGGCCTTATGCCAAAACATTGCCACACAATATATATCTATATATTTATACATATATATACTTTTTCCTTTCTTGCAGTAACATAAAACTCTTCTGAATCGATAAAGCATGACTTTTCACGCCGGACTAAACTTTCTTTTATCCGTATGCATTTTAGTATCACAAACACGTAAAATTTTGAGCACAAATGCGGAACACCCTGAATTTGACGCAGACCCATGGGAAATTTGGAGAACAATTACAACAAGATGAGCAGCAGCTGCAGAAATCTGCTCCCTTCCTCCGGGGTCATTTTATAAGCAGGGGTAAGTGGACTTGTGCTTTCCCTCCACCAGAAGGCGCTCTAGTCCTCAATCCTGGACTCAGTTCAGGTTAATACTTTAAAAACTGTTTAAAAAGAAAAATTAAAAAAAGAAATAAATTATGAAAAGCCCATCCTTTCATTTTGTGCATTTTAAACCAACAACTAATAATCCAATGCACCTGAGAATTGTCATATTACAAAAAGCTCCAAAATGAAAAGACAAACATTGGTGTTCTCTACAGCCCATTAGCGAACGTTCTGCCTTTCCTACTCCCAGCAGCCTAATAAACCTTTACACACAGGAGCACAGCTTGACAAAAAAAGCCAGCCTCTATAGAGCCCAACAAACAGTTAGCATGCCGTTTCCTCGTTTAAAGACTACCTCAATTACCAATCATTTTTAAATACAACATTAATAAAAAAAAAAAAAAAAAAAATTCATTACCTGACCAACGTGTATATTTCTGATCAAATTTTCTTCAAATCAAAGAGATCTTTGAAGTAGAATTTACAAAATGCGAAAATACCCACTTCATGAAGGATAAATCGTAAAGGAAATTGAGTATGGAATGCTGAGGTCATAAGCACAGTCGTGGTTACGCCCAGGCGACCGTGACATTCACGTAGCAACCATTTTATTTAATAAAACGGTTTTTGGAGTAGAACTTGGTTGCTAGACGAGGAAAGCGTGTATGATATTGAAAACCAGGTAATGAAATATGTTCTCAAACGCTTCTGAACAGCCACCTTGCTGCTCTGCCCAAGGGCTTCAGTAAAGACACTCCCAGACAGCAGCCAAACCTCAGACATTCAGCTCTATGAGTTCACTGTATTGGAGGTCAACCACACAACTCTCTACCGTGATGACATCAGTGAAGGCTTACACTGAGCCCTGTGACATTATCAGAGTTATTACAAAGATTATGTAGTGATCCGTCTGTCAAAGATTTATGAGGATATTTAGCTTTGTAAGTCATGTTTGAGTACAAATGTGTTCTGAATATAAAGGTTTAAAAACCCTGGACTTGAATTCTACTCCTAACTCCCCTTGTGACACTCTCAGGGAACAGGGTCCTTTCTCAATCTGGGGTACCAAAGCAATGGAGCCGTAATGTAACCACAGGTCCCCAATACATACAGTGTTGTGCATGTGTGAGACAGAGACCGTCACTGTCCCGCCAGTGCCCCCTGCTGGCCGCCAGCAGCACTGCGCCAACTCAGAGCAGCTTTGAACGCCTCTCCAGGCATCCTCCTCTGTAAGGTGGCAGCTGGCCTAGACAAGTAATTATGTGCTCTCATCACCAGGCGCTTCAGTGAGCCTGCTCACTCTTCACACCTTATAATGAAGGCAGCACCGCTTAACGAGGAAGGCTCCACCGCCTCACAGGGGGCTGCCTGACACCAGCACTGTACAGGTGTCAGGAAAAGGAACGGGGGAATGAAAAAACAGCTTTTTAAAAGAGTTCATCAAAATTAGCATTGACAGAAAAAGTGTGTTAACGCTGCTATCAGCTCCACGAAGCATCTGTTTTCTTTTTTTATCTCAGGCTCTCTGTTTCATACGACACTCCTGTGTGTTTCGTTTTTTCTGTACCAGTGCTTGATTACTTTGACCGTTATGTAATATCTGGGAATACTTAATGAAAAAGAAATCCAAAACTTCATAATTAAAACGTGCCCTCTCCCATCAAATCACTCTGAATGACATAATCTACATTTGCTTCCGGCAAGAGATTAAAAGCTCTTTTCCAGACACTGACTGGGCACATGAGACAAGGAACAAGTTCAGGATGTTTAACATTCATGAGTCAAAACTGTGCTTCGTAGCAGCGGACTCTTGTGTGCCAATTGTGCTTACTGAGATAAAATAAGTCCGTCGTCTCCGGAGAGTGTTATTCATAAACTTGAGGGTATTCTTACACGCTACACTGAATTTAATCAGCTCTGTGTCCTTGGGGGGGGGGGGGGGGGGGGGGGGGGGGGGGGGGGGGGGGGGGGGGGGGGGGGGGGGGGGGGGGGGGGGGG
>JABJVR010000031.1:768777-798777 GCA_025773905.1 Chitala chitala
TTTTTGTTTGTTGGGGGGGGGGGGGGGCCCTGCATGACTGCCAGTATCACTGGTTTCTGGGCTAAGAAATGGTTGACTGTGCTAAAAACTGTTGATCAACTCTTTCGGACAATACGTGCTTTGCAAAAACGGCAATGGGCTGATGGGAAGTGATCCACATCACTGCACATTTTCATGTCATCACGGGGCTCTGAGGAGCCCTAGTACATCCCTCATGGCTGAGGATTAAGAACACATCCCTACAGACTGCAAGCCTGTGGTCAAACTGGAGCATCAAAGAAGGGCGTTCCCAGGTCACGGAACAATCAAACAGGACCCATGCAAGTCTACGTACTTCACTGTGGCTGCTTCACGATAACGCACGGTATAAAACAGACGAATAAAAACATTAGTTCGACATTTATCGAGCAAAAGATCTCTCACAGATCACATCTACTCCAGCACAGTAGGGGGCGCTCTTTCTTTTTCAGAAAAGCCAAAGATGGAAGGCACTGCTTGAGCCAAGCCACCGAACGACTAACAGGCTGCAGGCCTGTCAATGAGGTCACAGCCCCGGCTGTAGCCCTGGCGTCAGCACACAGTGGCGCCAACGGCAACCTTGGCAGAGTAGCCTGCGGTGCTTTTTTTTTTTTTTCCTTCACAGAAAAAGAAAAACACCTAACACACTCAACAATGGCAGTGATTAACAACGATTTTCCTTTTTGCGTATTCTTAGGCCCCTTCGGCTGGAGTGTCACCATTTGTTTTTACTGGCGATTTCAGAGGTGTTAAAAAAAATACATATATTTATAACGCCAGTTCCCTCTTGTACAGCCAAAGATATGGTGCTGTCAGCTCAGCTCCCTAGCAGGGACCCCAAGTTGTGGACTGTGGAGGAGTGCCCGCCATGACATCCGCCATCCCCATGACGTGCAGTGCGTGAGAGCTGATTGGACTGTTCCCTGGTGGACACGCCCACCTTCCCACTCTTAGAAGCTCTCCACAAAGCTGCCGGGAAAGAGGCCCGAGCGGCCAGTGCGCTGCAGGGTGCCCTTGTACCAGCCATCCTCCCGTTTCTTGTGCACGAAGACAACGTCGCCCTCTTTGAGCTCAATCTCCGCCTCGCTCTGGGGGGGGTAGGGCACCACCACGCGGTACCTGGTGACAGCAAGGGACACAGTTATGAAGTCTCTGCGTGCACCTCTGAACTTCAGGAAACTTTTGAGTGAGGCCAGAAAGCTTGTCATGACTTACAGAACAACAAAGATCATTTACGGTTTATAATAAATAAATAAATAAAAATAACTTGAAAAACAGGAAGGGGGCAGAATTTGTAATGGAGGAAGTGTGAAAACTTTTCATTGTATGACTTTAGTTCAGTGAGGCAAGGCTGAGGTAAGAAAGAGACATCTCCATCTCACATTCCAGCCCTGTTTTAGTTAATATGCATGATATCGACCCGGTCTTCCAGTCTGCTCGCTTCCTTTTGAGGCTGTTCTGTTTCCATGTCCCATGAGCTGACTGGATGAGCGTCTGATGCGTCAGACATCATGTCACTGCCTGTCTGTCTGGCATCTGAAGTCTGTCCGCTTGGACTGCTGTCAGTCTGCCATCTGTCAGCTGTCAGTCAGCTCCGATTGCCATCAGTCAGCTCTGTTTTCCATCAGTCAGCTCCATTTGCCGTCAGTCAGCTGCATCTATAGATTTCAGATTCCCATCCTGACCTGACTCTGCTCTCTAATCCCTGCTTTTCACCAGAGTAAAAACCAGGCATCTGCAACATGCTCACATCAACACAATCACAAAAACCAAGAACAATACTGCCAACTTTTCTATACTAACTATAACCCTTCTTGTGCCCTGCAGAGGGTTGGCGCCCCACCCTGGGTGTCCCCTGCCCTGCGCCCTATGAGTTCTGGGATGGGCTCCAAGCTTCCCGCAACCCTTGTCAGGAATAAGCGGTATAGAAGATGACTGACTATAACCCCTTCTACTGTCAGCCATTTAGCCCTATTAGTAATTATACTTACCCATGCCATTAAAGCTTCAATTGTAAACATGTTGCTAGTTATACTTCCATTCCTGTCCATGTCATTTCCAACACGTCTCTTCCTGCCCATGTCATTATCCCATTTCCTTTGTCATTACCAACACCTTCCTGTAAAATTCCTGTAACACTGTCACACTATGGACATCAGTACAATAACTTCATTCTTAAAATTATATTGCGATACGAGACGTTTTGCTGCAATGCAGAAATTTTCACAAAAAAAAAAATTAAAAATTGTAATTACTGCCCCATTTTGGAAAAGAATCAGACACAATGACCTGCATTTGAAAAGCATTTCAATAAAACCTGGCAGTGTCAGTACAAGCGCAAGCAGAAGAACATCATTCACGTGAAAAGCCCATCGCACGGTGTATTTGGGAACTTGTTACATTTGACAGAAGTAGTTAAGGACAAGTAGGTTCTGCATTGATTTCCCTCTAAGGGACATGAATTTCAGGCATGTAATTACTGCAGTAAAAACTGAAGCACTTATCCTTACTGTACTGGTCAGGCACCTTCAACCTCCTACTATCAAAGAAAAGAAAATCAATTAATGATTTTTTTTCTCCACAGCAATAAATTATGCGGGCCTTAATTCTGAGGGAAGGAGCTAGGATCATAACAGAACCATGAAGTAGCTCATCTGAATACTCTGTTTAGGTTCTGGTTCCTCTGTGCCTGGGCTGCAATCTCTGATTATCATGCAAGGCCAGTGGAGAGTATGAGCAAGGCTTCACTCTCTCTGGGTTCATCTGCCTCGATTGATGCACGGCGAGCAACTGCAGACCCCTGAGCCCAGAGCTGTGTGTCTGGCTGCGTGTGACTGCAGCACAGCTCACAAGATTTCCATAAATTTGAATTATTGAAATATCAAAGGTGCATGTTTTCTTTGTGCAGGTGTGGGTGAAAATCCCTCAGCTAGACCAATCACAGGTGAAAGGTCATTAAACCAGTTCAGGAAGAATTTAAAAGGTGCTGTACAATCACCCTTTGGTGGATCAAATAAAATTCTAACAAGGATAAAAAAAATTCAGGATCAAATTTTTCAAAGCTCAATAATACAGCATGTCCTCAACTTACAGGGTAATTTAGTAATATACTACATACATAATGATGTGTCAATCACAATGTTACGGGGACCAGCATATTACATATAAAAATACCTGGTAAGCCTGCATATAAGTCATAACATTTTGTTAAAATTCAAAAGCTGCTTAATCGGGGTCTGTTAAGTGGAAGGTCTATGGTGGTAATTTTGTTACATAACCAACTGTTCGCTTTAAGTTAATGTACATGTGATATGAGCTGTAATGGTGCTTTGCAGAGGAAAGGGACTGGTTTTAACTGGAGCTGAGGAAATATGTAATATCAGACACAAAACAATCTAAGAAATGGAGCATAGAAGAAAGCAAAAAAAAAAAAAAAAAATCAGACATTAAAGCTTAGAAAACCTGCCATAGAAACAGACAATGGCATGCTGGGAGTCCAGCTTCAGCAAGGAAGGGAAATAGCAACTGACCTCTCTCGAGAAAGGGGCTTGGGTTCAGGCCGAAGGGCGAGCAGCGGGGAGCAGGGCTGCCGGGCCGGGGGCGACACCGAGAAGTTGAGGTCCAGCGAGCCTGACTTCCTGTGGAGAGGCTCCATACCCATGGCGCCTTGCATCTCGCTCTCGATGGGGCAGGAGCCGGCCCGTCCGTGCCCGGGCGCTGTTGCGCCCGCTGCCCCCTGCACCCCTGCCTCGGCCGATGCCTGGGGCTCATGGGTCGGGGACACGGAGGGAGGAGAGCGGGATTTCTTCTTGGCTGCAGCTCCTGACAGCAGCTTGAGGAGGCCTCCCGTCTTCTTCTCCTTCTGCGGAGAGCGGCGGAACATGCACGTAAAGCACAGGTAACGCGCGCATAACGCATGCCAACATGTGATGCTTTTCTCAGTATTAACACACATTTATTTACACACAGTACAGCCTATGCCTCAGAAACAAAAATCTGAGACAATAAAGCATTTTAAAAGTCTGAGTAAGACGCAGAGTATAATAGGGGATAGCACTCACGTACACTGAAAAAAGAAAAATCCAAAATCCCAGAGAAACATGCACTCAATAGGAAAAAGAGATACACACGTACACTTAACCTACAACTAGCGATGAAAAAGCATACTTTCTAGCAACTGTAGTAAGTACAGACAGAAACACCGATATGACAAGCAAAAACAAAACACACTAACAGAATATAAGTAAGCAAATGATTCCATGACACTTGTATGATCAATCAGGCCTATTTATGGGGTGTCACCAAAGGCAGTTTACTACTGGGTTGCCTTGGCTGCAGCCTTCACTACAGTGACATCACTCAAGACCCAGAACATTTTGGTGACAACAATATTTTCAAAATGAATGAGTAATAATACAAACATCACGCCGAGGTTTTACTGTAAAGTGTTTATGCTGGCCCGACCATGAACAGTGGAGGTGAGCATAACTGTCCCCCCTCCCAAAAAGGTAGAGAATGGAAGCAAAAACTCTCCTGGAAATTACCCGAAAAAAGTAAATGTGTTCTACACAGAAAGGCGGCACAAGAACATTATGAGCATCTGCCTGTTTTTAGATCTGTATATTAAACAGTTTTATGCACATCAGGGTTTCCATGTATTAAGATAGAAGGAGAACTAGGGTCCCGAACACCAACAGACCGTCCCAGTCACCCTGCATCTGCAGAACGCAGGTGACATTCTGACCACTGCACAAGTCCTGCCTATTTAACAGAAAAGACAGGAGAGGAACTGCATCTCTCCTGAAGTAGCAAGAAATTACAGATCCAATTTCACAATTGCCTTCTTTCATCTCTGTGCTTTACAACATAGTGTGTCAGAAATATGGCTGAAAAACAACCTGTACTGCACATGAACTTCCACAGCAGATGCACACGATAAAATGCAATAGCACTCATAACTCACAAAGGAGGACTGAAATGGAAACATTAAAGTACAACAATAACTATGATTCATTACAGGACATGGTAATTAAAGGTAGGTGCAGATTTTATCACACCCAGCACTGACACAGGTTCATATACAGTCTATACACAGGATGTTTATGTATTATCTATATAATTAATGGTGTGCAAGACAACTGTATTACAGTTTGGTTCCTTCTCCTGGACTGCATAAAAAGTCCCTCCTCTACCTTTTGTTTTTCTTGGAAGGGTCCCGTCACCCGCCAGTGATTTTTATGGTTATTACTGTTATTAAGACAGTGACTCTTTGCAATTTTCATAAATTTCATTTTGTATTTTAAGCATCTCATTGCGTTACGCATTTAAGTCTGGACCATGGTACATACATAACAGCGGTATCCATTCATGTCCAAGCTATTGAGCACACAGTTCTATGGTCAGATAATTTTTTAATCAACACGCCACCTGCTGGTCAGGAATATGCCATTCACCACACACACCACAAACTGCATCCCTGATATGGGTTTTGTGTGTATTAAACCCCTATAAACAACTGTCAAAACTGACTGGCTGAGCACTGAACCGGACAGAAATGTGTTCCATCACAACCTCAAAACAGCCCCCCCCCCATGCTGTGTGGTTCACTGAGGTTACAGTGTTCCTCTCAGTAAGGCAGGCTCGGAGCCAATTACGGGTGAAAAATCAGCGAGGAGAAATGTGTGAGCACGGAGCTGTCAGTACAGCCCCTGATGGACACGGACACGCGCTCCGCATGCCGTCACGTCTCTGACTTACTCACACTCTCAGCGCTGTGGCCGTTTTTCAAAGCATCTCAACCAGGCAAACAGCAACGCGGATTTACACGTTATGACAAGCAATAACCCACACGGTGAATGTGCAAACAGAGCAAACAGCGGCTTCGGCACCCATCCGTCTCCTGGATTTACAGCGGCTCTGAAAATAACACTTACCAAGATGTACATGCTGCGCTGAGGATTGAGCTGCATTCCCTGGAGGCTGGGATATGAATCTAGGCCGTAACACATGGTGTCCACTCCGTAACGCACTAGCTCTGGTAACTGACTTTTCAATGACTAGGTGGCAGACACAAAACAAACGCTGACACTTCTTGAGTTGAGTGATGTGTTGTTACGAGAACACAAGTCATCTTTCAGGACTGTTGTTCCTCATCTTTACATCTCGATGTCAAAACTGTTTGTGGAGACGACTGTTCTCTTTTTGTGGTCTCGACTCCCTGGGTCCTGGTTCTGTCTTGTGTTGCTCCTCAGCATACTTAAGATGGGCACCAAGGTAAAGGGAGGGCTAGGCCATACATAATCCAGAAACCACCCGGTTGACCTGAATCCAGACATCAAGCCGTGAATGAACCTCAATGCAGGAGTAGCAGATTGGCGGGACGAAATGCAAAGGCAGACCAAAATGCAAAGAAAGATCACATTGCAGACACCGCATCCTTGAAAACGAGAGCTAAAAGGTCTCCTTCCAACCGACAGTTTAATCTTACGCTTCCCCCACAAGGACGTACTGGCTGAGCCAGAAGCGGGACTCACGGATAGTGAAACGCCCTGGTGCCCAGTACAGACTGAGTCCGGCAGCAGGCCGGTCACCAGACGCTGTGTGAATCTGGTACTTCCTGACTGACCACACTGTAACCTCCAAAGCGTCAGTGTCCGCCAGCGCCAAAAAGCCATGTACACACATAATGGGTTTATGTCAGAGCCTTACAGCCTTGTAACAGAAAACCGTTAGGGGCGTTCAAACCTGTCCCCAGTGACAGCTCCGCTTACGACGAGGAAATGTGCTTTAGGAAGAGCAGCACAGAACCGTACAGTATACAGAACCGTACAGTATACAGAACCGTACAGAGCTGTACAGCCAAGCGAAAGGGAAAGGAGCCCTGTGAAGTGTGGAGTTACACCTGTACTGATCTATGGTCTGAACGGGCAGTGCTCACCTTCTCAGTTTTCTTCTCCTCCAGCTTGGGCGGGCTGGAGCCAGAGCTGTGCAGGTGCCCTGGGGAAGGGGGCCGCAGGGGACCCACCAGCACCTCCCCGTTGAGGTGGGCAGCGCTGACGTTGGGCGGGGTGATGGCCGCGGCCGCTGAAGTGAGGGGGATAGCAGGCCGCGTGTGCTGAGGGGACGCCACGGACAGCGGGCGGGCCGACGGCCCTGGGGAATTGTGGGAGCGCAGAGGGGAGATGGCAGCCGTGGGGCGCTCAGGACTGCCTGCTGGGGGGCTGTGCACTGTCAGGGTGGGGGGAGCGGGAGAGAGAAGAATGAATGAGACAAAGAAAAAGACACAGACAGACAGACAGACAGACAGAGCAGGAGAGAGCAAGACAAAAAGAGAAACACATGAAATGTGACAGAAAGAGCAAGACACACACACACACACACACACGGTGTGGGGGAACAGAGAATCTCACAGAGTTTCCCTTAACAAATTGTTGTGGAAACCTGGACAGCGTTGTAAATTGTGTGAAACAAACAGCATCGCCCAGTCCATGGCAACAGAATTATCAGCCACACACACACACACACACACACACACTGCAGAAACACCAAGATGAATAGGAAAATCTGTGCTAATGCTACAGCACCATCATATTCCTCTTGTCTGCCAGGTGTGCCGACTGATATGTGCCCATATACACACGTGGGTATTCCAGTTAAACATCATTTCACTATTTTTTAAGTAACAGTTCACAATGGTGACGCCAGTCTATTGCACATTATAGACAGTACCATAATACTCACAGTTGTCAAGGTCGTACCTTAGAACTGGGATTAAATCACTACTATAATGGAACCCAGGATAATCTGGCCATACTGATAAACATCAAAAAGTTCTCAAATTACTGTGGAATATATTACACATATTACTGTGCATCTCTGACACACCCCAGCGGTACTGTGCATCTCTCACACACCCCAGCGGTACTGTGCATCTCTCACACACCCCAGCGGTACTGTGCATCTCTGACACAAAGCTAAATGTCAACAGGAACAACATGTAAGTAAAGGCTGCCGTAACCTTTACTGTCCACTGGAGAGTAAGTTAGTTTGTTAAGCAGTCGATAAAACAGCTGAAGGCGCTACTGCTGCTGTCTCAGTGGCCAGGGTGGCCGTCACCTTCATAAATCTCAGATAATTCCACCAAACAGTCACTCTAACTGCAGTTAAGATATGCTTTCTAAATAAGGCATTACACTTCAGTTCTTTTCTGCAGATACAAACATGAAGCTGTAATGCTATTCCTGGGGTTATTCAGTGCTCACACAGTTACACAGTCGGTGTTACACCTATGCTAAAGCACACACTAAACTGTATCTCTGGAACTGCAACACCTCCAGCAGTGAGCATTTACCATCTTGGTACCATCTTCACTGGAAATTAATCAGTGAAGCCTTCAGGATACCATCGCTGCCCAAACACTGCTCAGGTGAGCAGCTCCACCAATCCCCCTGCAGGCCAATGTAAAGCCCCGCCGCAGAAAACAGCACAGATGTAGCATACAGCCAGCACAGAGCACAAATACAGGTAACAGGTAAGGCAGAGCAGGCCTTTACCACAGGGAGCCGGGCTGACGAGCATGTAATTACGACTCACCTGAGTTTTCGGAGGCCCTGACACAGCAGCCCTGGAGGAATGCTTTAAGAGCCTGTTAACTAGCAGCTCTTTCACACAGTAAGGAAAATACCTTGGAATTACTGACCCGAACACTCCCTGGCCTTCCATCGCTTCAGGCCGTTCCTCTAAGCTGTAAAATACCTTAACGAGCTTCCGCGCACCCCGTGTCCAGACCACCAGCGGTCCATCTGTTGCGCACATCAAATTCGACAAACACGCACTATTCTGAGTGGAGCACGCTAGCCTTCTGGCTTGGATTCCAAAACTAAACACACTACTTTGAAGTGGCTTGAGAAATTAAGCCAGGATCGGGAGGAAATAAATGCACTTGAGTACATTCGCTCCATTGCGCTTGCGCACACACACACACACACACACACAGACCTATCCACACGCGCAAACACACACACACACAAATACACATGTCCACACAAGCGCACACACAAACACACGTGTCCACAAGCACGCGCACACACGCATCCTTACTCACCAAGCTGCATTGGTGTGCGACTTTGTCCCGGACAGGCAGTCTGCTGGCCAGACACCCGCAGGCAGTTCTTGAGGTGCACGGCTGCCGTCGGCAGCTGAGGGGAGCTTGACGACGAAGGGGAGGAGCCGCTGGCATTGGAGCGTGGCGAGGAACCCAGGAGCACCGGGCTAGAAGGACAACCGGAACCCAGCAATATGGGGCTGGAGGGCCCTGCAGAACCCGGGGAGACAGGGGCCACCTTCACAGCCTGACCCGAGCCAGAGAGACACACGCGAGACTGTCCGACTGCAAATGGAGCCCTGCACACAGAAGACACAAAGTAAATGACAACTTCGTTAAGCAGAACCAGTAATTCCATTACACCTGCAACACAACAACAGTAATAAAGGTTTAATCAAAAAATTATAACACAACCAATATTATATTGTTTTACTACACTAGTAATCACAGTATCACCAAGGTACATAGCTATGATATTTTTTCTGAACCAATAATATTAAGAATCTTCCTCGTAGTTTTCCACTTCCATTAACCACGTATTGACTTCTTGTCAGGAAACGAGGAATGCTGATGTTCAAACCGTACATTTGGCCGACACAGAACACGACTGAAACACGGGACACAGGCTGCCGGCAGGCCTTTAAAAGGCCTGATCCCATTATGAACAGGAACTCGGTCCTAATTAATAATTCAGAAAAACGTGTGTAACACGGTGGGCTTTCGGAGGATTGTGGATTAAAAGATGAGCCTTTCTTAATTAAAGCAAACATGTTGAAGGGAGATTACTGGGCAAGGGATTCTAACTTATTAATGGGAGTGGGAGGGATTTTCTTACGCCCGCTGCACGGATGAAGGAAGAGGCTGAACTACAGAGGTGGAACAGTACAGTCTGCCAGCGTATTAAATTTAAAGCCCTGGTGTGATAAAGCGGCTCAGCCTAAATGTGGTCAGTGGATGTGTGCCGGGACGTTTCTCGCCCAACGGCGTGCCTCTACCGCTCAGCCAATCCAAGCGTCCGTAGCTCAGTCACCCACTTGCTCAGCGACTGGCGAAAAGCCAAACCCAACTGGCACTTCAGAAGTTGACACACAAAGGCCACGGTGCCCACCGCAGGGTAGGCAAGGTGTTCACGAGCAAACAAAAGCAAAGTTCTGTTTTCGTGACACCTCCAAGCTGAGGCAGCGCGGGAGGTAATGTGTGCTCAGCCCACTACGGCTCCCACTCGGGACCGCGGGCACGGGACCTCATCTCCACATGCGCAATGGCGGGTCTTGGACGGTGTCCAACAGCATGCGTGTCTTGTGAGTAATGCGCAGGGTGTATGCTGGGATGGAATGCCTGCCTTGGGGACCCTCTGGAGCAGGAGAGTGTAATGAGTTTACTCACACGCTGCCAGTTCCACCTGCACAGGTCGTGTGTGCCAGCCTGCTCTTATATTCGCATGAGAATTCCCTTCCACCAACACTCATTATCATATTAATGACTTTTCCTGAGATTCTGTACTTCGGAAACTGAGCAATCTTTCTCCCCTGTTTGTGCGTCTTCACACAATGCCGGTATACGGATTCCTTCTCTCATTATCGTTATCTCATTATCTCTTAAAAAAAAAAAAAAAAAAAGAGATCGTCTTGTTTTGTGGATTTTAAACCCTCAGATACCAGGCCTTCGCACTAAGGACCTCTGATGCCCTGTGCAAGATGTTTTCTTTCTAACAGCACAGCTGACAGGACTCTTGTGTCAGCAGATGACAGACATTTTGAAAATAGCAGTCTGCCATCAGAAGGGGGCCGTGCTTAGTGTAACTGCTGACAGTATAACTTCAGAAAAGCATCAGGGTTCGTTACTGGCACATGCAGGCCTGAGGGTAACTCAACCAGTGTGTGAATCTCTGACCTCAAAGTAAGAACTCAGCCAGGTTTGGCAGTGACAATGTGCATCTGGCGCCCCCTACAGAAGCATACAAGAGTGGCGCTTTCCTCTCAGCATGATACAGACACCTCCCACCACCAGACTGCCTCCCCTGGGCCCCCCCCACAACACTACCGTACTGCAAGGATGTCACTCAGCCAAAGTGTCTTCCTGCTGTCTTCTATATTTGTACTGAACATAAGGTGAAGGTGTACCATTCACACTTCATGCTTTCTACCCAATGCGTGAGTTTCTGTTAATGAAAGGCTGCTTAAGGCATCCTGCTTCACAAATTAGCTTTTTTTAATTTCCCATTTAAACAACAATTAATATCTGCCACCTTAAAAAAAGCCCATCTTCACGACACTCTCATTCTTGCTGAGCTCCTGTAGCACCTTTCCAAACCTTCATCTACCTTTGTTCTCTGTGTCACCCCTGAGAGCAGTTCTGGCACCCCTAACCACCTGACATCAAAGACTGCGGTGCACCTGCCTGGACACGGGGGTGACGTAGTTCCCCGGGAAGACACCGGAGGCGCCACTGCGCAGTGACGTGCCCTTGAACCAACCGTCCTGGCACTTCTCTGTTACGCGGTACATCTCCCCCTTACGCAGCTCCAGCTCGTCCGCCTTCTGGGGCTTGTAGGCGTACATGGCCAGGTATCTGTGGGAAGGAGGGTGAAGATGAGGTCATAGGTCAGAGGTCCGAGCACTGGAGTGTGCATTAAAGATCTCATGAAGCCAGCCACCCTAAATTGTCTTACATTTCATTATTAGTGCCTCACATGTGCGGAGACAAAGGTCAACATGTGGGCATTAAATATTAAAAACACAAACCATACAGAGACACAGAAAGGGAAAACAGATAAAGCGATATCATTGGTGCTTTGAAATAATTCAACATAAAACGGTGTAATAAATACACTCTGGTTCAATTTAATTCCAAGTAGATGAAGAAAGCGCCCTGATGTCTGAAATGGAATCAGAACAGAAATGCACTAAGATACAGAGATACAAAAACTAGATTCCCTGTTTAGATATATACAAACAGCAGAAACTTGGTAAACAGGTGAAATACACCACCCCCCATCCCCAAGATCAGGGATTGTGACCATAATCAAACTTGACTAGACATGATCAGTGAAAACGTTTCCATCAGTCAGCTTTCCCCATCCAGGCTGGCAGCGATCTCCAAAAGAAGACAGAGGCACAAACACGCTTTCCGCAGCGTATCCCCTGAGTGGGGGGGGAGCAAAGCCTCTGGGTAACTATGGAAACCGAAAGGTTCTACTGCAAGCAGCAGGGGAGGCTGCCAGAGCGGTGGGTAAACAACGATACAGGCGGAAATGTCCGGAAAGATTGGTATGACGGTCCCCTGTGGATACAGACTTTGGTGCTGAAGAGCATGTTTGTTCCTCTCTACAAACTCACATGCTGGAAAGGTGAGACGTGTTCTCGAGTTTATCGTACAAAACCGCAGAATTCTCCTGACACCCTGCGATCCCTCCAAAGGTTTAAACAAAACAGAAAGGCAACAAAGTACTCAAGGCTGTGCATTCAATCCCCGTACAACACGTCACATAAAAACCACACGTCTATGTGAAGTCAGGTGGTGAATAGGTACAAGTCCCTGAGCATCTCAATAAACTACTGGGACTGTCAGCACGCATCTAATAAAATGTACACATGAAATCAATAACAAGTAAATATGCAAAATAAAATGTCAATTCAGACAGAAACAAAGGGATGGGAAAAACAGCCGACGTAGCAATAAGCACAGAAAAATGACACGACATGTTATTCAGACACAGAGACGCTGGTAAACAACGTGCTAGTGTACTGTGGGGTCCACCCAGTAACGGCGAACTCCGGAACTCACATGTTCAACGGGAGTTGCACTTTCGCAGCAGCCAGCAACTCCCCAGCGACGGACGTCACCCTGGAAGGGACCGCGGCGGCCGAAGACGACATCCCCACAAAAGACGTTGTGTCCTGAAAGACAAAATCATGGAACATAATTAGATTTTTAAAAAGCTTCAATGTCAGCAGGAAAGCAGAACTACAACCAGAGTACAAGGCCCACAAGGTGGTCAGCTTCACTGGAACTGCCCTTCCATGGTTTAGAAGTGTTTTAGAGCTTCTCTCCTGAACCTGAAGCAAACGAGATTCACAAACAAGACATTTTGCACTTATCTTCATAGTTACCTTTCCAGCCAAGAGCTAATTTGGTTCACACAGACATGGTGAAAAATGTTGACAGTAAACATGAAAAACTTGATTCTCATCTTCAACAAAAATCGGAACATAAAAGTACATGTCCACATATGGTGCACTTAGCACAGTGCCTATTGCTTTAACTCTGTTTAAGTTTTCTCACAGAGATATCATCCTTTTACAATTCTATTTAATTCACTAGAGTCATTCCTGCTTATTTTCCATCAGCGCCAGAGGTCATACGAAATGAGACTGTGCTGTGAATTTTCAATCAGGCAATACTGCACAGGCCGCGTGCGTGACTGACGTCAGGTTAGTTGCGTTAGAGAAATGGGAGGAAAAACTCAGTTTCCCAGCAACTGCGTGCCATTTCACAGCTACGAGCTGACCTGACCTGCACCTCGCTAAAGGACTCAATGCAGTTTCCGTTAATTTTTCCATGGAAATTTTGGATGAATTACACCAAGAACGCAGTCTATCTCCACTAACTTTTGCATTACAGCTGTGCAATACCAATATATTAAACCATGCCGCTACAGACACTGAAACATCCATTTAAAAATTAAGTGAGCATCATATTAAAACAGCTGTTTCTCTGTGAAAAAGGGCTAACAAATCAAAGCGTGGCAGTACTGAAGTACTGGTGAAAAAGATGGGTAAAGGAAAGAGGCAGAAAGTAAAATTCATCTCACAAAAAAAATTATGTCAGGATTACTAAATTTTACTACAAAATGAGGCTTGTAATTATGGCACTCATAAATCCTCAACAGACCATTATATGAAAAACATAACATACGTATATCACCTAAACCGCTGTTGGAAATTTATTCATCGAAATGTACCAGGGATTTCCACTTGAACACACACATCATTGTCCAAGTCTATGGACAAAACAGGCAGAGGTGTTCACACTTTTAGGGATTCTCGGTATCCGATACTGCTGAGGCATTACAAACGCTGACACGCAAGAATATAAATGTCATTTACAGTACGATAAAGCTGCTGACCATGTAACTGTACCATCACAGCTCTGGTGACGTGCTGCATGTGCGCTCTGACACCAACGACTATGAGAATCTCTCACACAGCGGGGCTGAGGAAAGGCAACGGAAAGGCGCGAGTGCGTAGCGCTCAATTTTGTGCCAATTACAGCTGAACTTTGCCCACATTACAACTCATTACTAACGGAGACGTTATTCATCCAGCCGAGGCGGATGAAATAATTACCATCTACAAAGTATTCCTGTTTGCCATTCATGTGTTAGGAGCCGCCTGGCAGTCTTAATCACTTCTGCTTTCCGAGAAGAGGGGGTTCTTCAAAGCAGCGCCGTGAGCGGACGGCGTCGTGGTTGCTCGCTTCATTACTACAACATTCACGCGCGAAAAGTACGACGCTGCTGGCGTATGTTAGTGGGGCGGTACGATGAACTGAGCAGATCAGCAAAACTGCTGATCCCAAGCGTGGACTCGGAAGTGCTGCTCTCGTGAGAGATACGTCCCTTCTCTTTGGGCACTGGGCGCCTTGTGAAGGAATCGGTGAGAAGCAGCCGGAAGCAGGACGGAGACTTGAGGTGGCGTGCGGCGAGTACGCGCCACAAGAACACTGACCAGTAGCGTGCGACTGGGTCAAGATGACAACCAAGAGCCTCTGCTGCCAAATCTACCACTCTGACAATCTGTAAGGGAGGACAGATGAGAAATCAGGACGACAGGACAGTCCGTCCAATAGGGCAATGTTCGTATTAACTGAGTAGACCAAAGTGACCGAACAGCAGGACAGTCACAACTCTGCCGCAAGACACGATACGCAGGAGAGGCAGCAACCACCATAGAACAAAACCGTGACTGTGGACTGCTGGGAAACAGCAGGCAGCCGCGGTCCTCTAGGTGCCACACTCGGAGCTGCCAAAGCTCGGCTCACCTAGCATTTCGCTCGAGGGCAGACATAACTTTGTGCAGCATGCTGAATAACGAGGGGGAGCTGAACACCAAACAGCCTTCAGCAGCTTACAGGAAGGGAGGGGTGTGGGCTAGAAACCCAGCTCCCTGTCTGCTGTGTCTGACTAGAAACAGTGTATATGCAGCACCTGAGCCAAAGCCATACAGGCATCAAGTTAACGTGTGTGGCACAAATCACACCCTGGACAAACACGTGGCCCAAGGTACTCGATGTTGGTTGGTTCCATGGGCACTCCATGGGCACCTCTAAACTCGCAGGCCCTGGATGTCAGGCGGCAAGCAGAGGTGAACACGTGGTTTCCACGAGGATGAAAGCTATTTACCGTTCTCTGCTCTGTGCCATATTGAGTTTACTGTGAGAGAAGATAAATAGGGATGAAACCTTTAATATTGTATCTACAATATTGCAAAGTATATAAACTGTTGTATAGGCAACATCTCTGTTCAGAATCAGAATGGTTTATTATTCCATTGTTTAGCCAACACTTGTTTTTCCCCAGAATGAGTAATATGCTGGAAAAATTCATTATGCCTCTCGGGTACCGCAGGATATTCCATGCAGAATCTCAGAACAGAAACCTTGATGTTATAAGGCTATGGGCTTAACCAAAACACGCACACGCATGTACACACGCGCACACACACCTGCGAGGGGGCGCTCGAGGACAGGTGTGGGCAGTCGCTGATACGAGCCGCCGCCCGCGGGTCCGAGGAGCTGATTAGAACAGGCGCGCTGATCTCCATGGAGTGGCGATTGTTGAGGGCCTGGGCCGTGCGCTGGGTGATGCTCAGCGCCGTGAACGAGTGCCTCTTCTTGGCGTTCTTCTTGCCGTCGGGCCGCCGGTGGATGGCGCTGCCTGGGCTGCCTCCGTTGGCAGAGCTGGCCGAGCCTGAACACGGTGTCCCTGACGACGCCGCCTGGGCACTGGTCCCAAGCACTGCGGCCGGCTTGTCGATCTCCATCAGCTGCTTGGCTGTCTCGTTCAGCTGGGGGCAGGAACAAAGGGGAGTGGGGGGTCTTTCGGTTTATTTGCACAATGATTGAAACAACTCGATATTCACCAAAGCAATTCAGGCCAGATTCTGTGCCAACGGAAAGCAAGAGCAAACAAAACCAGGGCCTGTTTCATCACCTGTTGCCTGGCAAGAGCAAGATCGCATAGCTGGTTCTGTGTACAAAGCCTCAAAGAGTGCTAGCTATTCAAATCCATCTATAACGATTATACTGCACCGTTCCCCTCTGCCGTGCACATTACCGGAGCGTCTGACCGTACTAAATCACTCAGTCATTTCATGAGTTAAGTGCCACTCTGGACTGACTCATTTCAACCAAAGGCAGAACTTTTCATCAATTACTCCATTAGCATATGCCATGTGACACCCTCACAGTTGCTTCCATTGCTATCGATGGCCATTTGTCTGCGATTACAATGCACAGAATGTCACCGAGCATGCAGAGAGCCTTTGATCTCTGTGACATCCTCACGAAACTGTGATGCGAAGGAAATGTGGCAGGATTCTTTGAAGGAGTAATCGAGCCACTTGGGAGATACAGATTTGACACAGCTGCCTGAGGATGTGTGAGTAAAGACACAAAGAACCTGACAGCGCACTGGTGGATGGACAAAAAGGCTGCAGGTAGACTTCAGAGAGGAAGCTGTGTACCACAAACACTTTATGATGTTAACATTCATCCACAGTGCTTCATTAAAAGAAGCTGAGAAAAAATACTGAAATTAAGCTTGTCTAACAAGTTATTCTGTACGTTTCTCTATATTATAAAATTACTCTAAAAGAAATTAAAACTAGGTATTGCAGCTTTGCAGGGTCCAAACTAACCACTAGTAGCACCTTGCTGAAAACTTTTAGAAGCACTTGCACAAAATGCAGACGCACCAATTAAATGGACACGGAGACCAACACATTCATATTTTGTCCATCTTAACAACATTATGTGTAAATGCTTTGGTAATAATGAATGGAACAATTTACAGGAATAATGTACTGTTCTATTTTAAAGGCAAAAAGTCACAAAGCAGTGCTTTTGGGGGGAGAGGAACAGTAAATGGAGCTTTGTGTTAAAGAGGAAATATCGTTGGGCACCGTATGAAGTAGGAGAAGAAAGCAGACAACTTTCCCGCAGAAAAATTACGCAATGCCCTTATACAGCAAGAAGTTTTGCGGTTGAGTCGACACACTTAGTTTTCACTGCAACTGCTGGACCACAACAAGAGCAGCTCAAACAACACACGGCCTTCCTTTCTATGCAATATCTTTGCTATATACACTGTGTGAGCCATTCCTGTTGGAAAGTGTAGGTCTTCTTCAAAACTGCTCATTTGATTCCTCATCCAAATTCCTCATCCTGATTCCTGCAGTACATCAGGAAGGTCTGAATAATCATTTCTTTTGAAAAATGAATCAACAGTTTGTTTCATTGTCACTAAAGGGCTGAGCGAGAGTAACAGAGAGCAACATTTCATATCTGTTACAATGAGCCAGCGCTGGGTGTCTTGCTCAAGGACACACCAGGTGGCTGGGCTGGGATTCAAACCAGGAGACTTCTGCATCCCAGCCTGATGTTCTACCTATGGAGCCACCTGGCCACCTTACTTACCAGACACAGGTAGATGACATCCTGTGAAAATGCTCACACACACAAACAACTTTCAACCGGTATACAATGATTTATGGGAAGAAGAAAAAAAAAAACCAATGGGAGGCGCTTTCTTATATAAAATTTTGTCAGACAGTCTCCAAAAATGGTTGCAAAATGCAACTGTATGGTTGCAGTCTTTGAGTGTAAGCTGAGAAGCTGTAACACTCCTATCATAATTGTTTCAATGCAGAGCAGGGCTGCTGAATCTTTTCTCACTGATATAAGGGAGATAACCTTTACATGAGTCAGAGAGAACATCTTGGCTCTGTTCCAGTAGGCAAACCTAACAAAAGCTAAACAAATGCACAACACCTTAATAATGCATGAAAAGATGAGGTTCTTATTCCGAGGAAAAACAGATTTTTGATCTTTCCTACTCATGCATTTAATAGTATGGCTCCCAAAAGAAACAATGAATAAGAAATTTATGAACATCTGTTTCTCAGGACTTCAACTCATTTTTTCCCACCCCCTCTCAGAGCAAGCTACCAGCACACCAGGCCTTTCGCAGCTGCTTTCGGACAAAGGAACTGGTGTCAGATGAGGGAGCTAGGTCTGATGATCTTTGGGAAATCAGTGTATGGACACACTTAACAATACATCACCAAAAGCGTGAACTTCAACTCACTCCACTTTATAGCACCGATAAGAGTGTGTAACGAGTACCACCAGCAAGTGTAATCTATTGATAACGCAGCTCCATTGAGCGTCAAGTGATTTCAAAGCCACACAGAAAACAAGAGGTGGATCTCTTCATAATTAATTCGCCGATGAAGATGTGTCCGTTTCCCTGACATCAATGTGGGCAGGGAGAGAAAGTAATGCGTTCCCACAGCCAAATCAACTAACTAACCACAGAAGTGCCCCCACCAGATCAGAAGTTATTCCACGTTCTAGCCGTGGGTTACTACTCTCAAAGGAAATGTCTGCAGCCCTACTTCATCTATGGACGGCTTCAGCAGTAACATCTGCAGCAAGAATAAAGTGAATTTACTGCATCGCTACTACTCTACAGTTATGTCTGTTAAAAGACATACATAATGTCTCCACAGAACCTCATTAACTCACCTTTAAGAGGATAAGCAAACCTTTTCACAAAAAGACATTTTTTAAAGGTTAAAGAACCAATCATTAGGCCATCCAAATAATTAAAGCATTCTTGTGCAATTAAGTGCAATTAGACACACATTACACAGTTGGCTGGCTCCCTCGGGGGGCTGGTTTACCGTTATTAATTCATGCAGGTTGCCCGACTCCCGTGCGCGGTCCTGACTGCTACGCGATGAGTTCACATGGGGTCTCATTAGGGAGAGCTGAACTTTTAAACTGGAAGCGTAATGTCAACTGCGCGGGTCGGGTGGGAGATCAGCCCCCCTGGCCCTATTAGGCATTTTTCAGGCATCCAAATATTCGCATGTATGGACCTTTTCAGCCGATCCTACAAGAAAACAGCTCTCTATCGTACCCTTGCTTAGACCTCATTCTCAAAAACAATTTGCGGGGGAAAAAATAACCATCGGAGTAGCTAAGGAAGCCGTGTGAGAAGTTTAATTTGTGAATGGAAGGCATGAAAACGTTAGCAGTTCCGAGGGAGTCCTTGCGCTGTGCAGCTAGATACTTAACCCGAGTTAACACAACCAAGATCCAAAGTCCATAAAATGTAGTAATAACTTTACTTAGTGCATACTAAGTAAAACAAACACATAAGTGATGTATTGGAGCTATTAAAGACCCTACAGCATGCTATGAGCAAAGCACACAGTGTATGCTGATAACTCCAAGTGTCCACTGCACATAATGGATGAATGCCTAACTGACCTACACATGACAGGTGCTAAAAATGTTCTTTGCTGGCAAGTTACGATTACAGTATACGGTCTGTACAGGCAAAAAGCCACCCGCTCACTATGAAGACATGTTTCATTTGTTAGTGCTGCTCAAACACTCCGTGAAAAAAAATTATGAGTGCAATACATTTCCAGATAAAAACGGGTTTAATTAAATTCTTTCCCTACACACTAATTCTTTACCCTATAAAAGCAGGGATTTAAAAGAAAAAATAAATGTAAACCTTTTAGGACAACGCGGCAATGTTAAACCTAGCTTGTAAAGTATCTGGGGTCCCTATATTTACGATTGCATCTTAACATCGTGCTTGATGTTCTCTTGATGTTGGGGTAATCTTGAATACAGCAGGAACATCAAGTAGGAAAATGACTGGGTAAATCAAAGGAGGGACACTAGGGTCTAAATCATTGACGGCAGTTGAGCCAGATTATCTCTTTCTCACATTAATTTGTTGCAGCTTTGCCGGTAATTTCACTGACTGACTGAGGCGAGAGGCTTTTGATTTTCAGATGTTTCTCCCTTTGTGCCGTTCCCCTGCGCGATCACGGCTGCGTGACTAGCAAAGCGTTTCTTCATTCGGTTTTTAAATTGATGTTTACAGGTTACTAAGAGAATTTTGGTTTATTGCAGCACGCACTGCATAAAGGTGAATATTGGGTTTTAAAAAACATACTTCATAAAAAAGGCATGCCAATTAGTCAAGAGGAAACTTTTACAAATGTTTTTTTTTTTTTTTTAATGTAGGTTTTATTTGTGGGCAACTGAAACTATAATGACTGCAGACAACTGATAAAAACATTGATTTTTTTGTAATGCATTTAAAATGTTTGGGTTTCTTTTAGTAAAAGATGTAACCTGCATTCGTTACACTGATGTGGAGATGAGACAATGGGGACTGGCAGTGTCTCACGGCGTGCCCGCGCCTCCGTGCACATCATGCACTCCCGCGCGTTCACGGACACGCGAGGTGCGCTGACAGGGAAAGACGCAGGTGCTGCACTGAAACCGCAGACGCGCTCGCAGCCCCCGCTCCACCCAGCCACCCACACTCCCCCTCATGGTGCGATTGTCCCAGGAACTGTGAAAGATTGCACATTAGTTCAGACACCCCCAACTCCCCACTTGGCCGCGGGTGCTGAGGCTGAGAGCTGATGAAACGAGACTGAAAAGTTAACGGCTCGTCTCCGAAAAGCGGCTGTCGGCCGTGCGGCCAGAATTTCAATCGGATCGGTCAGCGGGCGCACGATCCCACGCCTTTCCCTCCTTTCCGTAATCCCACCGTGTAAGCACCGGAGCAAAGCAGGAGACCGAATGAACAAAATGTGTGAAAAGATGACAAAAGGAAAACGTGTTCAGCAAATAATGCTTTCGCTACGTCGACTCAACACTGATTATCATGTGAGGATAAACAACAGCCTTCCAAACAGCCTATTCCAGCATAACCATGTAGACAAGGGCATGGGCAAATAGAAGGACATTTCCTTATTTACAATTAAAAACCGAATTACAAAATGCTAAAAAATATTTTGTGATAGCTTTTTTTTTTTTTTTTATCTGTGGCAAACACATTGTGCATAATAAATACAAAATAAAGCGATAAACTCAATCATTCACAGAAAACAAGTACAAAAAATCTACATGTGAAGCAGTCGGTCAAACTCCTGCCTTCGTTTTCACCCCTTAAATGCATCTTTAATTAGCGTTTACTGATTAATAATATATCAAGCATTTATTACCTTCCTCTTCACACAGGATAAAGACCATTAGCACTTTACTACCCAGAATCACAGTTATGTTCTCCGCGTCTGAAAGACGAGGGATCTCCAGAGCTCTGAGATACGTAATGACAGTAACAGTAAATAAGTTCACACAGCACGTGCTGTGCTTCCTACATCCATTCAGAGCTACTCCTGCTGGTTGGCGTGGGACCTACTGCCACACCCCCCTTCAAATCGCTGGGCCTACACACATAACACCTCTGAATAGTTTAAGCATGTGATTTAACAATGGGAATGACTAATACACAATTGAGACTAGGCACTGTGTGCCTTAGCTATGAAGCCGGCGACCCTGTAGTGGTATCACAGACGGCCTTAGAAGTAAATGACACAACCCTCCTCCTCTGACCTCCCCAAACCCACACTGAACATGCACTTGCTTATCGCAGAAAAAAGCCAACATAAAAAAAAAAAAAAAATAGATCAAGTCTTATCAACATATGTAGGATGAACACTTATGGTACCTGTAATTTCATATCGCACAGATCAAATCAGAAAAAGGCAACTTCAGTTCCACAGGATCTCCTAAGATAATTGTACTGCGTTCATTTTATAGTCAAGTGCTCTGTGTCCATCCATTATCCAACTGCTTATCCTGTATTGGGCCACAGGTGGCTTGGAGCAGGGCATATCCTGGACAGGGCACCAACTCTATACCTAACTATCCAATTTAATAAAAGCTATTAAACATCATGGAAAAATGTTGTTATAGCTTTCACTCTGTAAACATGGACACAGTCAGCTAAAGGATCTTGATGCACTAATATGGTGTATTTTTACCTGAACCTCAAAGGTCAAACCATCATAGGTTGCCTACTGGGACATTGACCTTTGACCTGCAGGCAGCTTGGTGCTCAAATGGCAAATGTCCCTAAGACAGACCACTAGCTTGCTCAGGGGGAAGAAATGTTTCTCAAAAGGCCTGCTCTAGAGCGCAAGAGAATGGGGACAAAATGTCCCACGCGCTCCACCCCTCCCTCACATCCACCGTCTCCTCGCAACCCAACCTTCGCGTGGCCCTGGCATGAAACTCGTAAATCAACACGCGAGGCATGAGAGGTGGTCACACTCCCCCCCTGCCCCGTACTCCTCGATTAAGAGGCGGACATAGTCGCGCTTGCAGCAGGCATAAATCTCCTTGACGGTATAAAGCCCCCTGGTCATTTATCCTCCCCATTCCTCCCAAAGAGCATGGGCTCAGGTGTGGGAAAAACGCCCTGGAGCACGCCATGCAGACAGCCTGGCGGGAAGATAACAGCACACAGGAAACCGGCACCTTTTCCCCTGATTTATTAGATTGTTTGTGCCACTAGCCGTGCCGCATAACAATAATGAGGTCAAGATAAAGTTAATAGACTTTGGGAAGAAGCACCGCTACTTTGGAGCCAAGGGTCACGCTATGCCAAAAACACCGGTATCTGTGACAAAGCAGGACACGGCAGTGACGCCAGAGGGACCAGGTAGCCCAGACGGAGGCCGTGTGTGCCTCAGAGGCGGGTGACGGAAGAACTGGAAGTCATACCTCCACATAGAGGATGGGAAAAATCCCGATTTTATCTCCCAGCATGCCCTCCGCCCAGTTGTCATCCACTCTTCGGATCACGGTAAGAATTTCATCCTGCGGGTAAAACACACACAGAGAAAGACTGCTGAAATGGCAGCAAGAAGGACAACAGTCAGAACAGAAGGACTGTGCAGAAGTGAACAGACCTGCAGGGGCACAATATTAGTTAAGCACCACCCCAAACACATGCTCATATGAGCCAGCCATAGGGACATGGACTGCAAGAAAAGCATCACCTGTTCAGATTCACTAAGGGCAATAGTGATATACATTCCAGCAAATAACCCATGACTCAAAACACACACACACACACACACACACACACACACACACACACACACACACACTCACATACAAACACGTACATTAACAAGAGTCCAAGGCACTGAAAGATGTAAAACGAGTTTAGTAATGTCATCAACACTTGCTTAATTTGTTTTCAAACATTTGCATACATTCATTTCAGCTGCATCCATGGTTTCAGCATAGTGCATCCCATTTCACAGATCATAAGAGAGGTAAAATAATTGACAGTTAATATTCTTCATTGAACTCAACAAAATTCAGAATCAACATAATGTTAGGTACCCTTATTTCTTTTTTTTAATTGAGAATAATTGAGTTGTTTAATTACATCTTTTGAATAAACTAGACAAATGAGTCACATCCTGAGTCCTTTAGTGTGGTGAATCGTCTGCAGAACATCAAGGTTTCCTTCTGAGGTTAATTATGTGCTAGAATGTTTTCTTGCCTTGACTGTGCAACTGGCAACATGATTAGTTACAGCCGAAAGCGGTTTTATCGTTTGTTTGCTGAAATGTCCACAGACATGTTAACAGCACAGCCAGTTCCATAATCAAGTCCTCAAGGGGGCCCAGCATTTTCCTGTCCTTAGACGTAGCCCGGCTTCAGGAATGTGGACCAACGCTCATTGGCATGACACCAAAATAAAAGTTATAGTGGGGGTGAATTGGAAAGATGGAGGTGCACCCCCTGGTGGCCAGACAGAGCGCAGATCATCCTTGTGACATTATACGCTTTAGCTCAAGACAGAGCAATGGCGTCCTGAAGTGCAAAACATTCCAGCTCGCACTAGTGTGACAAAGTCTCCCGCTGGCATGTGCCTCGAAAGTCAACAGTGACAAACTTTCTCAAGAACAAGTTATGTTTATAAGTTACAAGACAACTCATTTTGAAGGGTTATTTTAAAAAGCACTGTTATACTCATACTCGTTCATAGTAAGAATGCAACAGTGCAAAAATCTTTTGGTTTGGATTCTATTGTGGTTTAAGAGACATGGTTTCAATTTGGTGCAGTGTATGCAATGTATAAAAAAAGTCAATATCAATTTCAAATACATTTTCTGAATTTATTTTCTTTAAAGCAACATGCTGTGTTTGGCTATGTGCGCCGAACCGTGGATGCCAAACCAAATGGTTAAGTTTTTTCAGAGAACCAAGTCCATGAAAGACTCAGTGCAGCATACGGTTGGTGTTAACAGGAAAAGACTAAATGCTTGTATTTTTAGACATATGTGCAATATTTGAACTATAACGGGTCATCTTAGCACAAGGTCAAAGAGCTATCAGGAGCCAAACCTGCTTTGACCAACACCACAAGCATGGGTCACAAATAATATTCATTATGGAGGTGTTGGACATGAATACCTGAAGTAGATCAATATGCTTCAGACCCAACAGGAGACAAAGGGGAACTACTGAAGAGAATGAAACTGACACTGTCGATGTGATCCACAAGACTGAGAAGACCCATAACCTTCAGCCTTCTGTGAAGTCAGAGGCTCAGCTAATGATGTTCTCAGGGAGTGAGAGGATTGCAGCAATTGACCCTTGCAGCAGCGTGAAGGAACCCCTGTCTCTGAGTACATATTATGGGCTGGCAAAAGGGCCATTTGCTGAGCAAATTCATTACTTGGAAACTGCGCTGCCGGAGGAAGTCAGACCCTCGTGCGCCTGACCGGTTCGGCGAAACAATGGAAATGTAAACAAACAGGAAACGGCTACGGTCATAAGGCCGCAGTATCGGCAATGAGTAGGGTTGAACAGCACGGGCAACCGTGGATGGTCCACGTGCCGTCGCAAGACTCTGGAGACAAAACGGAGCGACAGGGTTCCTGCCCCCTCAGCGTGTGACAATTCAGCAGTGCTCTACGGAGGCCAACGGTATTAGTGTTCAACTAGTGATTCACACAGAGCAAAAATATACAGTCATGCAAACAACAGAACAGTGGTCATATACACCAGCAGTAGGGAGCAGGATTAAACACCCCTATAATGTGTTCACTCCAAGGGTCTTATTTTATCCATCCTCCCAGCAACTTATTCTTTACAGAGTCATGGGTGGCCTGGGGTCATCCCAAGCAGGCAAAGGGGCAAGGCAGGGTACACCACGGACAGGGTGCCAAAGTTCCACAGGGCATACGTTTTATCACAATTACTTGACCAAACTGACCATGGTTTAATGAGTAAGTACTAAATATTAACTTTTCTGCTCATCTTAGTTAAGATCGGCCACAGCACACAGACACGGACCTGTTCCGATACTTAATTTCAGTGACACTTAAATAATAAATAAATAAATAAACACAAACAAACGTTTTGGCTACTCCGCACTTACGATTACAGCTGTGCAGGCATAACTACATATAAAACTGGTAATTTCATGTGTACTCGTTAACTGCATTACTGTGAACACAGGGTTAAAGTACCACTCATTTAATGTAGCGGTACTAAAGTGCGTGGCTGCATTTATTCAGTTGTCTTTTTAACTGCCTTGTGCCTTTGAACTTTTGTACCTGGGGGGTGGGGGGGCCTAGATGGCTTCCTGTCCTCACAAACACAAATGAGCTTTGGCCCTCATGTCTGTGAGTCCACCACTGACAGGCTGATGCCATGACTCCATCAGGTGGTGCAGGTGGCACACTCAGTCACTCGCCCCGCTGTATCTGGCTGACCAGACTGTGTATTGGACTGCCGGCTATCGTGATATAAACGGTTGAAATGACCCACGTATGTCTGCTATGCGTTTGCAGTAGCTTTTCTTTAAGATGAAGCCTTTAATTCCCGAGCACATCTGGTGTGTGGAAATGCAAGACCTATTTAGATCCACTTAAGTGTAATTTGCCTGCTTGACTGATTTGGCAGGCTATGTGACACTTACACGTAAATAAACATTATGTTAAAAAGCATAGTGTAAAGCATTTAGTGTAAAACTAAGTGAAAAAACGCCCTTAAGAATTATATTTGCTGGCTTAATGTAAAGGTACATATGTAGAAAAGTTTCCTACGGTAATGATAACTTCAGGGGGGCTAAACGTTTCGCAGCAACTCTGAAGCCCCCAGGTGTGCCAATCAGATCTCGGGCAGTTTCCACATAAACGTAGTTGGAAAAATGAGTAAGCACATGTGTTCTTAATTTCAGCGCCAGACCTTCACAGTTTATCCGTTCAGCAGCTGTAGTATCATGGCCCACTGAGCTTCAAGCGACGACATCTTTTACATGCCAGCGCATAAACGTGGCAACCACTTTCAAACAGTTACACATAAAACAGTAACAAGCAGCTCAGACAATATCCCAAAATCCTTAAAGAAGTTTTCTTTCTCCTGTGCTGGTGTCACCAGGCTTTATAATGTATCTTAGTAATTTGACTGATGGCATAAAAACAGAAAAAAACACAGTGAAGTAAAACAGATTATTCAAAGAGCAGGTGTATTAAAGCTCAGCAATGCATAGTTTACTCTTTTTAAAGCACACAGCAGTTAATCTCTTGAGCAAACAGAAAAACGGCTTTTCTAAACACCATTTGTCAATAAAACATGTTTATGAAAGCTGAGAAAAGTGGCTCTTTATTCACTTCTATTTCTTGGAGAATGAAGTAGTGAGTGGAATAGGTATTCACAGCACAATGTTAAACCAAAAAGCTAGTCTGCACTCTGAGTGTAAAACCACGGTATTTTCTCAGCCGTTCTCTCACACCAGACGTTTGTTGCCTCTCTCAGACTGCTGTGTCCCAAGCGTGCGTCACAACTTTATTTTCTGTCTGTCCCAAATGAGTTTCACGCACATTATTTTATCTGGTCTTCACCATTCTCTCTATGTGGTGTGGTAGGGGTACTTCCTCTGGCAACAAGAAAACAAATGCAGAATGTCCAGCACGGAATGTTAGGAGATGCATAATTGCAGGTAAATTCAACAGCCCAGGCAAACCAAAACGATACACTGAAATGTGGAAAATACAGATCAGGTGGGGGACACCAAGGATTCCCAACTGAACAATCTAATGCACACCCACCCATCACACACCTGCACCCGCCTAATCTGCTGTGGTCACCACACCCTGAAATGTCAACACCTGCTGGCTTGAGGTCATGTGCCTTGCAAATGAACCACTGAGCATCTCTGTCACAAGTGTACAGGTAAGGAAAAGAGAAAAAATAAGATAAAGGTTTAATTAGGCTTTTGTGGCTTTTATGACATAAAAGTAAACTAGCACTCTAAACATGACCATACCTCCATGGACAATTAGGAAATAATAAATTAAAAAAAAAAACTCCAGCCAACTAGCCAACAATGTCATATTTGTAAATGCTTCGTGTTGGGTTAAAAAAAAAAGCCTCGCAAAGTGTATAATTGTCTGAAAAGAAAATGTTAGCTAATCAGACCAGTAAACAAACACAATCCACACTGAAGCCCCAGATTGCCCTCTCTGCATGCGTGTATGTGCGCGTGCTCGTCTCCAGTGAAAACAGTGTAAAGACACAAACATCCCACTTTGGTTTGCTCTGTCCAATGTTTGTTATGTGGTCATAGGTTTTGTGTCAGTATTTCTGCAAGGGGGGGGGGTACTGTTGACATTGTGCACTAATGGAAATGTACAAATAAAAATTAAGAATCTTTAAGAATAAAATTAAGGCTTAGAAAGGAAGTTTGGGTAGTTAAAGGTAATTGAATACTACTGATAAGCCAATGATACTAACAAGCAACATTTTTCTCTATACAGCCTACCGATAACTTATATTGGCTTTTATCAGAGCATAGTAAGTAAATGTTCAGTCCTGACAGAACAATTTGTGCAGATGTACATGTTAGAAGCGTAACATGATCTAGGCCTCATCAGCTAACCAGACCAACTGGCTCGTCAATGGAAGGTGCCATGTATGATTAGACAGGCTGCCTCATTAAAGAGGCTCTAACGAGAGCAGAGCTCAAGGCAAAACTGGACAGGTACAGCTGGCAGAAATGGAGAGTCGCGTGGGCAGAGCAACACAATGCATTACCTTAGTGAAAGTCAAGCAGTCCTTGTCCTGGTCCTTATCCTTAACCTCAAAGTCATACAGTGCCTTGCCCTGAGGCGGGGGCTGCGACAGGGGTTTGATGCACTGGATGTAGCTGGCTGGGAGAAAGCCATGGTTGCCGTTCAACTCGCCATGGTACCAGTTCTCGTCCACTTTCCGACGCAGGATAATGATGTCACCCTTGTTGAATTTGAGATCACCTGGCTCCTTGCCCTCGTAGCTGTACAGAGCTTTCCCACAGGGCAGCTGAGGAACATTCTGGAAAGCAAAAGAAGAGATCACAGAGAGCCATTAAAAATCTCTTTGGACTTTTGAAAATGCTGTTTAGCACCAGAACTCATCATCCAATAATTTTTCTATTCCCTTTCAGGTACTGTTATACAGAATTTACAAAGCACATAGGAGTTTAATCACAGGATGAACAACCTTCATTAACACCGTGCTTTCAGCATAACAACTATGGGTATAAATAACTGCCTGTAAAACAGAAGTGCACTTTTGGAATTGAGCATTCCTACAGTGTTTCTGTACAACTATAAAGACCAGTTACAAAGCCACCATGAGACAAGAGCCTTGGCATCACTTAGCTCTAGTTCAAAAACCCACCTACATGAACAGTGCTCCACTTCAAGCCAGCAGACAGGTCTTAGAGACGGCGTGCTGACAAACTGCTCCATCTGTGATCCCTTCTCTCTTTAAAGTTGCAACTGTCCAAACTGTCCAAACGTCCAAACCCAGCATATTTTAACTCTTGTCACGTGTCATTGCATAAAGCAGCACACAACAAAACAGGGATAACGAGGTCGGTATACACACTGGGCAACTGTCCACTCAAAAATCGTGATTTAAAAAGAAAACCTGATATGAAAATTATCATATATTTATGCCAACTGTGACGAACGAGTGGCAAAGCAAAGAGATGCAAACAAAACCATTCAACAATCACATTCGTGTGCAGAAGATACATAGCAGCCCCCACCCCATCTGCAGGGGATAAGGTCTTTGTCCCCAAGGATGCCTGAAATCCGCACACAACACCAAACCCTATATAAGCACACTGGTTTTTGGTACTAGCAGACCAAAACAAACAAGTCCTGGGCAGAAAACAAAATATATATATATATATATATATATATATTGCCTCTCTTTTCATTCGTAGCATAAATGGGCCAAGCCAATTTCCCATTAACCTTAAAACGAAATGTGAAATAGGGCTTACTCACTACACACTGCAATTCCATCAATCTCTGTCAGGAGGGCCTGACTTCTGTGCACAAACTACATATAGCACAGGGTGGCACATGTGGAGAGTAACGCCTGTGTCCTTGTGCTGCGTGTCATTTAGCAGCCGTGGCCTTCACTGATGTAGTAGTTATGTGGACTAAAACATACTCACGGAACAAAGGAGCCAAACAGCAAAGATTTCCCATGTGCTTAAGTGTGTTTGTATGTTCAAGGGGCATTTTCTAACGTGACTCAACAGCGTGTCGTCTGTAAAAGAGAATCAGCCAGGCTGGACCACAGGCTGCTCGGTACATTAAAAATGAAAAGGTGCCTTTCACTCTTAAAACGAGAAAGACACAGAGCCTGCTACTCCTCGTTACATATTTATAATGGTGGGAGAGAGAAAGAGT
>JABJVR010000031.1:805670-830405 GCA_025773905.1 Chitala chitala
CCCCCCCCGCCCCCCCCCCCCCCCCCCCCCCCCCCCCCCCCCCCGCCCCCCGCCGCGGCGCCGGGCGGCCCCCCCCCCCCCACAACGAGTACCAAGGCTACATCACTGGGCCGATTGAGATTCAGGAGATCTTGCGGCGAATGTCATGATCACCGCAGGGTGTTAGCAGTGCTGACAGGGGTAAAGGACCCCATAATCGAACAAGGTGCAAATACAGAAAAGCGGACAGGGGAAGGCAAGAGTGAAAGGGTGGGGCCAAAACTCCCCACCTAATCCCCCCCCCCCCCCATACCTGCAACTAGATTCACCAAGTGTTCCTTGCTATGGGAGAAAAGGATTCTGGGATGGTGGAGAAGGATGGTGTTAAAATGCTGGAGGGTACTGTTGTGGGGGTGGGGGTGGGGTTGGTGGAGGAATGAGAGTGCCTCTGGGGGCATTCACTGGCAAGCGGAACACAGAGCAAGCTCTTCAAACTGCCATCGATTCTCATTCAGGAACCCTGCGGCTGAGGTGAGGGTGGGAACCAAGCCAGAATCAGAAATAGGGGGGGGGTCAAAGAGCAAACTGCCAGTAGCATCAAGATAATTATATGCGTTCTTCCACAACTCTAAGTGGTCCACTCAAAGACAATCATGTTTTTCAAAGGAAAGGAAAAAACAGTTCTTCTGGAAAGCAAGGGGAAAAAAAAACAAAAAGTTACCCAGAGTGGCCTTGCCACCTTTCCCAAAAGTGACCTCTCCCTCCCACGCTACCAGAGCTACAGCACAGACCGGTCTCTCCAGGCAAAACGAGCAGAGAACAGGCTGAATTTCCGCAGTAAAAGAGAAGGCACATAGGGTGGAGACAGTGAGCTCATGGAGGAGTGCGTGAGGGAGTGGCACCTGAACACACAGGCTCCCACCCAACCCGCAGCCCAAGCCACAGCGCTGGTCACGGACTTGCGTATAAATCCTCATTACAGTCTTTGTCTATATATTTTCACTGCTTTCCCAATGACAATTATCCCCTGTACACACCACTGTGGAGGAATTAGTAAGTTAGGGCCTTAAGTGTAGGTGACCTGCATCGCTTAGTAATATATATAACCAATGGAACTGGTGAATTAAATATACAAATATTAGTATTCTAAAAGCACAGCCCACTGCCTCAGTCTTCCAAGATTCAAATGAGATATTTGTCGCCATGTAACCTAATCACACCGCAGCGTGGTGAAGCGATTGATTTTTCTCATGCCGGTCGGCCCGGTGTCTGAAACGTTAAGATTTATTACTCCCCGTGTTCTTTCGTTAAGGGACAGTTGAACGGGAGAGAGAACAGCACCTGCTTGGATTTGACACCGTAATTATTTGCCAATTTGTCAAACGTTACAATGGTCCTGGGCAGCTCAATGGGGTAAACGCACTAGCTGCACAAACTGCCTGGAAAGCAAATGCAGTGCACAAAACACGCAGTCAAAAATTAAGTCAAAATGTTGAGCATACCCTACAATTTAGCCCTATTAATGATGGATGCGCGTGACCCACATGACTCAGTTTTCGAAAACCTAGTTTACAAAAGCGACTTTGGTCAGACTGGAATCAAATGTAAAAACTTGCACTCAACATTAACACAAGGCACAAGGGCTACAAGTGATCCGGTGCTGTGGAAACAATTCTCACACCTACGACCAGCCTTTAGCATACAGCAAACAAAGAACTAAAATAAAGAAAGGGGGAAAAAAAAAAAAAAAACCCAAAGAAATGATCTCATCCTTGTCCAGATGCACCTGTCCGAATGTAGGAGAAAGCGCGATGCTTAAAGATGGCAGGGTGGCAGGCATCACAAGGGCACAGTAGCACAGTGTCAGGTGCTCAATCACTGCGGCGTGTGTGGCAGGACAAACTGTGCGCAAAAAGGCAGCGTGCTCTATGGCTTTGAATGTCTCGGTCAGTGCCCCCATGGGTTGACACCAAGTGGGAATTCGGGAGGGGGAGGGGTACTATTCCCTGCCGCTTCACTGTCCTCTTTCTCCAGAGTTCGCCCGAATTTTAACCAGCAGCAGGGAAAGAGTGCTGAACTCTGTGAAGGCACGAGAAAGCACCCCGGGGCGTGCGCATCACTCTGGGTAAATTTAAATCGGACCAGCAAAAGGGGGCAGATGAGTAGAGAGCGGAGGAAGGAATCGATGTGCTGAGGAGCAGCAGCACGTCGTGATAATGAGCACGTCCCGAGCCGAGGCGATTAAGCCCCACTCCGGCACCATCGGCACAGTGACAGACTGCCACTGTCTTCGGGGGACACTCGTTCACGCCCCATTTTCTTTCTAAATGTGATTTCATTTACTGCTGCCGTGGGACAAAGCAATCGGTCCCACACACCTTCAGGGTTATTCTTGGGAAGGGTCTTTAGCTGGGGGAATGATCACAGAATTAAAGACTAATTAAATTTACACACACACACACACACACACACACACACACACTTCACTGATTCTTAAAGTAGCAACAAAAATTAATTCCATTGTTAATTTTACTGAAATAAGTTCCATTTAAATAAAAAAACTGCAATAAGAGAGGATATTTACCTTTTGCAGGAAATAATGCACAATTAAAGTGAACACAACCTCAGTCTCCTTTGTGCAACTTTTCTATCAGTTCTATAAGTATAAATCACGTTAAAGCCTCCAGAAACACTAACCTAAAAAACATGCGTCCATTCTGCAGTCTCTCTCCAGCTCAGGAGAGTTAATGCATTAGCAGTCGCATTAACCCAGAAGCGTACGCTGCTCAAATCTATGTTTCTTCATTTCCAAAGCAATTTATAGGTCAGGAGTGTAGAAGGACAGAAAGCGCACGTCGTGGAAAACAATACAGGGTGCCTAGTGATCAGGCAGCCAAAGAGTGGTCCACTGAATTACACACTGCCTTAGCCTGCAGCCAGCTCCACACTGAAAAAGTGTGCGTGCAGGACACCAGCTGGGACGTGTCCGTAACAGAACGGGCGAAGCAGGGCAAGGCAACTAAATGGGTAAAAGCATCATCTCGGACACCGCAACTCACGCTCTGCAGTCTGCGAGAAGCCAGTTACTTGCTCGCCTCCAGGACGTGTCTGGGCGGGATTGCACAAAAGCAGCAGCAGCGCCACAAAGGCACGCACGTTTGCCACTGATGGCTGAATACAACTGCGCTACACAAAACTATTCAGTGAGATATCAGGAGGGGGGGGGTAAAAAATAACTGGAAAACCATTCTCTGAATACCTTAAGCAAAAAATAAACACGTAAAAATTTCAATGAAAACTCTCTGAACCTTGGAACAGAAAATACACTTTGATGAGAAATCACCGTTGTCATGCTAAATAATGGAGCACCAGTGAAAACGGCACATCTCATTCATGCAGCAGTCCCATCCACAGACACACATCTAAAACGAACGCTCTGCAACAAAACTTCTAAGAACAAACCCTACCCAACTAAGTGTAGCCCCCGACACGCCGGCTCCCAAAGTGAAAAGCGAGTGAGAATTCTAAAACAGCACTAAAAATGTTCAACAGGAGAACAGGACAGTGACTACAGGAGCCGGCGAGAGTGCGTAAAAAAGAAAGCCCTCGCTGGAAGCTGGCTAATTTCCTCCTGATGGACTCAGACATGCACACACTCACCTGCCACATAGCAGTCTGCATTATGTCCACTGGTCAGAGGTTTAGTTTCCATAGTAGCGGAGGCAGCGCGGGCTCTGTTGGCAGCAGCCCGGGGCTCTGTCCCCTTCCCCTCTCAGCCTAGCCGCTCGAGCCCATCGCCCGGGCTCTCGGACCGAGCCCCGGAGACAGTGGCAAATCAACGGCTGGCCGGTGTGATGTCAGCGCCGGCTCAGCCAGTCACGGCGCCCGCCTCGCCTCACACGCATCACCAGGGCTAAATTGAGCTCTTCATTAGCGATTCAGCAGCGCCGGCCGAGCGCGAGGCTGGAGGTGGGAATGTCGAGGTGCGTGTGTGTGTGTGTGTGTGTGTGTGTGTGTGTGTGTGTGTGTGTGTCTGTGTGTCTGTGTGTGAGAGAGTGTGCGTGGGATATGTGTACCCTCCTCCCCATCACCTCTCCCCACCTAACCACCCACTCACTCACCCTGGAGGATGGAATGGGGGGGGGGGGGGCCGGGGGGGGTTGTGGTGGTGTCAACCCAAAACAAAGGGCAGCACGGTATGAACCGTTTCTGGGCGAAATGATAGAAACCGCAGTGCTCAGGGGACACTGCCCCACAGAGGCCAGGTAGGGCGATTAAGCCGAGCACCGAGCAGCATCGCACAAAAGACACGTTGTTCGACTTGTTGGAGAGAGCGACATGCATTATTCCATTCACACGAAAAGTGTTACCGGTCATAATTACTTCAACCACACATCTGAGACGGCACAAAAACAACCGATCAGACATTAAATATTTAAAGCACATAACTCATCTTTTAAGCTAAACGTGTATGACTGGATACATTTTAATGCTGCGGAAAGAAATAACAACAGTCCTTTTCATTATTTCCTTTCCGCATGTTATTACAGAACGTATACTGCACTAGTATTAAAAACCCGGTGTTGTGTTTGCTGAACACAATTAAATATTATAAGCTGATAACATGCTGACAAATTAAAAATAATAATAAAAAAAAACCGCTAATCACAAACCGCGTGCTCTCCCAGGCTCTGCGGTTACTTCTGTAGCGGAACAGAAGATTAGGTTAAAGCTATTCCAAATCGATTCCTGCAGTATTAATATTTGATGGCAGCTCCTTAATGCTTGAAATAAGAGGACACAAGGCCTTCCTCCACAGCAATGATTTGACTATTAGGCTACAACCTGGCTGTCCCTCTTTAAGGCAACACTGTAAAGAAAAGGGGGATTTTATCCTCATTTTTGAAGCACACTGCCGCCCCCGCCAATCCCATCCTGCAGGTTCAGCTGTTTGTGTTAGATGCAGTTCAGCAAACGGAGCACTGGCACCACACGCTAACGGTCTGATCTCGCCAAAAGTTTTGGGAGAAGACAGAACGCAGGTGCGAGGGGCTCACAGCAGGTGGGCAGCTGGCTGATCTGTGCCGAGAGTCAGCTGATCTGCAAGAGGCAGGGCTGGCAGCAGTGTCACAGCCCCGTGAGCGAGCCCCGCCAGTCCTCCTCCGCTTCACTAGCGTGTCTAGGGCTTCAGTACAATGACATCCTACTGACCGTTGTGAAATCACCTGCAGTGAACATCTTTAATGCTCTAATAAGCGAGTCCTGAAAAAACCACATGGATGCAAAATTTATGAAAAGTGCAGGACTTTGGGGTTTTTCTACATCCATCACCAGAACCACTTCCAAATACAAACAGGAATACACTGGATACACATTCATCTTTTACTTGCTTTCCCGTTAAATGACAGCTTCTGCTGTCAGTTCGCAGGTGAAGATATAAATCTTGGGGTGCCTGCGCATTTGCTGCGGTGACCCTTAAATTATGGAACACACTGCCTCCTGAACTTTGTTCCATAATGAAGTTCTCTCTTTTCAAAGCCAAGCTTAAAACTCATTTTACTCAGGCAATTTGTACATAGTAGAAAACTATGTTAATGTTCCTTTTACATTGTGTTTTTATTGTGTAATACTGTACTGTATTCTTACACTGTCTCTGTAGTCCCACATTTTGTGAAACACCTCCGTTCAACTCCAAGGTTGTTCTGAGGTGCTATATAAATAAAGGTTGATTTGATGACCAAATAAAAATAACTAGTAAGACCACACAGGGAACACATGGTAAGCTGTTCTCACAAAATAGAAAAACTCCCAAATATGCTCCAGTCAATAAGACGAGGGATCAACTTACAATTACTAAACTGATGGAACAGTCACTTCTGATTAGAACTGGATCTGCTATATTCTTTAGAGACGTAAAACTCAACCTCTTGCAAATAGTACCATTCGACGCTAATAGAATTCAAACAGCACAACATGCAGCCCTAAATTTAAACCCAGCTACTTGTCTGTAAATACACAATGATTACTACACAATGTTTTTCATAAAAATTTCTCAAATGCACATGAAAGCACATCAATGTCGCTGATGTCTTCTCAATGCAGGAAACACCTTGCATATCTTCATCTGTCAAATAATTACAGCTTGTCACGCATCTCCCCGCACCATTCTATTTGCCTGAAAAACTCCCAGCGTTCCGGCTGTCAACACCTGGCTCAAGGTTTTCCGAGAGAACAGAAAGCGTTTCCAAGCATGGGGCCAATTCATCTGCATAATAAAAGACACGAATGGCAGTGCTTCCTAATTAAGCCTTGCTATGTAATTTGCCGTTCTGAAAAGTGACAAATACATTTATTTACATCTTCCCCGCGGACGCCTGAGTTTGGCGCAATTTCCAGAAAAATTACATAAAAACCCTAATGAGATCCCTTGAGACGAGGTAGAAACGGTGTGCGTGTGTGTTCATGCACGCATGTCCGACTGTGCGCGACTGCTGTGCGAGACCCAGCCACTCTACCCGCTTCGGTCGAGCAGCATTCTGCGGAGACGAGAACATGAACTGCAGCTGAGACGCAGCATGGCTGCATCGTGCAAGACAACAAACTGTAACTCTGCTGCGCATTTCACTGCACGGGATGTAAGAACGCAGAAATGCGCAAAGCTTCAAGCAACTTATTAGTTTGTGTACTGCACTTATATTTATTCATTCAGTAGACATTTTTATCCAAAGCAGCGTATAACATTTTGCATAAATGTGACAGTAAAAATAGTTTCTCTGTATTTAAACCATCCCCCTGGAGATGCAGTGGGCAGGCACATGCGCCATCCCAGGAGCTCGTGTTTGAGCATCTCGCTCAAGGACGCACCTGGCGGCTGGGCTGGTATTCGAACCGTGAGACTTCTGCATCCCAGCCTAATGCTCTACCCACTGAGTCACCAGCCGCTTATTTACAAATAGCAACAAATGGGCAAATCCCTCCATGAACATGGCTGCAGCTGCTTCAAACGCATATCTAAAGCTTTAAATAAGAGTTGCATGTGATGTAGCTTACTGATACATCCAAAACAAAAAATCCATAATGTATGGTGTACAGGGAAGAACAGAGCAATGTTTCCCTAATGGTTGCTCTACATTACATTAATGACACAACGAAAATGCTAAATGAAATTAGACGGCGTAACAATAAATGCTTTGATAAGCAAAAGATGTTAAGTTGCTCAATTACAAATATGTCCATTTCAAGTATCTCTGAAAGAAAGCAGAGGCAATTAAGGACATTCTGGAATTGAAGAACCTCCATCAATTACAGAAAAACTGTAGGCTCCATCTGATCAGCACTATAATATATTCCCAACGGCAGACAGCATTTCATTGTAACGGTTATCATCATTAAAGTAAAATATAAATGAATGAGATTATTACGTTAGGGGAGGTGAGGCGTAGCAGCTAATTAGGTCAGTCGTTGTCCTCTAGAGCAGCAAAGATGCTCACAGGTTCGTGAATGTCGGAGGATGAGGAACATGTTCAGAATGAGGCCAGGAGGGAGAATCCCATGCACTACAGAGTGGAACATTTACCTGTGCCGCTGAACTATAAAAGTTGGGTTACTGTCTTACACAAAATATTCACCTGTACCTGATTCACACACAGAAATCAGAAATTTCGGTTTTAGCCGGATTCAAATGTGCACCTGTAATGAATCGCGTAGCCGGCGCAAATGTTATTTGCAGCAGCTCGGCCAACGCCACACACCTCTCCCTCAGCGTGGGGCTCTGTATCATTATGTGGGAAGAAAAAAGACAGGCATCTGCGTCAAACGAAAGCGAAACAAATCTCAGGTGTCACCGATTTCGATGGGAGAGAAAGACAGGGAGCGATCTGTGTAGATGCCTCTCACATGAAGAGGGACTGTTGGCGGGGGGTAAGGGGGGGGCTTTAAACTTATACTCGGAACGCTGTATCTGAGGATTGACTTCTCCTTTGCAAAAAACGAGTGATGGAAGGCGATTCCAAAAAAAAAAAAAAAAAAAAAAAAAAAAAATTAAGGCTGCAGTGCAAATACAAACAGGCAACTGCATTCAAAGGCTATTGTACAAACCCATCTGATTAATGCTGGTCTAACGTAGAAGGACGCTGTACATGGGCCTGCAGTTCAAAATAATACGCAGGAGAAAACTCAAGCTGTCAGAAGAAATAAATCAACTTGCAAATTCACGGGGCCCTTCAACAATTCACACTTCACAAACTAACATGCAGGTTCTGAACCACAAAACATTTAAATATTACAAGTAAGTTTGTACTTAGGAACAGGTAAGGACATAGCATACACTGTGTCCCGACATACGCTATCAGGTTACAGTATCACTGTATGCTGCCATGACAATTCATCTTCTGCTTTATTTCATTGCAAATGATAAGAGATGATACAATGAAATCAACTATTATAAAATAATACTGAATACTTTCCATAAATTCCAACAAGATTTATACTAAAAAAAAGATCAAAGTCCAGCATTCTGTGCAGACACTTTCACAAAAATACTATCAAAATGCATTTATACCTTCATAGCTATGAAAATGCCTGTAATAGCCAGTGCAGTAAGGGGCCGACTTTGTTTTCACTCAACTCAGTAAACAATGTGTTAAAGTTAAAATAGTCTTATCTAGTATAAACTGACATTTAAGGAGAAAGTGAGCCTTTCACAATATCAGAGGTTTCATAGTCAATTCCAGGAAATATGAATCTTTGTGGGAGAAGAGCGATATCAATCGCCTTGGCCCAATTTTCTCCCAGAATGCTCTTCAGCTCTTGAGGGAAATTCATTCACCCGCATCCCAAGTGTAAGTTACGAAATTTGCCAAGCTGCAGTTTGCCACACATAAGTCTTCACTAGCACCATGCATCAGGTTAAAGGGACTTTCAGCTTATTATTGCAATGCATTGCATTTATAAAAACATCAATCACAACTAAGTCATGGCAATATTATCCACAGCAGCCCACATGCAGTCCCACAGATATGCATCATCTGCTTTATATATATATATATATATATATATATATATAAAAATTTGTAAATTTACAAAAAAGCTCAGTTTTTAAAGCATACACATACATAAAACTATGGAGTACTTACAACAACACTGCACTACACAACAACAGAATAGAGATCTGCAAAAGGAATATGCATTCATATCCTGGAAGTGTTGGCTATACAGATGGCTGTTGGGCTACAGTGCAATGTGCTTATGAGAGGGTGTCAGGGAACACAGTTTAAACACTGCATCACAGTCCAGCATGAGTCACAGCCTTGTGCTCAGTTGAGACTCACCTGGAGCGGTGAGGCAGCTTCCCAAGGTGCTGCAGCCAGTACTCGGCACACTCTTATTCAATCACAGCGCAAGTATCATCAATATCACCATGCCTTAACACACCCCCACCCCCATCATCCTGGGTAAGCTATTAATATTTGCCCTGACAGACACAGGGCAGGGGAGGAGAAACAAGTGTCAAACAATAATGGGGCAATATTAGCTATAATGCGATTAGACAGCCTGAAAAACTAGAGTATTGGCAAGTGCATCCGCATGGAGATAATGCATTGCTGTCATTTATCCCCTTCTTAATCACTCTACAGCTTTTTTAGGCAACTGAGAAGCAATGGTGTATTTCTGCTTCAACTAAACTGAGTGGCATCAAGAGAGCACTGCCCGACAGAGCTAGTGACTTAGCACCACGGAATGTTAAGGTGCAAGTCCTGACCCCCTGACCTTGGCGTGGTGGAGGGGTCCAGCACAGCAACACTGTGACCGTACAGGAAAACCTACAACTGCCAGCAACGTCAGCCAGCAAAGACACATTCACTGAATGAGCCAACTTCCCAATGAGAGCAACACAAAAAGGGGGGGGGGCTGGAACCCATCAACACCTATAACAACTTTTACTGAAAGGGTGTACCAGTCCACAGCCAAACTACTTTATACAGATGTTGGGGCTTATCCAACAGAGAATCATGTTAGCTTGGGACCGTTTTTGACTTTGTGTTGAGAGATCTGCAGCATCAAAATTAAATTTCATTAATGTGCAGTCCTCTACTTTAGTGCTATCAAAGTATATTTTCAGAACTTCAAGGTTACAAGATGCACTCCACCGATTCACGAAGAAGTGATATTGCTAAACTTACATTCTCCTCGGGGAGAACAACATGAATGTGTCTTGCAATGGGAGGCTTCAGCTAATTACTACTGCAAAGTCAGCGTCAAACTAGGTGCTGGGTCCAAGTGCACAGGTGTACAGAGAAATAAGGAGACACAAACACACAGGAAGAAGCAAAGACACCTTCAAACCTAAATACAAAAAAAAACCACACTAAATGATTACAAATACATGCAAAAGTTTACAACATCATTATCTGGATAAGAATTAAATTCAGAATAAAAACTAGGTTATGTTTATACACTAAAGACAATAGTATACAAAACATTTCCTGTGTCAAAGATAAATGTGTCTTGTGCAAAAAAATTAGTGAAAAGTGGAAAGTGTCAGCAACTGCCGCTTAGCCAGGTTACATATAATGCAAATATCCAATACATCGTTCCTGTGGTTACACAGCACACCATTATGGTCTATCCCCATTCATCACCTAGGATTTTGCACCAAAGCCATTGAGATTATGTACCTCAGCAATTACAAAGAGCTAAGATTTGGGATATGCAGTAACTCAAAGGCTGAGACTCAAACACCTTTCTAGAATGATTCCAAGATTTTATGTGATGTCTGAAATAAACTAATTTTTTTTCCACTGTTTGCACAAGCTTATCTGTATTTTATATGCAGACGCAAACTTTGCTTTTAAGAACAAGCCACTGAACGAAAGCAACCACGCAAAGCAAGTCGCCCTCATACACCACTAGACAAGACAAAAGTCCAGGAGAAGCAGAACACAGGCTCCTGGCATCAAACAAGAGAAGGCCTCGAGTCAAAACTGCAGACTCAGAGACTGACATGAAGAAGGAATCTCTGAATTGGGAATCGAATATGTCACAGGGTCAAAAATGTAAAGAAACACAATGCAACCCTAGAAAAGAAAAACTTCTGGCAAGATACAGACTATAAGGCTTTGAAACAGCCTAATGACAACATACACCCTAATGACAACATGACACAATCAAGTACAAGAAAGGTTTTATACTACATCTGTTATAGGACTGTGTACATAGCATTGTCCTGGACTACACCACAATGTAATGCATCAACATGCTATGTTTCCAGTGCCTGAACAAACGAGGTAAACATTCCAATTCTCAAATATAAATTTAAACCTCCTAATAAGAAGTTACGTTAACCCAAGGATCAACATTTCCCGTTAATTAAAAAATTAATAATAAAAAATCTCCACTGTCCAATGAATGATCACATAGCACTTACTAAAAATTATGTTTAACGGAAAACTGGGCCCAGATTTCAATGAAAGAAGCAAAATATTGCTCAATGAATCGCAAAAAAAAAAAACTTAAAAATGATATATTAGATGTTTTATCATGCTTTAACAGTTGCCATAATGAGTCATATTAACTAAAACTTAAATTTAAAACCCTTGTTGCTACACACAACATACAGTATCTTAAACTGAGTACCTGTCTTACAAACCCTGATTTACATAATTCCAAATGTTAAGCTTTACTGCAAAGTTCCAGATCCACACATTTTAAATTAGCTAACTGTTCAGATGATAAACTATTTTAATCACACAATGAAAAAAAAGTCATGACAATGTGAGAAATCTGGCCTTCCACTCATGGGAAAAAAGTTAAATCATACAAATCCTGCAATCTAACAAATACAAACCTGTCCTCTTCTCAGAATAGGAAAATCTCAAACTAATGGTGTTTGTCATGCTTTGAAACCAGGATGCATACTTAAAGATGGTTAGGTCCCACTTCCCCTACTTAAGTGACAGACCTGTCTTAACGTTATGAAAAGGCAGTGTATACAAGACAGCTTACACTACATACTATAATGTTTAATTTTCAGCCAATGTTGTTTTCTGCACAACATATTTTTTTAATTACTGCATAAAGGCTAAGCTACAAGACTGGACAAATAACACACTTAACTTTCATGTACAGTATGATTTTATTTTTAACTTCAAAGCAGGACCTAAACACAACTAAATTGTCCATGTATTAACTTGCTATATTTTACTGTTGCATTTCTGTACCACGTGCTTATTGTATTTCAGTATGAAGCATGGCCAAACACATTTTAAAAATTGGGTAGAGTTGCACAATCATATATCGGAGGCTTCACTTTGTTTCACGGCAGTTTTCACATATGACATGCACAACCACGCATGTATCCTTACAATAAATTCAGTGTTAGCTAAAGGCTACAACGTTACCAAGGACTTATTAAACGTGTCTCTCTGAAACAATCAGGTAAAAGAAGACTACTGGTTAGCTACAGTACGTCAGTCCGAAGCACACAATGCCAAACGAGATTATGGAAGGCCTTCACATGTTCAGACATTACCCTGTCGCAAAAGCACCGCTGTTTTAAACGAGCATCATAAAACCGGCTAAAACAGAAGAGCGATACAATCGTGGAGCAAATTTATGCATTTTCATTCCAACACGTGGGAAAACATGCTAAAAATCGCACATGTAGGTACTTACAGTATGTCAGTTAGCTCCTGGCTAGCTAGCTATAATTAATGTTAGGCCCTGGTTAACACTGCTGTTACATTGGACCTGCTTGGATTACAGTAGTGTGCGATAATTATTCTGCCAGTCTTTTAACACATTTTACGACCAAGAGCATCAAAACGTAAATATCTCCTTACCGGATGCGTAAGAGTGTCAGTATTCTGCAATTTTAAATATAAATAAGATTAATATGTTGCTATATTGAGGCTATATTAACCACAGTGAGAACCAGGCGAGGGGAAGCAGTGAATCCAGGACCGACGGACGAAAGCGGGGGGAGGGCAGCGGGAGACGTTATGACTGACAGCTCCGTTGCCCAATGCGAGCGAACGCTGTTAAATAAAGGCGGAGCGAAGCGTAATGACGGACAGCCACGTCGCGCAATTGTAGCACTTGCCCGTGAAATAACGTGCCATTCCGAGCTCGCGCTGAATTTAACTGGCACGCGACTACATGGAATGGGCGGGATCAAAGATTTCTGTTGGATTGTGTAAGGACCACAAAAAATGAATTTGTGCAGGCTTTGAATGTTCGCCGCAAACGTAAACTGACCAACATCTATAAAATTTAAAGATTACGTATTATGTTTTATAGAGACCTCACACTGTATGTCAAATACCATATTTATCTTTAAAAACGTGCAATGTCAAACTAGCACAAATCAGATATATAGCATGTGTACTTCATTCGCAGTTACAGAGCTGTTTCAAGATTTGTCTATTATTATTGTATCGGTTAAATCTTAGCATTCTGTTTTTGATAAATCCTTACCCGAATGAGAAATACTGTATAAAATAGGGTACACAATGGTTAAATGTAAATACACTTCAAAACAAATAACATCTTCACATCATTAAAGTCATTAATATATCTCCCTACCTTTTCACTATGTAGAATTTTACAAGATGAAACAATTTAATTGTGAAAACATGAACCTCAATGGCATATTAATATCGCTTAGCTCAGATATTTGACTTTTCGCAAATATTATTCATACCTGTACTTTAAAATCTACCATATTGCTTGTATTATGAAGCTGAAAGTAATCAAACGTATTTAACAATAAGACAGTTTGGAGAAACTAGATTTTTTTCCAGCTTTACTTTGTAACGTTGTCGCGTCTGATTACTGAGCACTCACCCACCGTGAAGTCTTTGACTCACTGACATAAGAACAGACTGAACGGAGCGCGTGCCTGACGTGCTCTGGCCAGAACGTATAAGTGACGTAAACACGTGGACTCAACGCGGGAAATGTCAAAGGTCTATGCGTTTGTTTACACTTGGAGAACGTATGGTGGGTTTATTATATTATTTACATATCTGTCTGTTAATAATATTAAGCGTATCGTATACCCAAATGTGTTTAATCGAGTAGCTGTCTCATGTTAGTTTGCATGTTTGTTGCACTTACTTCGAGGTGGTTTATGCTATCTATCAAACGAGTTCCTTTGAAAAACCCGTGCTTATTAATTACAGTGAATATCTATGCGGCTGAAATGATAAAATGAAATTAGTCTTCGTCGCTCTGGGTTGTAGATACGCATAATTTGTCTGTAAAACAAATGAAACCGAGAAAGATAGCTTATTGGAATAACACTCCACTCATTTGCTTTCATTTTTTGAAGGTCTGGGTTATATATATGTTTTAAACATGAACTTCTTGTAGTCCTTAAAATGGTCTTTAGCATTCTCCCTCAATGTGTGTAAAATAATGTTAAGCCACGTTGTTATTACAGAGAATAATTTGAATCGCAATGAAAAAAAAAAAACCTCGTCACGTACCAAGGTTGAACAAAATTCAGTGTGTTAAAAAGGCACCTGGAAGTGAACCTTTTAAGTATTGTTTTAGTATTATTACACGAAAACGCAGATGCAGCTAGGCACTGAGATTTAAGCATAAATTAACTTGCTAAAAATGAAATTACAGTACCTTTGACCCGGTTTTTGTTTGCCTTGATATCTGGGAGGTTGGGCCATAAAATGGTTACATGCAAATGTGGATCTGACGACCTAACTATCCTCCTCCTTCGTTAGACTAACACACAATGCAAGTTGGTGTGAATAACTTATAGTGCAGATAAATTGGCAGGAAAAACCCAGATGTGTGTCTTTCTTGCCTCAGGCCCTTGTACCAGGAAATGCAGGTATATGTGGCATTTCCCCGTGCCTTCAGAGGAAATTTAGTGCTTGGGAGATTGGTTTGTCAGTTTATGTCTGAGTCTATAAAATGTTGCTAATAGACAGCAGAAAGTAGGAAGGTGTGAGGATGCATTGGGAAGCGAAATGGAGGAGTCCACAGGGCTCTGAGTTTGAGATGTGGCCCGGTTGTGACGAGGGGGCGTCAGGTGTTTGACACATTTTTAATTTCCCCTTCGTTCCTGATAAACCCTTTTACTCCTTGTAGAGAAACGTACCGTCCTATCATGAATGATGACGGAGGAATGAGCTTTGGCCAAGCAGCGGCTTTACCCAAGGATCGACGGGACAATGAGCATGATGACCAGTTGTTAAAGCTGCCAGAAAAGCTGTATCAGCGCCTCATGCCATTCCAGAGGGAGGGTGTCAAATTTGCACTCTCCAGAGGTGGAAGGTATGTGGTCATTACTCTGACTGGAAGGGTAACATTTGGAGAGTATGAAGACAGGTATTTTGGGGGCATATCATAATGTCAGCTTCTCTGCCATTTTTTATTTTTTTTACTTTCTAGTATTTTTTTTATATCAGAACACCAACTGAAGATTAGGTGACTTTAAAAAACGTACTCTTAAAATAACGCCCATATTTCGCTGATTTGTATGCACACGTGTTGACTTTTGGAGCTTCGATTACATAGCCAAGGCTGGCCTACCATCACGGTGGGCTGGATGTGCCCCCAGTTACGTTGCATGCTAAGGGGCCAAAGTGCAGTTAAATAATATGATTATAATGATAGTAAAAGGAATAGTGTTAGAAAGGAGTGACTCTCAGCTGGAACACCCTGGGGCCCACTGGATTGTTATTGCAGCACTGGTGGTATCAGTATTGTTTTGGAAATGTGCCCCCCATACAACTGATGATTGTGTAAGTTAATGCAACATTCATAATGTAATACACAGAAGTTGCAGTGATGATGCTGGTTACCATTCATTCATTTTAGTCATCATGATGACCATCTCTGACACTGCGGTTCTGGCTGTTGGCGATAACGCAAACAGCAGGACTTGTCCAGCATAGTTACCAAGCACAGATTCCCCAGCGAGCATACAGCGCCTGCCTCGTGATCTCCCTGCCCTAATTCAGCTCCGTATTTACAATGAACATTAATAATTACCGCTGTCCAGAGCGGCTGAAGAACTGGAGCAGGGTTCTCGGAGGACTCTGTGCATGCAGGCGGGCAGCAGGTCTGTGCGACGGGCGCCAAAACATGGCAATTAATCACTGTTGGATGGGGTGAGGAAGAGTGGATTGTAGGAGGTGTGTATCTCACGGGCAGAGAGATGCATACAGAAAGGAGAAGAGTAAGCAGAAAGCAAGCCCAGTAGGAGAAGAGGGGTGCCAGGGTACCAGAGGGGGACTGCTTCATGTACCCTTTGTTGTTACGTTCACGGCGTATTTAAGGATCCAAGTGCTGACGCATGCTCCAGGCCAATGGAACGAGTGATCTGGCGCCATGTTGTTGTTTTTTTTTTTTTTTTTGTAACCGCTGTGTGGGAGGCCTGTAGCCGTCATGAGGGGGGTTCAGTAAGGCAGGCCAAGGAGCTATGTTTGGCACCGTTGAAACATGTGGGTAGTCGTCTTTAGAAATGGAAACAGACACCACCCTTTTTTTTTTTTTGCTGTCAGTAGGAGATTGGGACGATAAAATTAGCAAAACGTTTTCGCGAGATAAAAATGGAATAGGTTGAAAATGGACATAGAGAGGGGAATTCTGACTTCTAATAATGTTCTTTCACGCACAGATGTATTATTGTATTTGAACAGACATAACTTGGGTTATGTTTTTCCCCTTATATTTTTGTGTGGCAAAGTGCGGCATCAAAAATGTTTTCACTCTTATCTAGACACTGGTTTTTTTCAGTCTGATTTATTTATAAGACGGGATAATAATGTACTTTTTACCAAAAGGCAAACCAAATACACATTGTGATTTATTTACTCCAGGAATAGTTTGTCTCATACAGGATTGCGGGGGGGGTCATAAGATTAAGATGTAGAACAGCCAGAAACGGGGTACTCAACCAACACAAAACTTGCACTGTCACAGACATACACATGAAAACGTAAGGATAGTTACGATTTTGCCCAACCCACACATACACACACACACACAAATGTGATTGAGGCACTGTGCTGCACTGCCCATTATTATTTTATTATTATTTATTATGGTTCTGCTACAACTGTTGGAATGGGTCTCGCAGCCCTAGTGTTTTTTGAAATTTGCGAGATGACAGACAGCTTAAGGCGGGCGTTCAGTCACCTGTACCTCCCCTTCAAATCAACATTGCTTTATAGGCTGTCAGCAGATTGACATGATGAAGGGGAATACAATGGCAAGCTGAAGAGCTGTCAGTACTTGAAGAATCCGCATCGTTATTGCAAGTGGCCCAGCATTTGTGATGTGCTTTTTTTTATTTTTTTATTATTATTTTTTTTTTTCCTGAGGTGCATAGAAGTGTATTCTGAGCCCTGTGTTGTTGCCTGCTGGACGGCCAAGCAGTCTGCAGTACTGCTTGTTCTTTACTGGGGGGCCCTCCTGGGCAGGTGTGAGCTATTTACTGCTTGACAATCAGTGCTGAATGCGTAAAACTTATTTTGGTGAACAATCGGTTTCGTTCTTTTGGATACTAGGCGATTTCAGGGTGGTTCAGATCCCCATTGTCCCCATTTCCTTTGTGCTGCGATATATCTAATATTGTACTATGCTATTTTACTGCACCATTTCCCGTTTGTACTCTTGCGGTGTAGCAGATGAGTGGTGAATCACTGCTGCTGCACCGATATAAGAGAGAATACAGTGTAAAGGTGGAACATGTTAGCGATGTTATATTGGTACTTTAGGGGAATGTGAATGGGGGGGATTTGCTGTGCTCTTCTGGTCCCTTTTCCTGCCTCGAACGCGGATGGATTCTGCATCGGAGACGCAGGCTTTCATCTCCCTCGCTCTTCTCCTCTTCTTCCCTCTCTTGGTCTGTGCGGCAGGAAGAGAGAGGGAGCGAGCGCTCACGGGAATGTTTTAGTCAGGCAGCTGCCATGCCCGTGAGTGGGTGTGAAGCCGCGGCACTCTCTGAGTCAACCTGGTGGGCGCGGGGCCCGGAGAACATCGGGACACCCACGTCCTCGACCCACCTTCACCCCGTCGATGCATTATCGAGTGGTGGGAGGATAAAAATAAATAATGCTCCAGTGATGGTGTACGGCGTAGTCGCCGCGTCCATCATGTGCACTGGCTGAGGTCGTCCTCTGACACCTGCACAAGTGTGTGTGTGTGTGTGTGTGTGTGTGTGTGTGTGTGTGTGTGTGTGTGTGTTTTTTTTTTTTTATCCCAAAGAAATTGAGAGTTGAGCACATCAAAAGAAGGTTAAGGGCAGAGACTTGATGTTTCTAAACCAAAAAGAGAAATCCTCTGGCTTACTCGGGGTTTATTTGGGATCCCTGTGTACTTAAGCCAGTAGGCCATCTCCATCACGGTGTCATATTACATTGTGGGTGTTATTGGATGGGACTTTGTGAACGTGTGGAGGGGAATTAGAACTGACGTGGTGGGACTCGGTGCTGCTTTTATAGAGCCACAGTAGGCATCCTCTGTGGTCCACTGGTCGAGGTCTTTGTAAGAACAACAGCACCGCCACGTCTGTTAATATTCTCGCTCTCTCTCTCACACACACACATTCTGGACAATTTCCGTAAGCACAGGCAATTTGTTTCTTGTGCGCTTAGGCCCTCCTTCTCTGTCTGGGTAAACCTGAGTGCAGATAAGGTGGCAGTAATAAACAGCACATGGCACGCGTTGTTGAGTATGAAATGGCTCGTGGAGGAGGGGGGGGCTGTGGATGTTGATGATGCTGCCAGTGCATCAGAACACTTTCCCAGACAATCAGATCTGGAAATCAGTGTCTCGTTCTATAATTTGCTATCGGCACTGCAGTGAAACATCACAGGGACGTGGGTTGGCAAACAGTTCCCCGGTCTAATGTTACAATAAAACTTTCATCTTTATTTTATTTATTAAAAAAAAAAAAAAAAAAAACTCTTTTGACTTCTGCCTTGTGCATAGCTATAGCAGTAATTGTCAGGCTGGCAGAATGCATGTCTGCTGTGAGTTGATTATACTCATACATTGATGCTGGGTGATTCTTATGTTCAGAGTAAATCAGCTGTGATGTGTGGATTGAGTAGCCAGGCAACGTGAATCTTAAATTTTCTGGAAAAGAAATAGGTGTTTGACAATCTTTGTATGTACTTTTATTTCAAAAAAACATTTAGAAGCTTCAGGTTCAGTGATATTGATATTTAATATATCCATATTAGAGTGCCGAGCACAAAGATGTCTACAGGTGTGATCCAATGCTGGTTTTATATACCAGCCTGGAATTCAATAGTTTTCAATGGTGGAGCAATAGAGGGCAATTATTATTGGCTCAAGACTACCAGGCAGGTCAAAAAGTAAAATGTGCCAGGCAATATAAAAGAGAAAGACAGAAATGAGCCCTCATGATTATTTATTGTCATTGGATGGTGAATTGTCACAGTCGGTTCACTGCTACCTTATTGCCAGATGGGTCCCCTTTCTCCTCTTGAATTTCTTCACTCTTGACCATGAAGATCTTTAAGACATTTCAGTTGGTTTTTTTGTGCATGGTGGTGTTTGACTGAGAAATGGGACTACTGCCATTCATCAGAAAGCTGTACACCAGGCTTGGATAAAATAATAATAACTAATAAAATATTCAAAAGTGTACAAAAGACAGCATGATTAATAAAAAGAAATTTGCCAAGCAGCTGAATGACTCTCACCTTTTGTGTGTCGAAAAGCAGGGGGGAAAAAAGACATTGACCAGTGGCAGTCCAGGAGGACCTTCATTTTGGATTTCAGGCTTGAGGGATGAACTTGATGTGAAAAGAAAGGCTATGAGAGAAACAGAACTTTGGCCATTGCTGCTGTTTCAGGAGGACATGGGACAGGGTGCTGGCTGTAAATAAACCATCATTTCTGTAAGAGTGAAATTAAACAGGCAGAGGTTGTAACCCAGGCAAAGGCAGCTAATAAAACTGTCAGCTTTGATTGGACGATTCCAGTGAGATATATTATTGCAGAGAGGGGAAAAAAAGGAAAAACAGAAAGAATAATAAAGAACTTCATCCACTGCCGTTGTTTACAAAAGGGATTTTGTGAATCACTACGGCTGCTGGCAATATGAAGTTGAAATATTTTACCTGTCACAGCTACATATCAAGCTCAGTGTTCCGTTCTGTTCTCCCCCTCTCCTTTTTCAGCTTGTTTTTGGTTCCTCTACAAGTGTGACGATTTTACTAGCAAGGTTTTGTTGTATGAAACCAGTCCTCTTAATCGGAGAAGTGATAATTGGAACGTCTCTGGGATTGCGGAGGAAGCTGTTAACTGTACACTTGACGATCAAATTACGGGCAAGAGACGGGCTGTTATTGCGCCTGGTGAGAACTGCGTGAAGCAAGCGCAGTTTTATCAGGCAGCCTGAATCTCCTGCAGTGGCGCACAGCAAAGTGCTGCTAACTTTTAAAAAAAAAAAAAAAAAAGGGTGCACAGAGCCACCCAAATCCCTTAGTCCGGTGGGCAACTGACAAGGTTGTTTTTAATTCTGTGTGCATTTTGGAAGGCCAAGGCTAATCCAGAGCGAATTCATGAAGAAGGTAGGAATTAGTGCTTCTAAACAGGTACCATTTAGACTGCAGCTAAAGTGTCTAATTATCCTACATCCGCAGACTGGTGCTTTTCCTCCCATTAGACTGCTGTTGTTTATGCATGATTAATTGCAGAAGCATCTGTCCCGTTAGCTGGGGGGGGGGGGGTGTGTGCAAGCGTGTCAGCGTGCACGCTGACCCGACACAATTGAAGTGAAGATGTAGCGATGCAGTCTTAAGGTTTTACTTTTTCTCCTGTTCTCGACTGGCTACAGCCATTGGCTGCGACTCACTCGTCTCAGCCACTGCGGAAGACACATGAGCTCGGACACGTGGCTTTCTCTCGGAGCCCATCTCTTGTCTCTTCCAATTAGTGAACCGTCCCACTTTGATGTGACGGAGGGAGACTAGCGTGGCACGCCTCCTCGATTAGCACTCTCCCGCTGTCATTTGAAATTGACGTTTGAAAGCCTTTTCGGTCCGGATGTGATTTCCAACTCCTCCTGAAAGTGATGTGCGTTCACACTTTACCATTGGTATTTGTTTTCATTTAATTATTTTTCCTTTTTTAACCACCTATATGCAGGATGAGCTGCTGTTGTCGATTTGTAAGCCCTTATTCTTGATGTATCGATAACATGTCCTGGGCCGGTCTGAGGAGGCAGCCAGGAAATATGAATTCTATTGCGGCCTGTCACAGACACACGCTTTGAGAGCGTAAAGTCAGGCAGAATATGATGCTTTAGCAAATTTGCCTCGTGTGCCGGAAAATGAGCTGCACAGGTCTTTTATTTTTTTGGTGTTGAAAATTCAGGCCTCTCTTTCGCAATTTCTTCCTCACCCTGTCGTTTCATTAACCATAAAATGGATTTGAAGGTTTTCCAATGTGAACTGGGAGAGAGAGGGTAAAGACTAGGGTTTTCTAGTGCACACGTTTCAAGCGTTATCTGTCTCCTGCACATTAGGGGTAATACTCCTTGAAAAATTAAGAGCCCGCGTGTCAACGAAAACCATGAAAGGCGAGGGAATGAGCTGTCTTTCATTATAAACAGGCACTCGATATCGCACATAAAACCCTGTGACAAATCACAGGGGAAAGATTACAAATCAAGCTGTTGATTTTACTGTTTGATCCCCCCCCTCCATGTTCCATGCACAGGCTGGCAGGCTTGAATTGATTGATGCATCATCATTAAAAACGTTCTGGACGAGTGAACCAACACTCAAATGACATGCCCCCTTTTCTACATTTAAACCTGGCAAGTGCTGTGTGTTTAAGATCCTCCTGAATTCTCACCTGTGCTTGTGCGTTTCCTGACCGTTTCTTTTCCCTTTTCAGGTGCATGATCGCCGATGAGGTACGTGTAGTAGACCAAGCTATCTGCCACGTGTTTTTTTTTTTTTTTTTTTTTTTGTTTTTTTTTCCCGTTTTGCATCATTAAATTTTGGCACAGTTTTTATAACTCAGAAAGGTGGGGTTGTGAAATGCAGATATCCTCACAGAATTCAAACTGATATCATTTGTAGAGTGTTATTTTGCCAGAGCTTACTGCCCTGCTGTTGCTACTCTGGCTAATTGCATCCCCACGTGTGCAGATGGGCCTGGGGAAAACCCTGCAGGCCATATCGGTGGCCTACATTTACAGACAGGAGTGGCCCCTCCTCATCGTGGTCCCCTCCTCGCTGAAGTACCCTTGGATCGAAGAGTTGGAGAAGTGGCTCCCTGACTTGGACCCTGAGGACATCAACCTGGTGGAGAACAAGGTGGACGTCGAGTAAGGGCCGCTCTTCACTCCAGTTGACCTTTGACCTCACCTTTCCATTTCTCCAGAGTGAAAGAATGTGTGCATTATTCACTTCTCATGCCATAACTACTTTGAGTTAATGTTTTAAGCACTTGGACTCCAGTATTTTTTTTTTATATGTGAATGTGACATTAGTAATTAAGTCAAATTAATTAATGCATATATAAATTTATAATTTTTTTTTTTTTAGTAATGCAGTCAGAATTTTTGTTCAACATTAATTTATTTTCATGTTCTGGCTGATTCATTGATTAATTTAATGTTGTCCTCTGGGGTCCTTTTCTGCAATACGAACTTTTGTGCTCTGAGGTCATTTGTAGCAGGTTAGTCACATATTCATTTGTTAATGTAATTGAAGCATTATGTAGATAAGAATTTGTGGGTTTTTAATATTCCACTGTGAGTACATGCCACACATCTTGTTCTTTCATTTTGGTTATTAGGCCTTCGGAAATTTGTTAAATGGTTGTGATATTGTCTTGATTGAATGAAAGACGGTCTGGGGACCGGTGGGTTTGCACTCTGCCGTAGCGATGGTGCTTTCTGCTTGTTCAGTGTCGGTGATTTGTACCAGGTGGTGAAGATCCGTGATATCGTGATTGTCAGAATGCGCGATTAGGAATGCGCCCAGAATAGGAATCTTCTCTCTGTAAATGGAGCCAGATTGATGTGTTTGTAAAGCTGTCAAGGAAACAGAAAAATGACTTTCCTTTCTGTAGCCTTGACTGGCGGGAGAGAGCAATAGAGAACCCCCCCCCCCATCCAAAGTCTGGTCTTTCCCTCTGGCTGCCACTAAACTCATGAAAAACAAATACAACCCCCTCCTCCCAGGTATCTGGGCATGAGGGATCATCAGTGGTCCACCCCTACCCAACCTTTTTCTTTTTCCACCTTTTTTTTTGGGGGGGGGTCAGTGGCTGCTGTCTGGAGAAGGCTGGCAGGGGTAAGGGACTGTGGAGTAAAAGGTGGCTCTCTGCTGTTTTACTGGGAGTCAGGTGCTGTGAAAGAAGTGCTGTCATATAACAAAATATAAATAAAATAAACGTTATATGCGTCATGATGTAAACTAAATTCTGAAACTTGAAAGGAGTAAAGACCTTGTAAGTTGTGAGGCTATACTGGACGTTTCACCAGTGTTGACTTAAAGATGAAGCGGGGAAGCCGACGGCACGTTAATGCTTCCGAAAGCGGCACGAGCGGTCCGCGCAGCTCAAGGTTTGCTCTCGTTCTGCTGAGTGATGAGCGTATCTTCACAGGGTTATTTGTGTTTCTGGGAGAAGAATGGCACAAATTGGTTCATGTTGTCCCTGCAGTCGTTTCCCATCCATAAGAATTTCAGCATGAGAATCAGAACGAGGTGACCTGTTATTTGCTACCATGGTAACGTTTAGTCTGAATTGCAGAGGTAGACTTGCTTATCCTAATGGGTGTTGTTTTTTTTTTTTAACAGCACTGTAGCCAATGATAAGTAATTATCCTATAGTTGGAGCTTGAGTTTATTTTTCTTAACACTATTTTGTTAGCTTAAATGTTTACTCTCTTCAGTAGCTAGATACTTTACTGCAGGTTTTTAGGCTAAACAGAAGTATACCCACAGAACCCTTCTTATTCACATTATCTGCAATCCTTATTTATTGATTGGGTTTGTTTTGAATTTCTGGAGGCAACACATACTGGAGTACTCTGAGATCAGTGCATCAGAGGACTGAATGTCTGACCCCGCCCACCACCCCTCCCCCCTCACAGGGGCATCGGGCAGAGCATGGTGACTGTACTGGGATATGGCCTTCTCACCAGTGACGCCACTGTTCTGGTACAAGCACTTACCCAGCGTGACTTTGGAGTGGTGCTCGTGGACGAATCGCACTACCTCAAGTCCCGCAACGCGGCACGCAGTCGGATCCTGGTGCCGCTCATCCAGAAGGCCCGCCGGGCCGTCCTGCTCACCGGTACTCCTGCGCTGGGCCGGCCCGAGGAGGTCTGTATGAGTGGGGGTATCACTGTGTCCAAGGACTTCACATGTCATTGTCGCTACCCAGAAATTTACTGGGCACCTGCATCCCCAGGTGCACATGCAGAAAGTGAAGTTCTAAATAGGCTGTAATCCATTGTGTCCATGTGTGTGTGTTTGTGTGCATGCGCGCGTGTTCGTTTGTGTGTGTGTGTGTGTAGCAGGCAGAGACCTGCAGATAAGACTGGATCCATCCTTCACAGACGGCCCTTTCCTGAAAACAACTTCGTTAATTTCATTCTTACTGATTCATCCTAACAGCATAAGCCTTGGTTGTGATTTACCTGGTTCGCGCCTGCGTGGGGGGGGGGGGGGGGGGGGGGGGGGGGGGGGGGGGGGGGGGGGGGGGGGGGGGCGGGGGGGGGGGGGGGGGGGG
>JABJVR010000031.1:830505-845615 GCA_025773905.1 Chitala chitala
TTGGACCAGCCGCTGATAAGCTGACGCATGGGCCAGGACAGCCACAACCGTAGAAAGTACTGATGGGGGTGCTCCAGCTTAATTTTGGAGTTACTCCATCCGAACTGCACTCAAAGGCGCGTTTTGCTATTAACAAAAAGCAACAAAACATACAACACTACATCCTGCACATTAACTGACATGAAAAGTGTTAGTGTTTAAAAAAGTGTTAAAATCCCCTGAAAATATCGGGTGGTTAAAAGACAATATCGACAATTTACATTTTAAATCATCTTCGATATTTTTCTTGAGAGGTAATCGGGCGCCTTGACAAATTTCCATGTAATGTTCAAATGTTCACATTCATACACCGTACAGTTAATCATCATTCATATAGCTTGGTATTTTCTGGAGGTATTCACCTTAAGAGTCTTGCTTATAAAAAATATAACTTTTAAATTATTCGTTCTCTTATTGGTTAAACTTGAAGCTACTCCTGTTGCTGCGGTCGTCTTACATCAGGGCATGAAGTCTAAGAGTATAGACGTCATTGCGTCATTACACACGTGACGCACTTTTGACGATATTTGCACAGATGGAGTATCCGAGTCATCAAAATAACACCAGTGTCCCTATATAGCCTACTTTTATACTTAGCCGAGAAAAACTGCATCCAGGCAGCGTGGGACACGGACACGGTAACACTGTCATGCGTGGTAGGGTTAGGTACAGCTTCACGCAACACATCTTATGCTGTATAGTAGCATGACCATATGCCGTTACCCTTAAGTTAAAAGAACATACATTTTCTGTTAGTGTCCTTGTCACACTAATACTACAGCCTTTTGTCACAATGACTCATAAGGCATAGCTTTAGTAATAGGTGTTCTGAGCCCTGGGCATGGGCTGTATAGGCAAATGCTAGAGGCACTACACAGTGACTGGAGGTGGAATTGGTTGCAATGTATGGAGCACCAGCTAAAATCTCACCTAGGGCACAAAATTGCTCAGGGCCAGCATTTTTAGTCTACATACAGATGTTTTTAGGCATTTCCAAGGGATTGAAACCTAATACTGAATGACTCCTGTTAGGTGACTCCTAGGTTTTGTAAGAAAACAGCATCACCATACTGAGTGATCCAAAAGAACAGGGGCTCTGTAAATGGGCTGAGCTGTGAAAAATGCAACACGGGCACACTGGGAACCGTTGCATCACCCTGCCTCCACAGAACACGAAAGGAAGACAGAGTGGGAGACAATTCTGTAGAGACGATGTAATGAAAAAAGGAAAGTGGCTAGGAGGAGGCAAGAGACCCGTTGCCAAGCGCACACACTGCTGCAGTGCGGCTACCTGCCAGGAGGTCCTCAGCACGGACATTTGGGTGTTCTGCCCACCTGGGGCATTTTAAAGTTCATTTGCATAAGCCTGACTTAGTCCTGACTGGGTCACCAGCTGGACCTTTTGAGCTGCTCTTAAAACTGCTCCAATGGTGTCGTCCACAGCTAAAGATTATTTTTGTGTCATAAAGCGATTTACACTCTACTGGATGGGCATGTGTCAGTTTTGTGTGTGTGTGGGGAATAAAGAAAAATTAGCTTCAAATTAATGAAAACATTGTAAAGGTAGTGTGATCACACTAAGTTTTGTTGCTGGCACTGGTAGGCCCAAGTGTGCATGGTGAAAGATAGCATGCTTTTGTCTCCCCACCCCCACCACAGGAACACATTTGAAACAAAACTAAAAACTGAGACTCAATCTATACATTGTCCTATGGATGCATTTAAAATTTTTCAACTCCTGCCTGTTGAACTCAACACATGCTACCACTGCTGTAATTTTAACAAAAATATATCCTTTCTAAATATATACTGAATACAAACTAGCTATTGATATTTCTAAATCACAAAAACTTATATAATCAGTAACACCAAAATGCCCCCCCCCAAAAAAAAAAACCATCAGATTTAAGGTAAACTGTAACCTTCAGATTTATTTAAATGGAAAGAGTGGATTTCAATATTTCCTCAACTTTAAAGCAACTGCAATACTGCTCTATAGCTACACAGTATGGAACGGGTAGTGTGCTGGTTTCCCCTATAACTCCAGCACACAAACATGAGAACTTAAAAGGAAAATAAAAGCGCTCACAAGAAAGTGATGGGTACAGAAAAACACAAGCAAATTAAATCGCTTATCAGACACAATCCTACGTTACAATTACTAACACAAAGCTCTCAATTTAGGAAACTGCATTGATCCAAACGTGACAAATGCACTTTGTAGCAAGGATTACGTAAACTTTTTCCCTCTTAGCTCTATTTTAATCATGTTATGTTAGAGGCACATCCTTTGGGATCCAGCTCTGAGGGTGAACCAAACTCACCGGATACATTTTCAGCCTATATGAACAGGTCGCACAACCTCTCCTGACAGACATGCAGGCTGTGGAGCAAACTCACTGCTGGAATGTTGCAATACAACTATTTTTACACCAATGTACAACTTTAATACATGTACAATATTTGTTACAAGTCAAGACCTGAGTATTTAGGGTATAGCATTTTCACATACGAAAATGTATGCATGCGTAATTCCATCTTTCAGTAAACAGTCACCATCCCGTTTAGCCTTTTGATTGAAACATGCAAATCGGTATAAAGAATTTAAAAAATAACTACCACTTGTTCAAGGACCTTGCAATTAAAAACCCAATTCACCAGCTCCAGTGTTTGATCTTTGCCTTCAGCAGAGCATAGCACTGCGGTTGCATGTTGTTTTCTTGCCCAAGTCCTGGGAATATTTTCAAACAAAAGAAAAATAAATACTGCGCTTGCGTGAAAATACTGCCACCACAGTATTTTAAATACAATTTATGGATATTAATTTACATCTCTCCAACAATTTCTTTGCATTAGAGATAAAGCAATTTATACACATGTATACATACTGTGAACCTGGCAGAATTTAGCAACAGGTCTTCAGTTTAGCCCCCCCTCCAAATATTTGTCAAAGAGATCACCTCCAACATTACACAGCCTTATTCTACCATTGCCTCTTGATTTAGTTCTTTTGGGCACTTAAATATCAACAAGCTCAAAAGCTTCTCTGTAGCTGACGTGCTGACCGGCGCCCTCAGAGCCAAGGCTCTCCAGCACAGTACTGTTCAACAGGCTGCCCCCTGCCTGCCCGTAGGCCACCTGGTGCATTATGGAGGGCGGGGTGGGGAAGGGCTGGTTAACACAGCTGTCTAAGGACACACACTGCTGTACAGAGGAACAGTGAGAGCCGCTACCCCCGCTTTTGGAACCTTTGTTCATTTTGTAGTGGTGGTTGAGAGCACCGGGATCAGGGTGCTGCCTCTTCCGGGATGAGCTGGCACCCTCACTGCTCACACTTACAGGACTGCGGAGAGCCACGTCCAGGCCACCCCTGGCGTGCCCGCTGTGGGAGTGCCCATGCTTGTGATGCCGGTGGCCAGAGTGCTCCCTGTACTTCTCCTTGCCCAAATGGGGGCTTGAATACTTGGTCCTGGTGCCGCCCTCGTCCGAGGAGCTGTGGCGCTCCGAGGAGACCCGGATCTTCATCTTCAGCTCTTCTCGTGCAGAGTCGACCTTGTCGCCAGGTGGGAGAGGCAGGCGCACCTTCAGGCTATTTTTGTCCCATCCGTCTTCCACATGAGGGTCCGTACCTGGGACCAACAGCTTGGCCTTGAGTGGGGAGGTCTCCGATGAATCTCCTCCAGCGGGCTGGGGGTGCGGCTGCTTCCTGTGGAGGGACAGTGCCGCCTGATCAAACGGAGTAGGTGCGGCATCCACACTCGGTTCCAGACTCCTGGCTGTGGCCTGCTTTTCACGGTATCTGTCCAGCGTCATCCGCTGGATGCCACTCAGCTGCCTTCCATCACCACTGCCTTTCTGTTCAGGTTTGCCAGCAGGGCATGGCTGGGGGGTGGAGTTTGACAGCGATAACCCTGGAGTGTGTTGTTGCTGCAGATGGAGGCCCTCAGTTTGCCCTCCCTCCATAGGCCAGTCACTGTAGCCAGTAAATTTGTAGGGGACACTCTGAGCACTGGAGAAGTTATCGAGGGACAAAGCAGGTGCAGAACTTGAAGCAGCAAGTACAGGGAAGGGTGCAGTTGCCTTGGGGAAGCTGGTACTGGTGGACACACCAGGAAGGCCCTCCACCAGGGAGGGTCCCAGAGCTGACAAGGCCTGGGCTGAAGCAGGGCTAGGGGTGGCACCGTCACTCCCTTGGCTCTCACACTTTGGTTTCTTGGCAGCCTGGGTCGCCTGATGACAAATGAAAAAAAGTTAGTTGAGAGCTGACATAGCACAGTTTGTCAGTTAAGGTTCATCCATCATGAAAACCACGTGCAAACCGAAAACAAGTTGATCAAGCTACTCTTACAATTTTAAATACGAAACAAGAAAAACCCCAAACTTATTCCCCTAAACATTAGGCACCATAAAATAGTTGCAACACATGAACGTGATCTTAGGACGATACGCTAATAACCCAGTTTCCTAAATGCATATAGCTTGCAACTATCAAAATAAAAGTCCTTACTCTCCAGTTGCGGATCCTCTTTAATCTGCTCGGCGTTCTCTCCAAAATCTGCAGGAACTCGTGTGTCAGCTCTACATCAGAGACAGGAAGGTGCCAGTCAAGTCAAGCAAAACACAGTCCATAACACAGCAATTAAAGCAGATTCAGAATCCGCTCCAACCCTGCACTGCACAGAATCTACCCCCAGAATGCAGTAAGAGACGCCATCCAAAAACACGTGAGGTGAAAGTTCATGTATAGCCAGAATTAATGGCACGATAAATCACTGTCACTCCAACTAGAAGGAAAGCAGTTGGTCAAAAAAAGCATAAAAGCATCAATCAGCAATACACACTGGGCTGGGTTGGCTCATATGTTAATTCTCCAGATTAGAAATCTGCTGGTAAATGGACAAACATCTGGAATCACAAATACAAAACGGTTTTAATACATTTCCAGCCACATGCAACATAAGCCAAGTTTTTGACACTAACCGTCAAGTAGTTCCAATGTGACAGTGGGGTCCACATACTCCCACCAGTGCTTCCCATCTGTGGACACAGGGATCTCCCAGTTGGACCACTTACAAGCCAGGTGAATGCACACGCAGGCTATAACCGTGGGCTTATACTGCAGGCAAAAGGTGGTGAGGTGGAGGCTGCAGAGGGGAGGGAGAAAGTGCAGGGAGGAGGGACGAGAAAGGAGAGGGAGCCATGAGCTTCTGCAGCCAGGAAGAAGGTGCACAACACATGAATGGAGCTCATCAGGCAGAGGTAATCAACAATCATTACAATCGATACAAAGGGAACGACGCAACCTGGCAGAGAAGCCCAGCACTTCTTTACACAGGCTGCAATTCTAACTGAGAACTCCTTGAAAAGGTATTCAATATTTAGATGAAACAAGATGATTATTATACAGATCAATAATCCATTGGTATTTCTCTATAAACCGCTGTCAGAGGATTTCTGCTAAGCGTAGCTAAGTCATACAGCTGCACCTGTGGCAACACTCAGTGTTGTCACTGGAGCGTAACAGAAGCTTAGTCTGACAGTTACCACCAGACACGCAGGCCCTGTGCCAGCTTGTCATGCTCTACAGCTGCCTATAAATTCACTGAATGACATCTCAAGCCTCCAGCACAACAGTGAGCCCTTAGGTTCTTATTCTGGTCATGGATTCTGCTACAGCAGACCTGTCCTCAACAAATCCATGTCTTTATTGCACATGCACATTTAATCACAAATCAGCCACCAGTGGGTCTGGGTATCGAGAACCAGTTCCAGATTAGAATCTGATCTAGTTTACAACAACTTTTATATATTGAAGAAAAAAGAAAAAAAAAAAAAAAGGACGACATTGCTTCAAGTAGCGTTTGTTGGTGAAATAGGAAAGATTTTGGTACTGAAACATTTGGCCATTTTTTTTTTAGCATATTACAATCAGAACCAAGAGTTAATAAATACTACAATCAAACAGAATCAAATTCGGAATTGATAAAATTAACGATACCCAACCAAAGCCATCAGCTGAGTTTGAGTCCACAGTCTAACAAAAGAACCACACTGCTGAACTGAAGACAACTATCCTAGGTGATAATGAAAGGATGTCATTTACTTGAAATAATACCATACTGTACAAAGAAGCACACTTAAATGAAAACCTTGCAAGAGTACCCACATATGAATCGTTACTTTTGTATCGATACAAATATTTCAAGTATTTTAAGATTTTTTTTTAATTATTCAGAGCCTTTAAGTTTATATATCCTTTAGGGAGGAAAAGTTAATATTCTCAAACATCAAAAACTTGAGAGCATCTAGTTACCATCCAAGCAAACAAAAATGGCACATCTTGTAGTAACTGATGAAGTTATACTTATCTAATCAAATCTTGGTTTCCTTAAATACATCTCCAAAACGAGTAAACCACATGGTTAATGTGTTTGACCATCATACCACCAGCAAGACATAAGTCAGACACTGAAAAATAAGACTACGTTTTCAATTTGGTGCACATTTCATATGCAAGTGCAACGGTCAATATGAGTACAGTTAACACGCCAAAAGTCTAGATGGATAAAGAGAGAAGTAAAAGCTGGATGGTAACTCCACACCCTGGTAACCATGTACAATGTCTGGATCCAGCAGAATGACACAGCCTAAACCACATCATGACCAAACTTGTCAGGTAACCTGTACAGGAGCTAGCCTACAATTCTAAATCTCTACTACATTTTAAAATGGAACCTAAAGTTGATAAACTCCACTGTTGATATTTATACTTGATTCAATCCTCCCAAAAACTGCTAGGAGGTCAATCAAACAAAGATCTTTCACACATCAAAATTCAGACTGACTTTAGCATGACATCTTGTCTAAGTGACTTTTCTGCATGACGTTGTCAGAGAGCAGCCGTCAGCTCAGCCCCAAAGGCAAAACTGCCACATCGTAACAAAGGCTGAACACTGCTAAATGGCCAAGACCCTTTCAGTAACGACATCCAGACACTGTACATTTCTGGGCAAAACAAAACAGTCAAAAACACTGTCAACATTTCAGTGAAATATTAACCCTTTAAGTACCACAACTATCAATACACTAACAAACTGTACCAGGTAATTGGAGGGAAAGTCAGATGAGGTAATGAGAATTTTGAAAAACGTTTGCCAAATACACAAGAACCAAACCCTCAGTAAGCTAAAACTATAAGCAGTTTTTTTTTTTTTTGTTAAAACAAAATGCATGCATTTCACAACCCAAACAGGTGCTTAAAGGGTTAAGTGTAAGCTTTGTTAAAATCAACATTTTCTACATAAAAACAAATTTATATTCAATGATTTGCAAAAAACAGAAAATACAATATAAAAAAAGGAGGAAAAAAAAAAGTACTTACCAGGATGAGTTCTAAGTTACATCAGCGTAACCTTTAGCTGCTATTCAGGCTACCAATTGTGTCTTTAGACAAATGCACTCTGTACCGAGCAGGCGCGAGAAGCACCACTACACTTCACATTGTGCAATCAACCCCTCAGGGCCAACACAGTCCCTCGTACAATACACCGCACTGCAGCCGGACCGGTACCGCCCCCGCCGTGCCCTCCCCTGAGGACCGGGCCGGACAGGGGGCTTCCCAGGGGCCCCGGCGCAAGGAGGGCGTTGGGCACCAGCAGGGGACCCTGCAGTAAAGGAAGCTATAGTGTGCTATCACAGTGCAACAAAGAGGGGTCAGGATAACAACCTGTTGGTAGCCATGAAATAGGAAGTCTGTGCCAAATCCTTGCTTGCTGCAAAGAAAAGGGCGGGGGTGGGGGGGTGGGAAAGAGACATCAGCTATTCACATACTGGTGATCTGGCAGTCAACAAGACTCTTGTACAGCTCACTGGAAGCGCAAGACACCATCTTTGAATATACGCTTTAGGTTTAAGAGACCAGAAGGACGAAAGAAAGGAGTCCTCTACCTCGCACTAGCTGGGAACATTTCACAACATCAGTATGTGGATGATCAATAGTTATGTCAAACCCTGCAAAGTAAACACACAGCAGCATTATAAGGGTACAACCTGGTAAAGACCACTATTCACACGCTGTACACTAGTCATCTGAAATGTGACTTTTTGGTAAAGATACTAGAATGTTTGATCTGTACCCCCTTTTTTTTTTTTTTTTTTTTTTTAAAAACGGGGCACAGGTACAAATATTAAACCATTCTCAATTTCAATGTAGACCAAGCAGGATAAGAACACTCGTCTTTTGAATATAAAGATCACAGTTTAGAGGTAAATTCTATACCGACTCAATAATGGTAGTCCTGACTGCATCCACATATAACATTACATAGCTTGTTCAGTGTCACTGCACAGAATTCCTGTACATACCATATAGCACCATGCACAACAGTTTTTCCCCAAAGCAATGCCATAGACAGGCTGCACTGAATGTGCCCAGACAGCTGCAGGATGTCCACAGTGCACTTATGCATCATCCATGAGCAGACAAGCAGACAGCACACATCCCGTGACACGCGTGTAGTCTCAGTGACTGGCCTCTACTTACCTAATGTCTGGAGCACTACGCTTTCAAGTATCACCAGCTCCTGAGCTTGCTGGAGGTAGGCCTGAAGTTCAACACACAAGTATTACATTGTGTCTGTAATATGTCCACAACAACCTCAAAACCGCTGTGGACCTGCCCCTAAACACATGTTTTGTCACATCAATGAAACCGCAGAAGAAACAGACACCAGCTTTGGTCACCCACTCTTAACCATGCAAAGAAATTAAACCTGAACAGCGGACACTTATGGCTGTCACTCAAAATGAACAATAAAGAAAACAAGCTTGACGATGTTTTAAGCAAGCATCTCCCATTCTATGTTATATGCAACACTATTCAGGTCGGATCCCATTTAAGGCACAGGTGACACACACACTACATACACTATAAATCACAGTGAAGCATACTGCCATCAACAATGCCTTAATGTCATGAGATACGGCAGTTAATTCATTCACAGCATTGCACTTTTGTTTTATATTTATTCCTGCATTTTATTTCAAGTCTAATCAGCTGCAACACCAGTGTCATATTGACAGTCTGCAGCAGGACATCACAGGAGCCTCTCTATTCAAAGTTGTATTCATGTGACTATCCCACTAGCTAAAACTTTAAAAACGCAATGCCAATCACTTGTCGACTTTATACTTTATGCTGCAATACACAGTGTAACTGAACGCTATAGTACAGCACAAAGTGTAACAGTAATGACTCATGGTCACTGTGAACATATTAGATGTGCATTAATGTGTGAAATAGTAAACCTACTGTTAATTGTAGTGATACTGTAGTCTTTACATACAGCTTTGACCAATGACAGAATATTCTACATTTATTTCAACATTACATACCCAAATGTTTTGATTTTCTTTATGATTTCAGATATTTTATCTCCTGTAAAACTATAAATGAATGCAAGTGAAACAAGCGCCAATGAAAAGAGACAAGATTACAAAACCATTAAGCAATGGATAAAATTAAACAGAACAAAAAAGTCATTTATATAACCTCTTTCAATGTTAACATATGGCTCTTTTTCATAAAATGTCTCCATGCAAAATAAAGGGGAGCGTATCCAGCTTGAATGAGAAGTTGGGGCAACAGTGATGCAAAAGAACGTGACATCACATGTAGCAGCTCACTATAAGGGTAAAGAAGAGATAACACACGGTACCCACACTTACATTACTCTTTGCATCTAAAGGGGACTCTTGTGGATTTAAACAGGCGTGTGCAACTTTAATTACATGCTCAAGTTTCCGTGGCTGTTCCTCTACCTTTGCAGCCAGAAATAAAGTGGCAGGTGAAATTATCTGTCAGGAAAACACAAAAACCAGCTGTCAACTTCAGTCGATTCACTGGTACAAAGTGCCCAACACTTTCAACCTACTTTCCAGAGGAGGTTTAAGATTTTAAGTACAGGAACAGCAGCAAAAATGATCAAAAAATTAGTTGCGTGTGCTACATTTACACAACTAAATATGAGTAAATTAGTTTACAGGCCTTGTTCAAAAGGTAATTCAGTGCAGTCTCAATTAACATTTTACATAATCTAAGACTTTACTATATGTTAACGCAAAAAACACTTGTACAACTCCCCAATTTGGTTAAAGCAATCACGTTTGATTAAACCATTGATTTACAACCTTAGGGTCACAGCCCCACATGGGGTCATTCGATATGCAAATTACATCACGCCATTTTGTAAATTTACAAATTACACATAACTAAAAGACAAGACTAAGATTGTCAAATATTTATATTTTTGAAAAACAAAGGATTTATCACCATTTTTAAACCGGGGTCAAAAATTCAGGTTCCAAATGAGGACATGAGCCAAAATAAAAATAAAAAAATCCAGGAAACGTCTGGATTAAGTGATTTTCCAACTTTTTGTTTTTTTTTTTTTTTTAAACATCAAAAACACAGCTCCATACTTACATTTCTGTGGAACTTGGTGAAAGAATGGTACATATAAAATCTATGCATGTAGACAATTGCAGTGTTTATTGTGAGTTGGGAGCTGGAAATAAGAATGAAGGAAATTCGACGAAAAACGTGGCACACAACTACATATACTTTCACCATCCTCGGCAAGTATTAGTCATAGCATAACATTATTTAGTAAAGATCCTATGCACGAAGTCACCAGTTTTTAAGACATAAAACGTTTCTATTGAACACACCTTGAACTCTAGGGGGAAAAAAAGAAAGAAAAAAACACTACAACTGACCAGTACCGACAACGCTGACAAAAAAAGACTCTGCGAACACCAAACGTAATTTGTCCCACGATGCGTTTGTCTGTTACCGTTTGATATTGTCTCGGTTGATAATTTACTATTACGGGAAAACTGAAATTAAATGCGCTTTAAAAACAGCAGTCTCATTGCTCCTAGGCTGACGATTCCCTGGGCATCTTGTGCAGAAAGGCCGGTGAGCGCTGCTGTAGCACGAGTTAACTTTTTCCTTGATTTAGCTGGATAAGTTAACTAGTCAGAGCTAAATTTACAAACACGGACATACTTGCAATATAAACGAAGCGTATACATCATAAGATAAAGATTTGTTACCTTTAACACAAAATAAAACCAAGGCCTATGGCTTGTTAGTGGCATGTTACCGCCAAGCACAACTCAGTGATAAACCGGTCGAAGTTTGGGTATTAGAAAGGATACACGTTGAGTCTCTGGCCCATATCTTGAATAAGATTAGCCGCCTGCTGTCTATATGATAGCTCTCTATCTGGTTCTACTCCACAGCGCCGGGACGGTGTGTTGTCGAGCTGTTCCCTGGTAAAGAACCATCTCGAAGACCCCCGGTACGCCGCCATCATGACCCAGTACTCACACAGCAAGCTATTCCACTGAGCTCTGTTGACGGGCCAATCAAATTTCACAACATTGTTCCGCTCCTTTTCGTTGATGAGCCAATCAAATTTTACAACATTGTTTGGCTCCTCTCCGTTGATGAGCCAATCAAATTCCACAAGATTTTTTATGCATCCCCTGCTTTGACGAGCCAATCAAATTTCACAATTTAATATTTGTGGCGCACGCCAAAAAACGTCGGAAAAATGGTGCTCAAACTCATCAAAGTAGAGGCTGCCACACGTACTCCGTTTTAGACATACGAGTATATTCTGATAAATGATCTAAAGACATTTAAAAAGTTGCGTTGGTATTGTTACAATCAAGTATACGGAACTATACTTAAAAAGCAAGACTCACTGATTTTACAGATTTTCTGCTTTACCTGAATGTAAAAAATAATAAATTTACATGTATGTTTGTTTAGAAACGTATATTATGAGCAAAATTAGCATATTATCTAAACTAAGAGGATTATGTATTCAATTCATAATCCACCCCCCCCCCCCGCGTACTGTATTTCTGACTGAAGCATTTGCACAGGTACATTTTTTAAATAAACAAATGAAATTCGTCTTGAAATGCACGAAAGTATATTCAGTTTTTGTTAATACCGATGCCTTCACGTCTTCTTTTAGCTGCAATTATCTTAATTAATGTCTTAAATTCTCTCACACATTGTTTTATCAATGTTGTTGTTGTATTGTGTGTTTTAATAATTGTACAGCACTTCGGTCAACTATGTTGTGTTGAATGTACGTTATAAATAAAAGTGAAATGAAGTAAATTAATTAAATTGTTACTTCCCTTTATATATAGCCTATATGCATGTATTTTATTTTTAAATAAATATACATTTAATGAACAAAGGATCAAACGATGTCCTTAGTGTCCGGCCACGTCCCCTCATTTCACCTGTTCTTTGTTTCCCGTTTCTCTCTTTATTAGGTTAGGTGTAGTACCGCTGCTTATGTTACTATGGAGATTAGGGGGTTTTTTTGGGGGGTGGGTGGATTTTTCCTATGTCTTTCTATTGCCAGATTTGAATCTTTCTGGTTTTAGCCCCTTTTGTTTCTGGTTTATTTTTCTGTTTGGATCTTGTTTGTTTTTCATAAATCTCTGCAATTGGACCTCCCGTGTCTCGGTGTTTCCTGTCAAACATGAGAGAAATGTAGCTACAGCATTTCAAAGTTACCATTTAAGGTAACAGAGTGTACATTGATTAGCACTGTTAGTGGAAAAGCTCCGTCAGAAACATTATTCTAGGCACCCTTAAACAGAATCATATCTTTAAGAGAACGATTCCATGTGAGAATACATAAAGCTTTATCATCTCATCCACACTTCAAACATAACGCTCATAAGAGATTTCACAAGTATAACTGTAATAAGCAGGGCTTCAAAACTGGACCATATTTTTAATATGAAAATTGTAACACTCGTCTGTTAGTGCAATCAGGAAAAAAATTAGTCCATAACATCATATTTTAATGATTAACATGACAATATTTATTATGAAATCAATAATACAGTAAATGGTATCTCCCCACATGACATGTTAGAGCTGAGGCATCAGCAGTAATAGATTCTGTTGTGCCACTCTTGTGCTTTTCTTCATCAACTGCTTTTGCTTTTTACATTTCAAACAATTAAAAAAATCATAACATACTGCTGAACAATTTCGATTAGAATGTATGATACATACCTACCGTCTTTGTACAGTCAAGCACGAAATAATGTAAACATTCTTCATGATTAGTTTGCTACTACTCAAACTGTGCCCTTTGAAGGCCTAAAAACTCCAGAGCGTTGTTCGCCAAAAGTTTCTCCTGTAAAACAAGCAATGTGTGAGAAATCATATATCCTTTACCATTTTAGGCTAATAATAGGAAGCCTGTGTCATCACATTTTTACATGTGATTCAGCAAAATAACAGTATGTCAATTTACCTTTAAAGTGCTGTCAAATTCAGACATGGACTCTATCAAGGATCCTGGTTCCAGCTCTCCCAGTGGAAAAGGATAATCTGTTCCAAGCATGACCTTGTCCTTCAACAAATACAAGCAGCAACAACATTATTGTATTACAGCTACATTCTGTATTTTAGAATAGAGAATGTGGCTTGGTGGCTTAATGGGTAGAACATCAGATTGGGATACAGAAGTTTCCTAGTTCAAATCCCAGCCCAGCCGCCAGGTGTGCCCTTGAACAAAACTCTCAGTGCCAGGTTGTTGTAACCTATGTGTGAAATGTAAGTTGCTTTGGATAGAAGCGTCTGCTAAATGTAAAATGCCCTGGAGGCTAAAAAAGACACTATCGTGACACAAATTTGGTCGTCTGTATTTCAATTGCAACGCAAAGAGCTTTCCTGCTTTTTGTTTAAATCATGACTTCTTGTGTAGCATTATACATCCCAAATCTCAGGTGGTCATAGGTAAATAGCAGTTACAGTGACAAAAAAAAACATTTAAACAGATTTCTGAATTATTGTACCTCAAATAATTTTAATTTTACTTTCCAACTTAGTGTTACTCCTGCTGAAGGTAGTCTTTATAAAAGTAACAGGGAGAAACTTGGTGACTATGTACCATGTTTTTCGCATGGGTAGGAACAGAAAATCTAAAAATATTAAAATAACTGTAATATTTATACTGATTAGCTTACAGTGGTTGCACGGGCTTTTTAAACCACGCATTGCAATTGCAGAAGACAATGAGAAATTAGAAACAGCTCATTTGTACTAACAACTGCAATGTAAATACTGCATCCATCTGGAGCTGCTGCTCGCTCATGAAAGACCTAATTCTTATTGCCTCAGTATTGTCACCTCTGCTTTCAGATTAAATAAACAGAGCTGAGTGTTACTGTGCCTAGAATCAGGAATTCAAATAACAAAATGCTGATATTCAAATAATGAATCTGCTGTTGTATTCTAGGTAGAGATGTAAAACTTGCATGTAAATGAATTTAATGTAAAAATGCAGGTTATTTATTTAAATGTGTTAAACTACTACATCTACTATCAATGCTGATATGATCAAATAAGCAGCCACCTTTCCAACTACTTCTAGCAACATCTTCAGTGCCAGTGGGTCATGAACCAGGGAATCAGTATAGAAGGACCCCAGGAATTTCTTTGGGTTGATTTTACAATCCACAGCACACAGATCTGGCCGGACCTCATACCCATGTGTAATTCGGCCCACGGTATATGGAAAAGAACCACCTGAAATACACATACATTATATACATCAACATTCAAAGTTTTAAACTATATGGAGTGAGATGGATGGAGATATCAAATTGAGTGATTAAATTTTATTTGTTTTGTATTAGTTCATTTTTTGTCCATACATAACCTCCATGGGCAAAGCAGACTTTCAGCCTGGGGAATTTCTCAAATATGCCTCCAAAAATCATGGAGCAAATAGCTGTTGCAGTCTCTGCTGGCATTCCTGATGAAGCAGAAAGAACAAAACACATCTACATAGCGACACTTTCTGTCTGCATCAGCACTAAATTCACACTACAGCATGAGAATACAGCACTGGGGTAGTCTGCCTGTCTGAGTCAGCACTACATTTACACTACAGCATGAGAATACAGCACTGGGGTAGTCTGCCTGTCTGAGTCAGCACTACATTTACACTACAGCATGA
>JABJVR010000031.1:845715-900070 GCA_025773905.1 Chitala chitala
GGCTGCCCAGCCCCTCCTGGGCATGCTAACATTACAGATAGTAGTGAGACTTATAGACAGTTGGATTATTCCAAGTATTATTCCACATCACTTTGTTAAGCAATGCCTTCTGCCTAACTATATCTGCTCAGTGGGAAAACAAATCATACCATGCCCTGTCAACATGGTATAGTGCAAAACAGCTGTGTCAGCTGAAAAGTGCCAAATGGTATGCCATGGAACCAAGCTAGATAGATATATCTGCCTGAGATAACTCTTTAGGCAATATCATTTTGTGTGTTGCTACATTTACATCAGCAGTGACAGATATGCATCTCTGTATTGTGTCCATGTCATGTTGTTATAGTAACAGGGGTGGAACTTTGACCGTCTTGTCATTACCAGGCACATTCAGATTTCAAAGGACAAAATATCTTCCCTTCCATTTCCCATATCCACAACTGATGTTCAGTCAAGCTGATGAATCACCTTTCTATCAATCAAATTTACAGTGAGAAGAGACCAGCTGAGTGAGTGTGTTGCATAAAGCAGGATTCTGGGCATCGTTCACAACCAAAAAAGGCTATTTGATTCCATTCCTGTGAAACGCAAATGCACAGTGTGGGAAAACTGCACAGTACTGGTGGGGCCTTCATTGCAAGTGCGATCAAGCAAGCCACGTTACCATCCAGAATTGCCCACTGGCCATCGATCTCTGTGTGTTTCAGATAGGAGTCCTCGATGGTGGGGTCGTAGTCAGGCACAAAGATCTTCTGGAAAAACTGGATGGTGAGCGCACTCTTCCCCACGCCACCATCCCCTACCACCACCAGTTTGTACGTGGGGAGATTATCACTGGGAACGGCGCTGGTTGCCATGGAGACAGCTACACCTATAAAACAGGAGAAGGAAAAGAAACGTTGTCATATGACCGCTGCCACTGTGGTTAACAATGTTAGTGTGGTGTGGGAGGAGGGTTGTTGTCTGAGCCATTGGAGAAACACATCAAACTAAGCAAGCGATGAATCCCACTATTGCCGATAGCCAACTAATCTGCTGTCTCCACATCATAAATCAAACGGCTGCAGCTACCTGCAGCCTCCAAGAAATTCCAGTGCTGGATAGCAGATCTGTATTTCATATTCATCACCCATCCTTTCTTACGTCAGCAGCAGCAGCGACAGTAAGAGAACAAAATTAAAAATAAAGACGGCATGGAGAGAAGAACTTGCCGTTGACCAGAGGGGGGCCATTGCTGAAGACGCCCCGAAGGAGGCAGGATCAGTGAAAGCCTTGTGACAGACGAGCTCCTGTTCAATGCAAAATCACTCCAACTCTGGACAGCACAGCCTAAGGACTGAGCTGAAGCTGTCCCACACTGCCAGCTGAGCTAGCACGCAGCCAGGAAATTGGGTCTAGACACAAGGATTACTAAGGAGCCGTGGTTTCTGCCTGACCTCTGCTTTAACAAAACTGGGCACTGCTCCTAGACAAGGTGGCCACCTCTGATGTTCGCTTGCTTGGCTGCTCTGTTCTCCCGCATCTCATCAGCTGGCCTCTCCTCACCACGGCTTACTTTAGATACATCATATCAGCTACGCACCATCACTTCCTGTATTCTGTTTTTCTTTGCACACTGCTGCCTTACATGTAGCATTAGTTGCACCTATAGATAACTAGGGATGGTGCCTCTGAGCATACAATAACCCATATTGTGAAAGAGAGCTGTTCATATGCTTTTGCAGGGATTTGTTTATTCTGTATAAACAAAACTGCACCAAGCTTGTTTCCTCCAGGTGAGTAGGTAACCCAGTATAGCTAAAATCACAATTCACAAAAGTCCGATCATGCCACACAGCCCACTACGCGTTTATTTATTTTTTAATTATACGCAATACTAAAACATTTTCTCCAGAACTTGACGAGACACTGTAATTCACCAATATTGTACACCAGTGGTTCTGCTAGAACTTGATCATATTGAACTTATCGTAAAATCTTTGCCCAGTTAGCCTATTGAAACCTACACAAATGTACATACATTGTAAGCTAGAGTAACATTGTCATGCTGCTACATGGATGACCTCTTGCCTGTGTTTTATAATGTCAGGTTACCTCTGTAAGCACAAGCACATGGTTTTAGCTAAGGTACCCAGAAGCAATCAAACCAGAACATTAAGACAAGGCCAAGATGAGCTGCATCCATGGTGAAGTTTAGCAGAGTTTTTAGCATAGACTAAAGCTAAATATCACCAGGTTTCATCCAGAACAGGAGGTACATTAGGACTTTCGACGTTTCAGCAAAAAGAAAATTTTAGTCCAAGCAATATCTTTCATAGAATACAGGAAATCTCACTTCTCCAATTTCAATGCTGAGAAAATGATCCACAAAACAATATCAAGTCTATCTTCTAATCAGATCAACATTCATGCTCTGCATGTTTGCCGCAGAGCAGAAAGCCAATTACCCTACCGCAGTTTGGTAACCCGCAGTTAAGAGATCTCAGTTTATTGATTCCAAGGAATTCTCCATTTAGACCATGTTGGTTCAATTTGTCTTTGTGGCCTATACACTTCAAACTAGAAGAAGTCCTTAAGTAACTGGATGGGAACTGCACTGCCTATGAAACAAAAGCTTCCTGTACATTTGGGTTTATGCGACGGAAGAATGGCTCTGTGCAAAGTGTTCCATCATTCCTCTGTGCATCCCTCAGCCAACACCATTGTTCCCCATAGACATTATGACAATGTTTATATGTAACAAAAATGCCTCCTATTGATCCCATTTCATTTTGCAAGAAGTGTATAAATTAAAGATGCAGGTGATGTCTTTCTTTTTATCACCCATTTGTAAGCAAGATGTTACCACCCACAGTACTATTGTATGCAGAGGTCCAAATACTCATTATGGCATGTCTTTTTAATTACATCTGACACCAATGTCACTGACACAAAATACATAATCACAATTTGTGTCAAAAAGAATTCTGTTTAACAGAAAATAATTGCGGTATTGAATTATTTGGCCTGTCCACAAAACTATAAATGGAGAGAATGCTTAAAGGTTATTGGATGATGATCTCATCCACTTGTACTGAGTCATGAAGAATTCTTTTCGAAATGACGCCAATTTGCCTGGTTACCAGATTACAACATAAATGTCCCTTATTTATAACCGGGATTTTGTTATGAATTTTATAATTACAGTGGAAATGCAGTACAGGAATTCAAGCAATGTTGTGCTCGTTATTTTAGGAAAGTTTGCATACTTCCTATGTTAATGTCCTCTGGCAGGTCTCACACAACATTGTTCAAAACTGCAGTCTTGCATGTAAACTACTGATAGCCGTCTTTCATTGTAAACTGGAAGTGAAACATTTCCGTGAACACATAAAATAAGACAGACTTACTTCCTTATTTTAGCCTTTTGTCAACTTTTATGCAATGTACACAATCCGGGCTCTGTATGACTGACAATGACGTGCTCGCCAACTTAAAGATCGAATCGCAATATGGTAAACAATAAGGCATATGGTCTAACATAATGTGAATTAACGGCATGAAAAAGCAAAAAGAAAAAAAAAGAATTTAACAAAAAATATACACACACTTTGATAGTACTTTCTCAAAGCCAGGCATCCTATATGCTGTGAATTTCCTTTCCGTAGGTGTAATTTTCACCAGCATTACGGACTGTAATGGTTTAGTTTGCCTACGTCTAGAAGCAATATTAACACGGATTTTAATTAACACGATTTCCTCTATTTGATCACTTTAAGCAATTGATAAACTAGGGTTCGACACATTGTACTGTTATCTAATTCAAACACTCAGTTTAAACCACTCTTCTAATTACCAGTGATGTCAAGAAATACACAACTTACCGAGTAACGGTTTGACGTCGAGCGAGTGAACCAAACAGTTTCCAGGCGCTCTGCCCTCATAACTAGCATTATCTCAAAAAGCTATGCCCGACGGTTTTACATTTTTTTATTAAATACAACTATTTCAACTTCCTATTTGCGAAAATAAGGCCAGTCTTATTCGCAGTGAAATTTACACTGTAGCAATTCTTTATATTGCAACAGCTGATACTAAAAATAGAAAAAGAGCATAGGGGTGCATACATTTATTGAATACAAAGCATTACAACTATTATAATTTATATAGACTTCCAATAGTAAGAATGGCTAAAGCATACATTCTTGTGATTTTCTTTTTGCATTTAATATTGCCGTATTCTAAATATCTGGCAGAAACGAAAATCTCTTGACAACAGTTCCCCTTCACAGTGTTTATGGACTGTTCCGCCATGCTGGAGATTCGTCGGTCCTCTTTTAAAGTGAACTATGTGTCAAAATCGGAATCAGCAGAACAATACAGCTGTAATTAGATATTGATAATGGTGCAGACACATCTATTGTCTCACTCCGTGTAACCATCACAAAATGTTTGGTGATAGTAACCGCGAACAATTCCTTTTTAACAATAAAATTGTTCGACGTTTGCTTAAACATTTTAAATAGCTAGTCATTTCAAGACAGCAAATATGCAGTATTTGCCTTCGTAGTCTAGTAGTGCACCTCTATATTTTCTGTGATGTACGATTACATGCTTTGGTTACGTTTTACTTTTGCAAATTAAAATTTTGATCATTTGATCATTTTGGAATTAAGCACCATCTATTATCATATATGCATGTATTATATGGTTTCAATATAATCCTAGGATGTAGTTCATTTTGTCAACAAGCACTTGAATTGATATGTATATAAACTAGTACGACGTATATAAATTTCACGTTTCTCAGTCTTGATAGACATTTTATGTTTTACTCTAGTATTTTTGAATATTGTTTGCAGTTTGTTACTACTGATGACTGTAAGTGTTGAAATTAAAATTTCTGGCTTAGACATTAAAGGTAATGTGTTTTTTCAACAGTGATATAAGGACAAAGGCCAACGGATTATTGAACTTTGGAGGAATGTTGTAATATAGTAGGAAGGGCCTTGTCTTTTTAATTATTCCATACAGCATAGTGAATCTCTGATTTGCTATTTGTATCATGCAGACATGTTCCAGCCATGCACTGAATCATTGCTGCAGCATGCAGGACTGCTGTACTTCAGTGATTTTGAACAATGGAAAGGCATCTAAAGATACAAATGATAGATTAACATTGGTTTTGCCACTCTGTCACTCTCTAGTCACTTTACTCTGTTTTCAGTTTTTCTCTAATATTCAGGATTGTGTAGAACATAGTGTGAGAACTCATTAAGAACTCATTAACTTCCAATATCTTTAGGTTTTTTAGTTTGGAAAAGTTTGTCTGCATCTTCCCCACCCTCCCTGAATGCACTTTTGAAATTTTCACTCCCAAACGTTCCAAAACAGAATTTTGAAAAGTGGCACAGACAGTGAGACATTTGTTACCGCACCAGGTGACACCAACCCTAGTGGAACCCCTTGAAAATCATTGGTCAGATCACTGAAAAATGTCTGCTGGACAGAAGTAAAGCTTACAAGGTCCATAGAAATGCTATTCATGAAACACAGTGTACAGGGTACTAGCATTTGGGTTAAAAAATCATTTAATCCTATAGAACCCCAAACAAGATAAGTGTAACATAAACTTTGATGAGTCATAGCATTTTGCCATTTAGTTTTACAATGGTTTTGATATCACTATCATATGTACTAATACCATATGATACACTTGTGAAATGCAAAAAATACATATATACATCAGCTCTGCAAACTGTTTATAAGTGAAACCGAGTGTAATAGTTAAAAGAGGTGCTAGCAGCACTGCAAACATACCCATGGAGTTTTAGAATCTGTGGTTTATTTAATTTCATCAAAAAAAAAACAAGTGATTGACAAACAGAGGGAAATTCAAAATATTATTATAATATTTGTCAGAACTCAGAAGTATACAGACGAAGCACAATTGTAGTTAGATCAACAGTCACATTGGAAAAAGGCAGGCATGCAGAGCAGACAGGAAGTGCTAACAAATCGACACAGAAAAGCCAAGACAACATTTTGGAACTTAGACAAATGAGCCATTTTCAGGCCATTTTGAACCTGTGAATGGTATTCATTCTCAGAGGCATACAATCCCACCTCCAGGACAGTGGACCTAACAAAGACAGCTTCAGCATGTCAGCTGTGAACAACTTATTTCTATGTTTATTTCTATCTTGCAGCATCCACCTGTACTGTTGAATTTGCTTGACTGAATAAACACTATGACAGCTGTCTGCCAACCATTTGCCATTTCAGGTGAAAAAGCACCTTAAAAAAGGGAAACGCTTTCGTCTGGTAGTACAATATGTCAGTGTAGACACATTGTTGAATTATAGAAAAATGCACTGGAGGAGTATAAGATGCACAGAAACACAGAAAGGTGCATAAAATAATTTTAGAGATTAGAGTTGGGGTAGACTGATCATCATACTTAAGTCTGATCAATCCTGTAAACAGGGTCTGCAAAAACTAATTAGATTCACTTTTTATTCAGTTTTTTCCAAAAACTCAGTATAATGAACTCCAAGGTATTGTGCACACGTTTGTATTTCTTTATGTTTTATATATTCTAAGTGTAAAATAAATACCAACTGAAAAAGACTAATTATTAACTGATCTCATTAATCATAGCATCCATTATTTATACAGTAGTATCTTCTTATATGATATTACCCTGGAAACAGAAGTCAGTGCTTGACTGCTAATCCATCCATCAACACAAATGACAGCTAACAATATATGTTCATAAATTGTATTTCTGAACATTTGTGTTCGGGCTGCACAGGTGTTCATGAAGAAGGATAACTGGCATCTTCATCAATCCACTTTACAGGTCTGTTTAAATAGCACTCATTCCATTGACATCTTAGAATACGTTGCTCTTTTACTAAACGCTTTAAACAAAACAATATAGGGTAATATTATGCATCTGAAGCTCTTGGGGAAGTGGGCTCACACTAAGTGTTGCTTTACAATGAGAAGTGAAGACGTTGCCTAGCAACATGTAGGCTTCTATTGGAATCCTCCCCATCGCTCCTGGCCTGGAATGCGGCAGCTTTGTGAAGGCTCTTGAGGAGATTTTCCCAGAACACCATGTCACTATAGAGCTAAAGAACCCATAATGATTGTCAATACACAGGATACTCTAAAAGGTAAAAGAGGAGCATGATAATAAAAAATTAAAAATTGCTGCCATGTATAAATGGGTATACGGTATACATATATGTATATACACACTCTTATGATGCACTGCATATTGTACCATAATAACATTTTTTAAAAATGTGTAAGATTACTATAATTTGCTATTCCTGTATATCAAAGTGATTTGCGGGTTTGCCTTGTAATTATATAAAAATATTTTTTAAAGGTTATGGTCATTCATCATGTCATCATGTTGTATGCATTTTTGTACTTTTATTTTTATTTTTTTATAAATGTTCAAACAAGGGGATCTGTCCCCAAGATTCACAACAAATGTTAATAAATGTGAATGGGTGCATTTTTGTTGCAAGGACATTCATGACTACTGGTAGGTGTTTTTTTATATTAAAATAAATTAATAATGTTTATACGTGTTTGCTTTATTTGTGTAAATGATGGAATAAAAGATTTATTGGCAAAACATGAATAGTCAATATCTGGAATCCTCTGTATGGCATCTTTCAGACAGACGCTACAGAGAAATTACAAAAGGAGGGTGGAATCTTCCCACTCTGTTCAGCCTCTTCTAGGCATGTCTGCTCACGATCTTGAAGACTGATGTTCCACGTCATCGTCCACCTTTTTCTTCTCCACATCCACCTTTATCTCCTTCGTGTCCAGCTTTTTCTCCTCCATGTTCAGCTTTATCTCTCCCATGTCCAACTTTATCTCCACTGCCTCCAAGTTCACCTCGTCTATCTCCAAGTTCATCTCTTCTATCTCCGTCACCTCTTCTCATCTCTCAGTCTTCTTTCTGATCTTTCCCTTTCTTCTTCTCACCTTTTTTCTCTGTACACTCTCTTCTTTCTCTCCAGAGGTTTTTTAAATACATTCTCCTCCTGACCTTTCTTGTTTCTCCTCAGTTTTGTATATTTTTTCCTTGCTTTCTTCTTAAACTTTTTTGCAATCCACCTTCTCTCACCAGTTTTGTCAGTTAGAGAATGTCTTTACTTTCTTTTTTTGAAAAGGCTAAAACAAAGTTCTATGGCCAGAATTCTATATGATGAATCATGGCATTGCTGCCAGGTGTGCAGGTTGTAAAAAAATATTTTGAATCATGATAGGAATGTATACAGTAATAAATACCTTGTTATTAAACATTTCCACTACTATTTAAAAGAACAGTAATTGTGGCACAGTTTGTCTTACTGTTCACCAATGTTAATGTTGAACAAAAACAGCAACAACTACATGTATTACTGTTTTATTCCATTAAGCCTGACCGGGTCTATGCAACATATTTTGTGTCATATTTTTGCCTTTTCGTGAAGGGTAAGGTCTCCAATATCCACAGACATTCAAAATGTGGCTATTAGTGAGATTGGCTGGTACGTCAATGGATAGAACTTCAGGCTGCGGTGTGGAAGCCTCCCAGGTCATATCCCACTCCAATCACCAGGTGTGTGCCTAAGCAAAACCCTCAAATGCTACCTCCCTGAGTGCTGAGTAAAGGCAGCCTGCTGGTCCCCCAGGGGATGGGTTAAATGCAGCAAACCAATTTAGATGTAATAGGTATGTATCCTTTACAAGTTGCCTTGGACAAAGTTGTCTGCTAAATAAATATACAACTGATGAAGCCTTGCATGGTTTGGGTTTCATCTGGCCAGCAGTGTTATAGATTAATTATTTGTATAATAATTAATTACTTATTATACAAATTATTATTAATTAAATAATTGTTATAGATCTCTGCACATTGTAGCTTCACATTATTTCTACATAACTTTTTATAAAAAACAAATTTAGGTGCAAAAAGGAAATTATATAATGTTTTTTAATGCTTTTTTACTGTATGTTTTATTATGCATTTTAGTGTAGGTTTTATTTTGCCAAAAGGTTTGGCATTCGGAGCTCAGCGGGTCTTTGTTGGCATCCGGAGCTTGGCAGGTCTTTGTTGGCATCTGGAGCTTGGCAGGTCTGTGTTGGAGCTCGGAGCTTGGGAGGTCTTTCTTGACATTCATAGCTTGGCAGGTCTTTGGGGCTCTTCCCATATCATTTCCCCCCACCGTTTCTGCTGCATGAAAAATAAACATGATCTAACAACCAAGAGGAATGCAAACACACCAGCCCCTGGAGATGATGGATTTCAATTCCGGCCACATTTTCTATTTCCTTACTGTTAACACCACATTCATTTGCAGCACTGCACCATTTAGACCAGTTAATGGTTTCTGTGGAATTGCCCTGAATCTCTTAGTAAGCATTTACTGCATCCTATAACATCTATTTCTTCTTATAAAACGTATACTGTGCAAATCTGGTCGAGCCCTTTCGCTGTGGCTCTGGTAACATATTTATACTTCCTCCATTTCTTCGACATCTTCTGCATCCTCAACATCTTCTATGTGGAACTCAAGACAGGACTGTTGGTGCCAAGATGAAAAACCAAAAAACAGCAGAGTAGCATTTGACACTGCGATAAGGAGTGTGAAAAAGGGTTTCAATCCTCAAAAAGATCACCTCTTCACAACTTCCAACCATTTGTTTCTAGTCTGCTTTTGACTGCATGTAAGTGCTAATAATAATTAAAAAAAAACTGGCCTTGAGTTTAAACCTGTTTAGGTACAAAATGACAAAGTATCAAAACAACAACAACTTGTGAAGTATATCTGCAACGCTCTCTCTGAGTAAAGCCCTCATGATCATATCATGACACACAAAACAGCTAACATTCTCCTTTGGGCTCTATTTCAAGGAGAGTTAGGTGTGAATCAAATGGAACAGCATGTATACTAGGTTCAGGAGATCCTGCTGTGACGGGAGATGTGAGCACGTGCATATATTGAGAGTCCCTGCAGCACTTACACTGCATGACATCACTGCAGGGAATAGCGCACGCTTGCCCTGAGACCCCAGGGAGATCCATCAGACCACGCTCAGTGAAATGTGACCAGAAGCACTCTGACAGCCCGGCAGTATGAGCAGCTATATAAAACACGAAGCGTGTCACTTTCACACTGAACACCACGACGTCGGAATTCTGCTTTAGAATTTTGCCTTAGAAGGGACATAGTGAACAGACAGCCTGGTCGTGTGTCCCAATCCAAGCACAAGGTCTAAATTGTCAATGCAGTTGGAATGCAGCCTGGGTTAAACTCTCACCATGGACCTAGTGACACAAAGTGGAAATGGATGATAATGTACGATAAATAGAACAGAGCACAACAGAAGACTGAATCAATGGAAGTTTCCAAATACATGTTGATATCTGTTCAGGCAGGCTGTAGATACAATAAATCTGATGTAGTTCAAAGGACAAAAAGACATGTCAGCCAGTGGGTAGTGGGTGGTATGAGCTTTGGGTAGCTGATTGTGATGGGTGTCATTTTTGTTATCATCCTGTGTACGTCTATGCAAGTATATACAATGACATGCAGCCTGAAAAAACAATATTTTAATTTTATAGTCCTTATGAAAAGAAAGCATTTTTTATGTTTAGAAAAAACTACAAATAAAATGAACGGAATTCACTGTCATGTGCACAATACATAATTTCTTAGCTCTGTGATAGCAGTGGATAATTACTCTTTTGCCATTAAGAATTTCTTTATTGGAAATTGTTTGGCTATAAATTGGTTTTGCAGTCAGTAGCATGAAACAAATCAGTCTATGCATGAAGGGTATGAAAACTGCATCTATAAACTACAATTTTATGATTATCTAGCATCAAAATTTGTTAAAAATTATACTGCATAAAATCAGGTCAACCGTACAGTCATTGTCATTAGATAATTTCAGGGTCTTTAAGTGTTATTTAAAAAAATTACCATATGCATAGAAAGCATAGTAGATTTGTTTTGTAAAGCCAAAACGAAAAACATAAAAATGCATTAAAATGAAAGATGTAAAAAAAAAAACTGTAATTGAATGTTATCACTAAAATGAATGCTATGATTACAACTTTGGTTGCATAATCTCATTATCTCTCCATTCACACAATGTCCATTAATGCTGCCATCACTTCATATTAGTCTCAAGCAGGAGTGTTATTGACATTTGAACTTAAGTGAAGGTGAAGTTCATTACATTACACAAACAGGTCTGTAAGGAGAGCCATCAGGAAAAATATTAGCATTTCAAATTTTATGTGTCTGTTATTTTAGTGATTTTGAAATTTGACTCATAATAAGTCAGCTTGGAATTCAACTGGAAGGTGCTCTATGTTAACATATGGATGGTAATGCTGTAACCATGTGAAGTCTTATACAAGCATTATGACTGGTAATAAATAATGTGATGTAATCTCACGTGTTATACATTTTCAAAGAATAGCAAAACGGTGTCTGATGACATGTCGCTAAGATACTTTGTGTAGTATGTGTAAGACGTAACTTAATTTTACAGTCATTTCAGATCTGTACAGTTTTATGTTTGGTTTTAAATTATGTTCACTACTGTCAAAATATATCACTATTAGAGCACGCTGTACTGGAATTTTCATTAGTTAAACAAGTGTAAGACTGTTCAGTGAGATCTGTAAATCACTGTCACGCAATAAAACAATTGTGCTAAATTGACTGAGTAATTGGTTAGTTGCACTGACATATTACAAAATGGCAACACCACAGGTAACAGAACCTTAGGTTAGGAAGGCAAATCATATGCATACATAAGCACAAGATTTACTATTATCTGAAAAGTGTGTATTTAAAAAACAAAACATACAAATGAGAATTGCAGTAAAAAAAACTAATATATTAATAACTGCTACATTATGCAATATTCCTGCCTGGAATATAAAAACTGAAACCCTGCTATATTGTCATTAAGGCCTTAAAGTCTTTCTGTATTCATGTTCCAGGCTGAGTGAGTGGATGTAAGGCAGGAAAAGGGAGGATTAGAAAAAGAAAGAGAAGTTCTTTTGTTCAAAGCAAGCACTGCTGATCACTTCAGTTGAAAGGAGTGTCGATTTAATTCCAATGGGTTGCTTGAATTTGATACACTCTCAGCCCTCTTGTTTTATTTATTACAGACAAATATTTAAGTTGAAATCTTCCCTAAACACACACACACACACACACACACACACACACACTCACACACCAATATGCTAAAACTCTCCTTCTCTAACAAACACTTCACCATACATTATTGACAGAAGCAGATTTCACAGTTTCAACCCCACAATCATTCAGTCCTACTAACAGGGCATACCATAGGGACTCTAAGCATACATAAATATTTCATGTTGAGTACACTTATTATTACAAGTTATCCAGTTCTCACATAATTTTTCAGACTTCAGTAGCCAGTTTTATTTGAAGCCATATAAGTTCTCTCACCCTGAATCATTGCAGTCTATTCTTTTTCCACTTACCGATTTCACCTCTTTTTTCACATTTTACTTTGCAGTTAAACGCACAGAAAATATATGGTCCTCAGTTTCCAGTCAGTTCTAATCTCCCTGTGCCCCTTAGCCAAAAATGGAGGCATACTGGGTCATCAAAATTTCTAGGAGCAAATCCAAATATCAAAACCTGAAGGGCCTGGGTTTTCAGTGAAGTCATTTTACAGACAACTCAAAGACAGAAACAAAAACAGTCTTAAAAGTATTTTTTTTTAATGCTTCGGCCACTGTCTAGATCGATATCTCTTCTCTGAGACAGAAATCACATTGTACCACTCAATTTTATAGTCCAGAACGTGTAGGTCAGATGGACAAAATATAGCAGTTTTCATGGGGTCTCTGGTTTTTTAAGATTTTCAGTTATTTTGGCTGTCGAAACAAATTAAGGGTCTGAGTCTTATCAGCATTTGCTAAGAGTTTCTTTAAAGTTCCTTTATGTGTTCGGAATTATCTGCACATGCATGAATATATAGTATGCAACATATATAGCAACAGACCAAGGGAGCAGATGGGTTTCAAACCCATGTCACCCATGCAACAAACAGGAGGATCAGCCCGCTGAGCCACAGACTCAAGCCTTTAGTTTACCAAGCTAATCGGTCTCTTGTCTCCGACCCCTCGGGGTGACGTCACAGCCACTGCAGTCGACTACAATATAAAACTTAACATACAGTAACAGAATCTTTTTAAGGACATACTGTATTGTATTACTATATGTTTAATGCAAAATAATGTTTAGTACTAAACGAGTACAATTTAGAACTAGACGAATACACATTTACTTTCTTACTATATTCATCCTCTGCAGGGTCTTGGGAGCTCTGTGTCCGATCACTTGAGCCTTATAGGTCAAGGACATTTAGGAGGGATTCAGAGTATATTGAAGTCATGCAAATTCTTCTCCTAACACACACAAGCCTGCTATCATTAATTTCTTAAAAAAAATCTGGTTATCTAATTATTTTAATTTTTGCTAAAACCTGACGCTTCGTGGCTAACGCGGTAATTGCAAGTAATTCAAGCAACAAACTACAGCCGTCTGCTAAAAAACGTATTTTACAGTACGAGTATGTTATTGTTATAGTGATAACACTCACTAATGTACCAACATAATTTCCAAAAGGTTAAATATAATTTAAATATAAAATAAAATATTTTTAATATAAAATATTTTAATATATCATGACATCTAAAGTCTGACAACAGCGTTCAGCCGTAAATGGTCACTAACGTGAAATTTATTTCACAGCACCGATAATCTCGTTTACGGCATACTGCAGACCAGCCTGTCCTTGTTAACATGTGACTGCTAGTGAATGGATTTGTACATTTAATTTATTTTATAATAGCTTCACTAGGTCGCGATCTTTAGAATATCTGCTTTCTTTTTGTTTTTTGAGGACGTGCTGGGCTTGATCAGATCATGACGGGTAAGTGCACATGTTTACTTTAAGACATGAATTTTATGACTGACAGATATGTACTGTACAACTTTGTTCATTTGTGTTTAGTATAGATGTACAAATAAGTATCTTTTTGAACAAATTGTAGTAATTTCCATGAGACACATTTAACACAAATTACACGAGTGCTGCTTTTCAGACCTGGGTGAAACTCGATTTATGCTTACGTTTAATGTGTGTGTGCGTTCGTAATAAATGGCAAACAATACTGGTCATTGCACTCATTGTCTATATAAATCGAACAGATTACAAATTTGAATGTACCATTTACTTTAACAAAACATTTCTTATTCATAATCAGCTGCTGGGTAATTCAGATGAAACCTTTAAAATACATTTTGATTTACACTTTTTTTGCAGATGCATTCATCTGAACTGTAGGACATCAGAAAGGATAGCCACGATGGTTGCGCCGTTTGTTGCAAGAGTTTCTGTATTTCTACAGAAGTATAGGACAAGACTACTCCTGGCTGGGTGTGGAGGCCTTTTCTCTGCTGGTGTTTTCTACCATGTGTTCCCAGAACAAACATACTTAAAGCTGTACCAAGCATGGAGTAAAGGACAGCCAGCCAGTCTCTCTGGGAAGCTGGAGGAGACCTTCCAGAATGTGCTGAAAGACATGAGTATCCATTCCCCGCAGAACTACAAAGCCTTTGCAGCCTATGGCTTCCATCCGGTGGGTGCTGGGGTTCCGTGGCTACCTGCTGGGGCATTCGTTGGCCTCCCAGCCAACTTCAACAGCACACCTGAGGACAGTGTGGGCATCACTAACCGTGCCATCCTGATAAACGGTAGGCAGGTGGAGTGGGACGGTGCTGTGGGCGTGGCCTTAAAGGAGACCCTGCTGCTCTCTCCGGATGCCCAGCGGTTTGCCGTGGCGAGGGAAGTGGCGCGCCTTGAGAATGGTAGCCAGATCCTCAATGCCGCAGTAGCACCGGCCTGCCTGGTGGGGGCATGTGTCTATGCAGTGGGTGTGAAGCAGATTTTTGGCCTCTATGGTGGCTCACAGATCGCGCGTGGTGCTGTGAACGTTCTGTCACTTGCCCTGGGTGCCATCGCATACATTTTTGCTTCCGATGCCATTAACCAGTGGCAGGAGTACCTCTCAGATCACCATGCTGCCAGCCTCTCCAGAAGTTATGCTAAGGGAGGGCTGGAGTTTTATGACAAACTCTTGTCCAGGAATCGATGCCTCCGTGTCCTGATGGGGCCGAAGGGAGCTGAGATGTACACCCCCAGTGGAAACCTGTTCCCTTCCAGTTTGCTCAGACTAAAACATGCACCGTACACCTCGAGGAGAGAGGGAATTGCAAGTCTCCTAAAGGAAATGGAAAAATAAGGAGAAAAATGACTGGACACTTTGTTTCACAGTACACTGGTTCTGTTTTAATGCTGGTAACATAATTCTTATCCTAAAGACAATGTATTCAATACATGTGGTAAAACCTGGGAACAAACCACAGTAAGCTGACACTGTTTACTGTTTGCAGCAAATTGATTTGTAGTAGAGCTCTCTGCATTCAGGTATATTACATGATGAAATGGCAGTTACCCAAGGTTACAGGGTTACCTCTGAAAGGTAAGACGATCATGGACACCACGCTTCTGTCTTTGCATGGGACAAAAAAAAAAAAAAACAACTACTGTGAAAAATCTTGTTTTGGAAGAGAGAAAAATATCGGTGCCAAATGTTAACGCAGGGTTACTGAGGTATCGATACAATAGTATTATGGTCACTGGTAACAAGGGTGGATCTGAAACACTAGGTAGCTCAATTAAGCCCTGTGGAAATTACTCTGGATGAGGCAATAAACACTTGTTAAATAACAGCCTGGTCTGCACTGTTTATGAATAATGGAGCTCAATATTAACATGCACCTTTAATGAACAACTGTTTCCACAGTTAAAATGCCTTTCACAAACCCTAGGGTACACTCTGTGAGGTTTGTGCTTGTCTTTCATTTTCATTGATTTTGTATCCTTAATAGAACAATGATGTGTTTAGAATACCCTGGTTTATTGTAACTTGAGCTGAAGTAAATTTTAGTCCTTGAAAATAAAGAACTGACATTTTTGGCAAATCTGTAAAAATATTAATTATAAAAAATATTACATTAATGTGTAATTCTTATTTATAAAATTTTGGAACAAAAATAATTTAGTAAAATTTGGTGGTTTATATGCATTACAGTTAAGGCTGTACTCGCATAGTGTGTGATGTAATCACTGAAAAGTTGGTGGCAGTCTAAGAATTTTCTAGTTTAATCCAAAGACATTTATGTTCAGTAGATGTGTGCTGGATAAATTGCTACATTTTAGTCATTAAGTTGACATTAAAAGCAGAACAGTAATGTCTTACTTGGGCCTGAAAATGCTTTTTCCAGACAGACAAGATTTTCTTTAAACAAGTTTCTGCATTATCCAAACGCCACCACTACCGTTTCATTTTAGGTTCGCTTACAAATCGCTCTGCTTTTGTATTAGTTAGAAGTAATTATTATTAGTTCCAACAAAATAAATTGTGCACCAAAGTGTTAAATTTCAGTATGTGTGACAGACTGTGACACACACCCTGCGTGAAAGAGCGCCAGTGTTGATGGGGCGTGGACATTATGAAACAGCAGCGTCAGGGTGGGGTGTCAGTGAATCTGTACAAAAGACCTTCGTTTGGGTAACCACACTCTGGGTGTGTATGAGTGTGGGGTTTTTGGTGTGAAATTTGGCCTATATTTGTGAGTAGTATAATGTCAGTGTGGTTTGACATGGCAACATTGTTTTTTGTTTGTAGAAGTGAAACATACTTGACTTTAGACTGACGTCCCTTGCAAAATGAGACATTAAACTTATAATTTATGAGGTGCACGCTTCTGAACAACACTGGCTGTAAGGACTGCTTTTCACCTGGGTTTGTATAATTGTTTAGCGCTGGTTATTTTCACCAGTAGCAGACAGTTTTGAGAGCCAGTATCTTAACCTGATAACTCGCAGACACTAAAAATTGAACAGTACCTATATACTTGGATGATCATAACTTTTGTATTCATAAGAACATATGGTTCTTACACTTTAAAAATGCATAAACATTTAGTGGAAAGTGTACAATAGAATAATCTAAGTTACGCGAAAGACATGTTTTAAACGTTGTAAATGGTTTTCAGGATATATCTGCTATTAAATACACATGAATTAGAACAAGTCTGATATTAACAAGGAACATTGTCCACAAGGTGTCGCTTTACGTAATGTGTAAAATATCCATCCATTCGCTTTACCGCCTTATCCAGTTATCCAGGGTCGCGGGATGTGTAAAACAAGGCTGCCGATATTTCACTGGAAGACTAGTTTAGGTACAGCCACAACTGGAGATTACAAACGTTTTCTGAATCTGCGTAAATGAATGGCCTCAAACGCCATCCTTTTGTATGGGCCTTGCATGGCATCATCGTTCAGGATTTGAAAAGTGCATGTCGCAACGAAGTATGTTGATCATTCTTACATTGCAAATAATGTACACTTGAGATCTCAATTAAAGTCACGAGGAACCGGATAGCGTGTTAAATTGATAATCTCTTTTGTCGCTGACTAAACCAAATACTGATTACTTGTCACGCATAATGTTCAATGCAATTTGTTTTTCCATACACCTGTATATGTCAATCATGCATTCACTGGCATATTGATCAGTAAATTAAAAGGACTGAAAACTGGTTGTCTTAACTCATCTTCCTGCATTTTGTACGGTTCGTTAGAATACGACCGATACAATTCGCCACACACGTGGTTAAACAGTTGCAGGCGAAAAATATCTTATTGTAAAGATTATCTTAAAGAAAATGTATGGCCATCATTGATGTACTCTACTACTCCTGAAATACAGTTTTTGTAGTACATAACTACGCAAAGACAAAAAAAAAAACAACTTACACCTATGGAAATTGAAAATACAGCATTCGCACAAAACTAATATGCGCATTTCTGAGTTAAGTTAGCGAAGGCGTTTCCGTGCGTATGCATGTGGCTGCTGATTTAACACATTCTCCATTCTGTGGTGTTTAATATATTCAAGACACGCCTTCGCTCTCACTGGCTCCGCCCACCCCGCGCGGGCGGCGTTGCGGAGGCTGCGCCATGTTACGTTGCTATGCCGTTGCTTCTGCAGCGCGAGCCGACGAAGGCGTTCGAGCGCAGAGGAGAACGCGGGCAGCCTCGCCGTAGGAGAGCGCCGTGAAGAAGGAGGAACCAGGTTCTCTTCTCTTACCGTTTAAATCCCGCTGTCGACACATCGTTCCCTCAGATTAAGATGACCGGTGACATCTCTTAGCTGCAGTTTGCTTTTTCCAACGTGGGATTATTCTTCGGCCCCGAATTGAGTGTGTGTATATAACCTCAGGAAGATGATGATGATGATGGTGGTGGTGATGTTTCAGTGGGGCTGCAGCGGGTGAATTGAACTGGGATCTCCCCCCCCCCCATTATAATTTTTTATTTTGTTTGTTTATTCTTTCGTAACCGTATTTTGTTACTCGAAACTGGACCCTCCCGGAGCTGTTTATGAAGGTTAGTGACACTTTGAGATCGCACGTCACGACAAATTTACACCGGAAACATCATTAATTATATACTTGCCAGCTTCTGAGGTCTGAGGTTGACCATATGTGGTCTTTGTGTAGAGCGCTAATTATTATTTTATCAACCGTGGACACGGAGCCGAATTTAGTGGTGGTTAGGTGATCGTACCTATTAGCTTTCTGAAACATTTCACTGAATCAGAAAGAAAATAAAATAAATCGCATTGATCAACCACAATATGCGTTTTAAACTTGTGACCTCCTCTCCTTATGCATTAATTTGAGCTTTACCAGGGTCTGGAGCGAGTGTCTGATAGATAGCAGGCTAGCTAACGTCAGCCTGGGCTTTAACGCTTTACGCGTTCCTGGCCGGCCAGCCAGGCTGACTCTACATTGACACACAGTTGTTAGGATTAGCACCTAGATGACGTCCGGATTAAAGTACGTTTGAGAACATAGTTTATATATATATATATATATATATATAAACTATGTGTGTGTTTATATATTGCGTGGCCGTGATATCTGGGGTGTTTATGCAGAAATGGGTTGCATAGAGTCTCGCTGTGAAGCGCAGCCAGCCTGCTGATCTGATCATTACGTCTTCGGGTTAGGTTTTGGTGGACTTCGCATTTCTTTGAGTGTTTACGTAATAAGGGACTGTCGTTTTTATCTTGGAAAAGGATCTGTTTGCCCCATTTGTTGTGTTACCTGTCATTGTTAAGGAAGGCATATTTGTGTTAATAACAGTGAAATTGTGAAGTTGAAGTGAAGGCACAGAAGGCTGTATTATCACTAAAAGGGGTAGAGGTACTGTTAGTATGACACTTGGCTTTTTCAAAGTCAGTCTACTGCACTGTTTTTGTTGCATCAATAATTACATTTGCTAAAACATACTGTAAAAGGTCACATTTTCCCCTCCATGACTGTAGTTTACTGTAAGGATGTAGATTTTCAGCAAGTGGGTTGGTGGACTGGTATGTTTGAGAAACGTATTTTGCCAAGTTTGTGCTTTGGACATCAGGTGCATTGCTCTGAGAAGATGTAAAGTTTTTGTGGGCTCATGAAGTGTGATTGTTATTGTTTAAGAAGACCATGGGCACATTTCATTTCCCCATCCATAATCTTGCCCATACATTTTTAACCCCCCCCCCAAAAAAAAAAAAAAGGTGGCTGCCACAGTGAGCTTCATAGAAACATTAGAGAAAGGCTTCCCATGGGGTTTCAGTGGGTTATCCACTCTGGAAGGACTGCATAGGAAATGCCTGACTTCAGTTGTTGAACTTTTAGGGGAAGCTCTAGTGTACAGCAGTAGTTGAAACTGGGCCACCACGTTGGGAAGAGGTTCTTGGGTGAGGATCTGGATACAGGACAGATTAGGAGAGCCCTGAGATTCAGTAACGACTAGCACCGCACACTGGTCTTTTGATGCATGACCCATGGTTGGGGGTCATGCCTGTGTATTCCCACGTATCTCTGAAGCTCTGTGCTCTTGTATCCGGAACTGTCACTCTGAAGTGCCACTTCAGCTACTGTCAGTGATGCTGACTGTTCAGATGATTAGAAGCTGCTCATAGGCAAGCCAGAGAATTGGATCTGACAGAGGTTGTGATGATTGCTCACAGTCATTCATGTCAGTGCAGAATGCAATGTGTGGACAGGAATTCTTACAGGAAAGGTTGGTGTATTTTATCAAGTTAATCTGTCTGCATGACACATATCACACTGGTAGCTTTAGATGCAGTCAGATGTTTTCCACATGAGAGTGTTACTTATGTACATAGAACTTAACTCAGACGGCAGCTATATCCACAAACACCAACACAGTAAGAACAATTAATCCACAGTAGCGGCCTGGTGGCTCAATGGGTAGGACATCAGGCTGGCATGTGGTAGTTTTCCTTGTTTAATTCCAGCCCAGTCACCAGGTGTGTCCCTGAGCAAGACACTCCACAATAGCTCTCCTAAAGCCAAAAAATGGTTGCCTACTGCTCTGCCAGGGGATGGGTTAAATGCAGAGAATGAATTTCCCTGTTGTGGGACTAATAAGGAGTTAATAATAAATAAATAATGTAATTAATTACATTAAATTTTTACTTTGGTTTGAATGTCTTCTGTATGTGAAAAACTCATTGAATACAGAAGGTTTTCAGTGTCTGTCTCATTTAAAAGACATTTAGAATTTGGCACGTGACACCTAGATGGAATCCAGTGATCCAGGCAAGATGAAGGTTTTTGCACAACTCATAAAATAGGTTCTCATGTATCTGCCTTCATTTGTATGGGAAATGTTTGCCTTGGTGAGACACATGTTGCTGTCAGTCCTGTCCCCCCCACATTTAAATTTGAGCATAGTATCTTCAGTAATATGTGCCTGTTATACACAGAGGTGAATTGTTAAAACTTGTTGATTTGTTCAAAGAATGTAATTTCAAGTGGAGTTTTTTAACCCTCACATAAGTGTTCGTACGTGGTTGTAGTAATTAATACCATTATGGATTTTCTTTACTTTAGTTGGTACATACAAATTTTTGGCAGAAGAACAAAAAAAAAGCTAATTTTTCTACACCTGCAGTTTTTCCAGTGATGCAGCTTCAGTTTCTCAAGTAAATATAGACAGGGAAATTTTGTGGAAATTAACATATTGAAGAAAAAATAGTCTACACAAATCCACACACAAGCCTGTCTGAGTGTGTTTATATATACATATATGTGGCCTAATGTAACTTGATTTTGACTATTGCTGTTAATAAGATTTTGTGCCAATGATTCCCTCAGTATAATAAATTTTATAATAAATTTTTCCCCAAAATTCAAATTTATTCTATTATAACCTGTTGCGTATAATATAATAAAAAATTATGTAATACAAGCACAGCTATTTGCATAGCTGTACAGTTGTTCCCATTTTCAAAAGTTGCACGGTGGTTACTGTAAGTACTATTGCCTCTATATGTTACTCTAAGGCTGTCAGGTCGTGTTCTGAACACTATTAAATGGACTAAAACATACTTTTTTTTCTAATGTTGATTCCACTACTAATGAGACATCAATACCAAAAATATACTTAAAATGATTACAGCAATAATTGTCATAATCACATGGGTTTCACATATTTATTTTCCCAGTCATGTAACTTGGACATCATGCTTAGTGTTTTTGTTCAGAAAAAATTAAAACAAGCTTTAAACTGCAAGTGTTGTTATTGATTGATGAATGTATACATTTGAAGGTTATCTTTTGGTGGCTAACGGAATTTAACAGTTTTTTTTCCTTACATTTTTTAAATGGTTCTTTTGTGTTTCTAAGGTACTGATTACAGTGGTAACATTTATTTTCACGTAGCGTCAACATTTTTGGTGTGTCTAATGACAGGTTAATGCAGATAGCTTCTGTATGTTGTTGATTAAAAAACGCTTTGTAAAGAAACAGGAGAAACAAAAGTGAAACAAAACATTCACAAAAATTTGCGTTGCAGTGCAATGGAACATTTTGGGTCTGCTGCTCTACAGCACAGGTTCAGAGGGAGACACATTTGCACTATTGAAGTTCGTAAGTCTGCCCTTTTTTTTGTAACAAGTTACGAAGTCTTTGATGGTCAGGATCTCTTGTGATGCAGTTTAATTCGATCCCAGTGCTGACTAGAGATCCCAGCTATGTGCTTTATGGCTGACATGCAGCCAGGTCTGAAAGTGGATATGCTTATCTTGCTGATGAGACCATAATCCTTGTATTATGATGAGAGAGAGAGAGACACTGTAGAGAGACTGTATGAGGTAGCGTGAAAACATGGAGCATGTTTGGTGACAGATTTATTAGGTATCGTTTCCTCTCACATTTATTCCATGCCTTTAATGGTCCAGTGTGGCCAGTACTAATGTGCTTTCTGATGAATCTTTGTGTGATCAGTAACTGTGCATCTAACATAGTGCTGGTGTAGGTAGTCCTGAAGTCCTCATTTTGCGGCAGTACGTTTTTCTCTATGGATACCATGAAATTGGGAGAGTGTAATTGTTTGTAGTCCTTTGGTGTGGTTTATGTATATGGAGTGGAGATACATATGTGATATGTTGGCATGTTTCTTTCTATGTTGTTTTATGTATGTCTTAATTTAGATTTTCATGTGACATTGTGTTGATTGAGGGATGATGCTATGGTGATATAATGTCATGCTCTCTCTTGCTCTGAAACCCTGCAAAAAGGGTCTAGAGTAGTCACACCCCCTCATCACCAGTCCACCCCCAACCACAGGCTGGATGAAGAGAAGCTTTGGCTCTTGCTCTGAGTGATAGGACGCAGGGCCGGGGCCAAAGAAGTGACGATGGGCTTGCTTGTATGGCGATTTTGTTTGTTTACAGCCTGTGCTGTGATGGGGGTGCAAGAGTTGCATGGACCAGAACAGAGTGGAAAGTCTTTTGTTCTGTGGGGGCAGAATAATCCAGTGCCTGTAAAAAGTCCCCTCTCATGTAGGTTGGGGCTGGGCAAAGAGGCCATGCCCTGAGGCTGTCTGGGCTGTGGGTGGCAGCCTAGTGTGGTGACTGTGGCTGTTCAAAAACGGAATAAGTGAAGGAGTAAAATTTGTATTAGTCCCAGAGTTAGCTAAAAAGTTTCATTTTCCGTACAGTGATACTGACTACTAAAACCTTTTGTGTGTCCTAGATTTCTCCCCCAACTCCTCGAAGTTCTGTCAGCAGTAGTGGCACAGGAATCTTTATTGCAGAATAAATGAAGCTGTCAGAGGGGAAGAGGGGGATCAATAGAGCGTTATTTTAAACCGAAAACTATGATTGTATGTCTCACTTTGCCTTATTTCTGTTGTAAACTTAGCTCTGCTTGTTAACACTGAATCCAGGCCTGGAGTTGTGTGTATGATCCTTGTGTTTATTATGTGGCTGTTCTCTTTGGGTGAATTGGCGGTCACCACAGGTGTGTGGGGTTTCGTGTCATAGCCCCTCCGTTCAGTACACCGTAGTGTAAACCTGAGCTCTTTTTTTGTGTGATGTCATTGTTTGAGAATTGGCACACATTGCTTGAAAACAGTAAAACTGAGGCGTGAGCAAAATATATGTGATGCTGGCAGTTAAATTGATATTGAGCAAGAATGGTGAGGGGGGGGGGGATTGTGGCCAAAGTGCTATAATACATAAAGAAAAATAATTTAACAATAACAAAATTTCACTCTGCTATATTACGTTTCTTACATTTAATGTTCAGTTTTTGTATTTCTCTGTGCAGTACATGCAGTACATGGTCATTCTCTATGTTGTGAACATTTGCATCTTTGTGACGTACCGGTATTTTGGCTGCTGGTCACAGTATGCTTTTAGGATACTGTTTGTGCAGTGAATATTCTCAGTAAGGAAGGATCATATTGTGTATAAATGGTGTCAGCTGAACAGGTGTAATTTGATGTGTTCATATTGTAGTGGTCTCAGCTGACATGAAAAATGTCGAGATGCAGACTTGTGACTTTGAGTTGGCTACATTCTTCTGAAGAATGGCATGTTTATCTATGCATGTTTGTTCCAAACAAATAGCCAAAAAGGTAACGTACTCTTCCCTTTGGGCTGTTGGGATCCCCTTCTCCAAAATGCTTTTGGCATGATTGTTCTGTGTTTTGGCGTCTGAATAGAGCAAGATTTATATACATGCATTCTTTTTGTGGGAAATTAGTAGTGTGTTTGCTGCTGGTTTGTGTTCAACCCCTTGCACTTGTTCTAATTCTCAGTTTGTTAGCTAAAACGTTTTGAAATGTCTACCTAGTTAGAAGGTCACATACAGGATATTAGAGCAATACAGATTAAGTTAGCATGTTGCTAGCACAGCAGCTTCTCTGTAGAATTGTCTTACAGCTCCATAACTGTAGCCACTACGGCACCTGATTTTGTACCAATGTCGACTGCCGTTGTTTTGTGTTATTGAACTGACGTTTGAACCGCATTCCGTTGCAGGCTGAATGCTGATAGGCTACGCCGTAACTGAGGCTCATTAGGCATGGGACACCTTTTGAGCGGCTTTAATTTCACTTTCTCCTCATGACAGTGACTCAGACTCCTTTGTCGAGCCGTAAGCCTTTGAAACGGCGTTCCAGAGTGCAGCTGTAACCCGTGTAGGAGGAGTCTTTAACGCATCTCTCTCTAATGACAGTCCAATGGCTGGATCCTCTGCTCTCAGAGGAAGTCTGCCCAGTGCCAGGGTTTTGTTGCATGCAGTTTGTCTGACAAAAAAGAATACCTTTTTGATTTTTTTTTTTTTTTTTTTTTCCTTCTTAAAATGAAAATACAGTTAGCCTCATATTTCCTGACTTTGTTAATATACCCTTTGAAATTTGTCTTTAATATAACACTGGAAACCAGCCTACTTCGTTTAATGAAACCCTTTTCACACCAGGTGTGACGCATAGTACCAATGACACCTGTAATGTAGTGAACCCCCCCCCCCCCCACGAGGGTGGTGGTGAGCGTCCTGATGCTTTTGAAGTGAGAGCACGCACCTGAGCCTGTTACCCAGGTAAATCCCTTTTCCTCATCCCTAAGATGACAATACAATTGGCTTCAGTGCTATACAGGAGAAGAACACTGTGTTTTGCTTTTATGCAGTTTTATTGGGTGTCTGTTAATCTGACAGTGACATGGTTCATGGTCATGTCCCCTTCCTCATACCCTGGGTTCTTTTATATCTAGGGTATGAAGCATAACAGAAACAAGTTAGTCTTTCATTTGCAGGCATGAGAGAACTTCTCTGAGCACAAGTGTATTGCCATGCTCTCTGGACCATGTGTTTTGTCTTGTTCCGCTGAGGTGAGTACAGAATAGGCCATGTTTCCTCCAGGACCCCACTGATGTCTTCCCTCTGTCTTGTGCCGCTGTTCCTGCTGTCTTCTCCCTGCCTTGTTGCCACCGCTCCTGCCATCTTCTCCCTGCCTTGTTGCCGCCGCTCCTGCCATCTTCTCCCTGCCTTGTTGCCGCCGCTCCTGCCGTCTTCCCTCTGCCTTGCCTCTCCTGCCGTCTTCCCTCTGCCTTGCCGCTCCTGTCGTCTTCCCTCTGCCTTGCCGCTCCTGCCGTCTTCCCCCTGCCTTGCCGCCGCTGCCACTCCTGCCGTCTTCTCCCTGCTTGCTGGGCTTCTACGCTGCTCAGTACTTCCTAGTCCCCATGTTGGTGGCTGCTGCTGCCCTCAGTCCTGGAAGTCAGCACCACGCCACATGTGAAGTGCCAGCTTGTGTTCAGGAGACAGGGTAGAGGAGGAACAAGGGGCAGTTCTTTGTCTGCATACAGGGAAATGCTGTACATGTCAAACCCTCTACACAAGAGATAGTGTCCCACTGTCACCTGGTGTTTTGCATTTGTCCGCAGTTGGCTCATTTCAGGAGATTTCATTGCGTTTGCCAGAATTCTGACGTTGCTACTTGTGATCCTCTTGAGATGATAAATTTTTATCTCCACACTCCTTTTATGTCAGTTTTGTGTGGTAATTACTGGATTCTCATTAAGTGTTTTTACAATGAAGATAAAAGTGTAATGGTGACCCTTTAGCTTATTACCCAATTTTTCCAAGGTTAGGTGGCGAATAGAGATCAGAATCCAGAGGCTGGGATGATATGGCTCTTGTGAGACAAGAAAAGGCAGACTAATATATTACTTGGTTTTCAATCTTGTATTGAAACCAGGCTTGTGGAGTCGGTACACAAAATCTTTGACTTCAACTCCTCAATTTACAATGCCTCTGACTTCATGCCTTCAACTTGACAGCACTGGTTTAAACACTGACGATCTTATTTTAATATTTTATAATACAATTAATAACCATATAACATGATACAGTAAGTAAAACCAAATTTTTAATGAAACGGGATTATTGGTTGACATCTGCTGCGTAGCCTAGTCCCAAAAGTTAAATGTTATTTAGTGGATTGACTACAATTTTAAAATGTTGCATACTTTATAAATTATTGTATGCTAAACTGGTTGTACTACGATGCCTTCATAGAGATCAAAATGATATATGACAACACAACGTGACAAGGGCTTTCCAGTTTATTATAGCTTAGCTTTTCATTCTTGGTGTATCAAGATTTGCTAGGTTGTGGACTCTGTGTCAAGATTTGGACAGTTATCGCTTTTAAAAGTAACAATGGCAACAAAGCTGAGTATGAAAATTCAGTTTTGCAATTTTGTGGTTGACATTCATGTTGAGCCAAGGAGAGTCACAGATCAACTACGGTCTGTTACAACACTAGTGTCACATCTCCTATCCTCTCCGTGTCACTGGTGACCTCTTGTGTGGCCCAGCAGGTGCACGCAGGCTCCAGCATGTGGGTGGGTATTTGTGTTTTCCACTGATGAGAGCGGAACTTGAAAGCGCCTGTCACGCACTGTGTGCTCAGAGGCGTTGGCTCTAGGACCGAGGGAGGTCGGCTCCAGGGTTGTCGTGCTGAGGCTGCTGTGTAGAGCCCCTTTAAGGGACACCTTTCCTGCAGGGTTAATATAATCTGTGCCCCTGTTGTGGGTTGGGGCTCCTGTCTGTGTGCTCTATGTGCTGTATAAACTCTCTTTAAAATTCTATTGCTGACTAGGTGTTGTCTCAGTACTGCTAAAGTGAGCTTGGAGAACGATCTGTGTGCATGTGACAGATTGTATGTACATGGTTAGGGGTTGAGTGGATGTACCCTGGTACTCAGTGATGGGGCACCTTTCTTTACTCCTGTACTAGTCTTGTACTTGTACTTTGCCTTGGAGTCTTAATGCACATGTAGCGCGTGGGGGATTTCGTGTTTGCCGATTTGTAGTCTAAACGTGGCTAAAGGCTTGGCTTAGTGGCTTTGAAAGAAAGAGATGAATAACGCTTTTTGCTTCCGCTTTGTTGCTTCACTAAGGTAACTTTATCACTTTTCAAACCATATTAATGTATGGCCAGTGTGGTTTTTTGTTTTTGCGCTGGCTATTTTTCAGCCTTGTTGAATACTATCAGTAATGCAGATTATCTTGCTTTTATGACCAGCAAAGCTTTGAAGCCCCACTGAATAAATTCAGCACGATCAATGTGACTGCTGCTACAACAGTGGCTGATAATTCCAGTGGAACATAATTTCTACACTAGGGCTGAAACAATTCCTCAAGAAATTGAGTAATTCAATTAGTAAAAATCGTTGATGCAAAATCTTTGCATCAAAGCTTTATTAAAATTTTTATACTGACAGTTCACTGTGTTTTACACAGAACATTATACAACAGTTAGTTCCGACCAAGGAATTTAGTTTGATTTGATTGGACAAGAGGCATTCCAAAAGTGCTGATATTACACAGTAATAGCACTGGGACGTTTAACAATAAGTATCACTCTACTTCACACGTTCTAATAATCATTAATTACGTTAATTGTAATAAAGAAACAAATCATAATCTGTTGTCACTTATTACTGTCAAATAATAAATAGCATTTGTAGAACTGTTTTACGACAATCAGATACACAAATTTTTGGTCGCTAGCTCAATGCTACATTTTATGCGCCAAAAAGATGGACATTTTTTCAAAAATAACATTTAAGATAAATTGTGAACATTCATCAGCAGAGGATGAGGAGAAAGTAAAAAGCCAGATTACTTCTGTGCAAACCTTCCAGTTGTGAAATATTTGTGTTGGCAAAGCTAAATATTTATTTCTGGCTAAATAAACAAACAAACTGCAACCAAGTGATAGCACTGATATGAAACGAGTCACTCGCACAATTTGGAGAGCAGCCACTTTACGCAGGTCTTTATTAACTTTAGCCTTCCTAGCAGTAGAGCACCTATCCCAATGTACTTTCACACCTACGGACACCCCGAGGGGATAAAATACGTCCGTTTCACTCTGTACCCTGCACAGGAAAGTCTGTTACAAAATCATAATCTGTTGACGTTTATTACTGTCCACTAAAAAATGGCGTTTGTAGAAGTGTTGTATAATAATTGTTAATTACACAAACTTTCAGTCACTAGCTCAACACTACATTTAAATGAACTGTGCTGAAAAGATGAATATTTTTCCTGAAATAACATTTGAGTTAAATTATGAATAGTTGTCAGCAGAGGATGAGAAGGAAAACGCCAGGATGAAGCTAACATAGTAAAGTAAACAACATGGTATTTAAACTGCTTTCAACGTTGCTACTGTTACGTGTAAAGTAAGCAAGTATGCACAAATATGCTCAATGTTTGTGTTCCTTACCATCAGTCAATTCACAGTCCAGTTGCGGGACTATTTGTGTTGGCAGAGCCACATAACTGATTAAATAAAAAAGCAAACCATACTTTGTTGTTGCTTACTACTGTCAACTAATAAATGGTGTTTGTAGACCTGTTATATAAAATTATTACTGATGCGCAATGTGCTATATTGTGAAAACTAGTCAAACATAGCTACTTTTGGATTGTTTAAGGGTATGGACTGCAAAATGGAGAAAACGAGAGAAAATAGCGAGGCGCGAACAGAAGAGGCTGGCCAGAGAAAGTATCCAAAGTTTGAGATCACTTCCATCTGAAAAAAGAAGAAAACTGTACTGTCTATTGTAAAACCAAACTAGCATACCACAGTAGCACAACGGCGATGCTTCTGCATCTCAGCAGAAAACATCTAGTTCACGGATAACATCTTATGTCCTTTTACAAAGAAAATTAATTTTATCCAATTTCTTGATTAATCGATGTAATCGGTAGAATACTCAATTACTAAAATAATCAATAGCTGCAGCCCTAGCTTAATCAATGTGAAAAGGCAGATTGAATCACAAAACTATGTAATATTGCATTTGTCAATTGCCTTTATCTTGAAGTAGGAAATAAGCAGGACTGGGCTCTGGTTTTCATAAGGGATATAAATGTCAAACTGAGTTTCTGCAGTCTGTTAAATGACTTACTAGTACTTTAGTGTTTTTTTTTTTGTGGAGTTTAACATTTTTTGGCATCCATGCAAAGCGTGTGTGCGTGCGTGCGTGCGTGCGTGCGTGTCTATAACTGTGCTGTGTGTGCACATTTATTCCATTGTAATCTTATTACTGGTTTGACCATGTATTATTTTCAGAGCTGGCCCTGGGCATAGGCTGTATAGCCAAATGCTAGAGGCAACACCCATCCATAGGGGTGCCACTGACTGAAGAACACACACGTAGGGGGCAGGCAGATGTAATCTTGCCTAGGGCACTAAGTGACCCAGGACTGTTGTTATGAAAACTTGTACAGAATGTGTGCAAGTTTTGAATATAAAGGTTATTTGTCAGCAGCCGTTTGTGAAGCCGTTTGTGGATATTTTTATTTTGCAGAAATCCACATTTACACCTTATTTTGTGAAATGTATTTCCCTGCCAGTTTAAAACTGATAAATGAGAGATGTACCTTTTAAAAACAAAGGACCCACAATCGGGGCTGTGGAACCTGAGTCGTTGAGTCGTAGTGGCAGGTTTTGTGTACCAACTTAACAGTTCTTCCCGCAGTGCATTTATTGGTGAGTGGATATCATACCTGTCCAGGTGACTCTGGGACATGGGGATGTGTGTATGCTGGTCAGGACTAAACCCCAGTGTGCCTGTCAATGTTCCACATTAGAGGATCCCGTTTCAAATTTTATGCCTTCAAATATGTCAATTGCTACTTATTTATTTTTCTTAATCTAGGTATCATAGAATACAATATTTTATTAAATGCAATTAAGTATGTGCATAATTGTTTCGCTTCTTGTTTTGATCAGAGTTAATGGAACTAAGGAAGGAGTTGTGATGGCAGGAAAAGGACTACTGGGGTGAAATTTGTATGAGGGCTTCTCCATGTTTAGTGCATGTGGACAGAGTGCCTTAAAGGTGCAACCTGGGACAATGTGATCAGTGGGAAGGTCCTGCGATGGCATGCTTAACAAAGTGTGGCTCAGCCTGTGAAGACAAGAGCATTTTTATATACTCTGTGATGTTAACATGGTTACATAACCAAATTACTTTTTTTTGTGTGTGTGTCATAGTTTTATTTTCTATTTTCATATGACTTGTGGATGTTATTTATTCTGGGCTGTTTTTCTTGGGAATATTGTCCCCACCTTTCCTGTGTGTACCTAGAAAAATAATGCATAATGTTATGTTTGGTGTATTAGTAATTAACCTTGGAAAGAAAGTTTTGTATATGCTCGGAAGGCAATTTGGAGTTTGAAGCCTCCGGTAAGCCTCTTCATGATGTGGGCATGTTTGAACTAATCTGCAGTGAATCCTTGTGGCGAGGTGGAAGTGAGGCATGTGGATTATGTTGCTAGGAGACTAAGCAAGTTGAATATGAGGGGACTGGAGAGACAAGAGGATGTTCTCCTCAAGCCCAACACACTTTGAAGTGCACTAGGAGTAGTGTGAGAAATGAAAGGCGCTTGTCAGTGGTGATGGTAAACACACGGGCGCTGAAACAGCAAGTGGGTTTATCGATCCTGGTCTGGCATATTTGCCTGTAGCTATTGCTTTCATTGTGTTGATGTGGACATGCCTCCTGTGTGAATTTGAAAGCTTCATTAGTTCCATTTGTATTTTTGGGTTGAGAAAAATATTTGGGGAAAAGCACTGAATTTATCATAATTTTTTATGTTGATGCTATGTGATGTACATGAACATTTCGAATGGCACTAAGACCCATGTGTGGAACACCAGTGTGCACGTCGGTAATGTAAACACAGATTGCATGAATGCTTTCTGATATTACTCTGAAGGACAGCACAAGACGCACCCCACACACTTCCAAATGCACTTTGGCATCTGTGGTCAAAGAGCACATTTCCAAAATATGGCTCCTCTTTATAGTGACTGGATTCATGTGGCCCATGTGTTATTGCCAGAAAGTTAACAGCTGAGTGTCAGGTTTTGTACATGATGCGAGTGAGCACAGTTCAGCATTAAAATAAGAAGGGTGTAGAAACATGGGGAGTGAGGTGTTGGAAGGTTGCAGAGGGTCATTTGGTTCTGAAACTGTACAACTTCACAGGGAATTAGGTTTACAGACCATTGACAGTGAATGTAGTAAAGTTGTTAATAGAACACATAAAATTGTTTTAAAATAGCCTCTATCTAATAAGTCTTTACATTTTACAGTTAATGCTATTTTAACACATTCTGTTAGGGATGTTAAAGAACCAAGCACCGTTTTTGGGAAGGCTCCAGTGTATTGCACTTGCTTTGCACTTTCACTTCTGCTCCCGTTTTCCTCCCATCACTGGTGCAGGACTCTGCTTGTGAGTGCCGCATTTTCCTCTTATATACTCAGTATTCCTGCTTACCCTGGACAGGCAGAGTAATGGAACACCCATGGGCTATGGTATTGACAAGTTTTGTCCCAGTACTCTCTATGGTAACTTGTTCTGAGGGTGCATGGTGTTACCGTTATAACACAATGCCTGTGAAACCCCAAATTGGATGATTTGTCTAATATTATTTTAAAGGTTGCTTTCAGAAAGTAAATCCCTCCTGTCTTCGTAGGCAAACGCTGTCTCTAAATTGGACTCAGATTGTTATTACTGTTTTGTGCAACATCCTGTTTTACAGTCGGGCCCATGTATCTGCTGATAAAAATAACAGAAATATACGGTTCACAACGTTTAAACCACGTGCCAGTGAAGTGTACTGTACAATACAGGGAAACATAAATATGATGTAGAGGGCATGCTGAGTGACACCAGTGCTGATTTATCTCTTTTTATTTTTTTTGTAATGGTGGAAGCCGATGGGGACTGCGCAGTGCTTGTGGGAAACTGTAGCAGGAAATATATGAAAACGAGGATGAATTTTACGTTCATATTTTACATTTTTTCAATTAGCAGTCTCTTTTGTCTAAAGCAAGTTACAAAGCAGTAGCAGTACACATGCATATTAAAATGAGGTTGACAGTATCTGGGAATCCAGCTAACAGGAAGTGCTATCTTATATACAAATGTGCACAAGAGTCAGTTTAGCAAGATTACAAATAATAAAACATGCAACTTAACAAGTCGATCCAATACAACAAACCACGAAGAAAATATGCTCTATTTTGGTAGTGAAAAAAATTACGGTATATTTACGAGTAACTACAACTTAACAAAGCACGTCTTCCAAGAAGTCACTTGTATACTGTTTTTAATTCGAGAAATGGACACTTTCTGTCGATGTCTTGGGTCTTCGTTGGTTCTTTAGTCTGGTGATCTATGTTATTGAAAACCAGTGGGCATTCTCCAACACAGAGTCAGTTCAGAGGATCTTAAAAAGATGCACAGATACAGAAACATAAAGCAAATAGCGATTGGGGACGTAACAAAGGGTTATTTTAGGAATATGCTCTTATTTGCTGTTTCAGCCAATTGCAATAGAGTTTGGAACATGATGCCTGTGGATAGTGAAAATGGCGTTTGGTTATGTCCGTACCCCAGACACCCCCAGTTTTACTAAATGGCTACCTGAGTTAGTTAAGAGAGCTTATATTTTTAGCTGTGATGCTGATTTAATGGCAATTACAATAGCAGCGCTTCAGTTAATTCATAAAACGAATTGACTGCATGTGCTCACCATTTCTGTGTCGGTTAAAATGGGCCTAGTTTTGTGACACTGTTTTCCTTTGAACTGCAGAATATTTTTGCAGACCTCTTGGTTTTTCTTGAGTGCTTGTCCTATATAGAAAAATGCACTGGAGCCACTTCTTAGTCTGTGTTGTTTCACAGGGCGGTGGGCCGAAACATTGATTTGAGAATTCAGAACGGTGTTTTCACAGGTACGCAGACTGTGCCGCTTTCTCCTTATGGCATTAAAAGGCCCCATTTTGCTTTTGCTGTTTGTTTGGTCAGGGATGTGGGACTTCCTGTGGAGGTGATTTTTCAAGCCTGAGAGCATGTAGGATGTGCGCTGTTCTAATGTTCTCTTTCCTATGGTGAAGCGCTGTTTGTTTGTCTGACACCTGACCTTTTTGGAAAGGGAGTGATTGTTGTTTTATTCATAGTTTTTTGATGTGCTCTTTCATTCTCTCCTGACTCACACAGTTTATCTCATAGCTGCAGCGCACACTACACAAACACGTGGCTGACAGTGCACCCACACACTTAACAATAAATAAATAAATCAATCCCCCACCCTTCCCGCAATCGCACCATTAAATGCTGTAAGATGGCACCCTCTCTCAGATCAGATCAGGGCAAGAAATGTTAGTGAAGTTCGAGTATAAGAAGGGAACTTCTTTCCCATTTTGCTAGGCTGGGATTGGCTAGGAGCCTTTCTGGGGGATGTTTGGGCACATCTACCATGATACAATGCAGTAACTGAAGATAAATCCTTTGCTTTGTGGGCATGACTAGGAGGTGCCTGCAGCCTCCCCATTGGTTATACAACATGAACAACAGGCACTTCTTTCAGTGAATGTGGGTGGAACCTGCCAAGGGACTCTTGGAAAATCGTAGATGGGTAACACTAAAAAACATGCAAATATTGATTTTTAATTGATTCTGCTGTTGAACATTTGTTTCTGTATGACAAACTTGCTTCTAAGACATTTGAGGTCTCTATTATGTTCATATTCATTCTGAAACATCTCAGGACACATAACTCAATGGGTTTTTTTTTTTTATTTATAGGTAGAGGTTTGAGATTTGGAGACAAAAATGATAAGCAAGTCAGTGAAACAGCAGCAAGTTTCTCTGTTAGGGCTGAGAAAGACATGCAGTGTCTAGTGTGTGCACCAAAATCCCATGCCTGCTTTTTTGCAATAGCCTTTGCACACAGTTTATGTGCTCAGAATTCTTAACACTAATGTTCTTGGAAACAAACTGCAGCGTAAAGCAGTGGGCGTGGTCGGATCTGGTTCTATGCCCACCCCACCCTGCTTGGATGCTAGTTAGCTACTATTCTCAAATTACGCAAGGTCCACCACAAGCAATCAAACGGGTCACACCAAACCCAGTGCCTCACTTTCTGTTGCTCGTCAGAGGTGACCTGTACTCAGGGCGCTGTGTTTTTAGAATTCAAGGCTTTTGCTCTACCCCCCCCTACCCCCCTTCAGCATGGGTGCTCTAAACTTTAGGTCCTTTTTTATCATTTAAATTTATTTGTGAATGTCCTTTTAAAGTTAGCAGCTACTTGGAGAAGTTGAGGAATAAATTTGCATAATGGCCTTAGCATGGAGTGACAGGCAGAGCTGGGGGGGGCGGGGCACAGAAAGTCCATGACGCAGAGGAGACAAAGCGTTGGGAGCAGAAGACCGAGGGTATAGGGAAAGGGGGAGTTGGCGAGCACTGAAACGGAGCCTATCCAAATGTGGCAGCATAACGTTAAAATGCTGTTGCTGTGGACTGATGCTAAATGGAAGTTTTCGGGGGGCTGTGGATCCAGTTGAGGGATAGGGTCAGGACTACTGTGCCAATGCCCCCACCCCCTTTTTACAGCTGGCTCAAATGTGGCAGAGAGTGTCTTAGACTTCTGGCTAGAGAGACGACCCATCGCATAGCTTCATTATAGCTGCTCTTGTTTACGTCGTGAGAAACGCAGTTAAGTCAATCTCACTGAGAAAGTGGGTGGGTAATCTGGAGGAACAGTTTAACAGCCATTGCACGAAATGTACATTACCAGTCAATTGTTTTAGAACATCCCTATTTTTCCAGTTTTTACTGAAATGTAAGCAGGTAAAGTCCAGTGAAGAACTTGAAATGGTGCAGAGCTAAAGGTAAACTACTACCACAGCATTTTGCAGCACCATGCAATACCCTCTGGTGTACCTACAGCACAATAATGACCCAAAACATACATCCAGGCTGCCAGAACAACCTTCGAACAAAAGAACAAGACAGTAGGCTTCAAATCATGGAAAGGCCAGCACAGTCTCCAGACTTAAATCCCATGGAGCTGCTTTGGGATGAACTGGACAGAAGGGTGAAAGCAAAGCAACCTACAAGTGTTAGGTAAAACTTTCTGAACAATAGTTAATTTCCATTGTAGACAGTGTGATCAGCTGTTATATCGCCAAAAGGTGGCTACTTTGAGTCAAAAATTTATATTACATTTTGTTACAGAAAATGATTCCATGATTTCTTATTGATGTCCAATTTTTTATTTGTTCTATACTTTGTTTTCACAGTACACTGAGACAATAAACTGTGTAAATTTTAATAGAAACTACAAAAATGGGGGTGTTCTAAAACTTTTAACCGGTAGTGCGTCTTGTCTTAAGGACACTGTAGTGTTATGAGATGAAGTGGCCTTTACAGGCAGTTATATTTAGGCAACAATGTTCCCCAGATATCTTTTTGTAATTCACATTATTAATATAGAGTTGATACTTGTATGTGAAGCACACTGTGAGAAGTGAGTAAGCAGGTGTGGAGCATCTCTCCTGTAAATACAACGCCGGGAATTAAACATGGACATGGTGCAGCTAAGAAAACATTATTACATGCAGGTTTACCCATAGCATGTTGCAGGTCTAGTGAAACAGGATGCATTTGAACAGAGCCAAGACCCACATCCACCTGCCCAGGTGGTTTCAACTGCGACGCCACCTGTTGGCTCAGCATGAGCAGGCGTGGGAGGTGCCAGACCTCATTGCTCCTTTTTAAGTTTTCACAACACACACACAATGTGCCTAAAACAGGAAAGTTAATGTGTTGTGTCAGGTCTTACTCCCACCAACAGCAGGATTTTGGTGGGTAATTGGAGCAGGACCTTTAACTGAAAGCTGGTTTAACTGAAGGCAAGATGTGCCAGTATTTTGATTTGGGTTTTGTGTGGAAAGGTTTGTTGCCATGAAAGGAAGATCCGGCAAGACCTTATTGCTATGTTACTCCAGTATAGCGCAAGTACTATAGTTTCAGCACTTAAAATAGGAATGTAAATTGGTGTATTAACATGACTGGCACCTAGCACAATATTAAAGATGTTAAAGAAAGTGCCCCTATATTTAAGGGCACTTTCTTAACACTTATTAAAAATATTATACTCTGATCAATTCATTAGCTGTGGTTTTATGTTTGATGTCTCTTGAGGACTGTTACGAGTAATTTTAGCTTTGTCACTTACTGTACATTTAGCGATAATTTACCATCTGTTGCAAATATTCCCTGTTTTAAATGTGTGACCACAAATACTTTCTAGAGCTTTTTCAGACACAATAAGTGTCACATCTTATAGACTAAGTGGGTACCACAGAGAGGATCTGTATTACTAAGCTTGTACACAGCAGGGCTAAAACCAATGCTGTTATTCCAAGAGCTGCTTCTTAGAAGTGTTTGCATTCAGGTGTCGGTTTGAGTGAAGGATCAGTGTCATGATCCAAGGAGGTGCGTGCCCTTCAGTACTCTCTTCTCATTGAAGCAATCACCGTGTTTCATTAAGTGATCCTATATATCTACAGTTAATTGGCTTAACATTTGTTGTGCTGTTCCATTAAAGTGATGATGGACTCTTGTTTTCCAAAATACTATCCAGAAGTGAAAAATTGCTATTAGCCTTTCTGTGCAGTTTATTTCACGTGTCATTCGCAGGAGGCTTAATTAATAGTAATTTAGCTGTGTGCTTTTGTTTTCTGTCACACTCCACTTTTGTTTGTGTTATTTTACAATTAAAAGACACAAAAACGTTTTTGCTTCTAAAATCCAACTAAAAATGTAATTATCTTCAGGTATGCGCTACTTCTGAGCCTGTCTTCTTCACTCGTTCTCACTCACTTGACTGCCCGATCATCTCTGTTATCGGTTAGCATTCAGTGGAGAAGACGTAGCCTTCAAAAGCTGTAATGCAAGAACATGTGTGGGTGAAAGACAGAATTGACACTTTGTGTTTTTGATGTTTTCTTGATGTCTGTCTCTTACCGTCAGTTTGGTAAAGGTAGGTGTGAGGGCTTTTCTTGCCTGCTGCTGGGTTTTGGCGCTTCTCTGGTGTTGGAGCACATGTGTGCACCACACTTTGCGCATCAGCCAGTCAGGGAAATGCTTTGGAGCAAGTCAGTGGTACGCAGCTCCATGGTGACTGCGTTAAGCTGCCTCTGCACTCTACCTGATTGTGTCACTGACTGCAGCCCCGTCAGCATTAGGAACGCACAGATGCGTCCATAAAACTAGGCCGACTGAAATCTGCAAGCCAAGATGAGCTTTCCATCTCCCCTCCACGGCAGTGACTAGGTTCTTCCCAAGGTGCTGATTGCTCATACTTGTGCTTGATGACGGCATTCTTTGCGCCTTTGCTTTTCTGGTAGAGATGCTCTTTGGAGGTCACCAGGTCAGTTGAGTTGATGACAAGTAGATCAAACTGTATTTTCAAGTAAAAATGTGAAGGTTAAAGGTTTTGCATAAAGAAACCAAACCAGACCCTGTGTACTTCCTGTTAGTTAAATATTTTATGCTAGAGACTTTGTGGCTTGGGCTATAAAGCAGATGGTAAAACTCTGGTTTGCTTTTTTCCCATTGTGGACAAAAATTGGTGTATTAAGTTTCCTAAAAATATAATTTAAACTGTGTCGCCATTCACAACCTTAGATGTTCAGTGGAAGGAACCCTTTCAAAACTTTGTTTTTTAAGCTCAAGTGAAAGGCTTTCTTGGCAGGTGGTGATTGGTCAGGATTTGTATACAGCTGAAGCCGTAGAGACCTGTGGATTCAGGGATAATTCACCCACCATCTGTGTGCGTTTGTGTGTGTTTGTGTTGCAGACCCCGTGTGGACAGTAATGACCGCACGTTTCCGGTTGCCTGCTGGCAGATCCTACAATGTCCGAGTGTCGGAGCTGGCACGTGACAGGCAGCACGCGGAGGTGGTCTGTAATGTACTTCTCCTGGATAACACTGTTCAAGCCTTCAAAGTTGACGTAAGTACCCTCCTTTTTGGAATCAGGATGGCCTAGCATAGCAAGGCTTGCTGTCATGTACTTATTAAATCCTCTTAACAGCTGGGCAGGAGGCCATAATGAAAGTAGTAATGTTTAAAATAAATGCTGCGTAAAAATGCTTTCAAAGCACATTGCAAGATAATAAAAGTTTGGCGATGCAATATTTTGTCATGCAGTTGTTTGTTTATGTACTTATAATGCATAGTTTTCCCTGAATTTATAGTTTTTTTTTTTGTTTTTTTTTTTTTTTTGTTATTTTTTATTTTTTATTTTTTACTTCCATTATCACCTCCAAGAGAGAAGGGTCTAGGGGAATAGTTGGGAGATGGTTTCATGAATATATTACTAACATAAATGAGAAGGCCAAATTTTAATAGGAAAGGGAGCCCTGTTTAGCTTATTTTGGCTTAGAGCTGAGGTCTGGCGCCTAGGAGTCCTTACCAGTTATTCTGCAGCACATCCAGTCAGTGGCCAGTTAGAATGGCAAAGGAGTGACAGTGTAACCGGAACCTCCAGTTAATTTTAGACCCCAGAGCCGTCTTCATTTATAGCCAAAGAACGGGGGTGGTCTATTTGCGTGAATGTTCAGCGCTCCAGCTGTGTGTCTCCTAAAATACACGTGTGTGTGTGTGTGTGTGTGTGTGTGTGTGTGTGTGTGTGTGTGTGTGTGTGTGTTTTCGGGGCATCACACAGCAGCAGAAGGCATTAGGGGCTATTGATCATGATGGAGATCTGGTGCATGTTCCTTTAGTCATGCCAGAATCACAAATTGTGGCAATACAACATAACCCTAAATAGCAGTAATAGATATAAATAGATGGTGGAACTCAAATGTTTTTATCCATATTGGAAATGTGCAGAGGCAGGATTCAGTGCATTTGTGTACTACTTGAAACTGAAGCCTTAATGGAGTCCCATGCCATCTCCAAAACTGTCCTTTGTTCTTTTGATGCCTGGATGGGCAGCAGTGCCCTGAGGTTCATCCATATGGTATGATATTGGAAATACACCACGGCATTCTGCCCAAGTGTCATTTTGATACCTTCACATACATCACACGGCCAAGAATACCTTCAGGTGCCATAGGCTGCAGTGAGATCCTTCTGTCTCCAGACAATAGTTTATATAAGATGTAAAAACCACTTTCATTTGCTCATTGGTTGAAACATGTCTATTTGGTTTCAAGTGCAAAATGTTAGGAATTGCATTTAGTGGCAAGATTAATATAGAAATGGTTAGACAAATGTTTCAAACAGATGGAAATAACTGACTAATAAATCTAAACCATTCCATGGGGGCATTGCCTTCTGTTGCAACTGCTGCAGGGCTATAATTGGAATCTAACTGCGACCCACAATATTAAACTTCCAGGCACAGAATTGCATCAATTTAGTCTCACAAAAGCATGGTTGGTACAACTTGTGTAGATGTTTGTGTACTTAAGATGTAAGATGTCATTCTGATTTTGGTGTTGTCATAAAACCACAGCTGAGTTTAGAATATCTTAACACCAAAAGGTGATGTTTCTTATACCTGTTTAAATAGGTATTTGTGGGTGCATGGACAGGAATCCACAAGACACACTAACGTTTGTAAAAATTGTGTTATTTCGTTAAAATCTGGCATACAATCAGTATGTATATTTGTGATAAGAATTTGGCAATAAGTTTTAGTAATTTCTGCAAACTGCGTGTATATGGGGTAAAATTGTCCCTTCTCAATGAGATGAAGGTGGAATGTGCGTATGGACTGCTTACAGTTGGAGCTGCAGATATGTTTCCTGATTTTGTCATAGCTGAAACATTTTTTCCCGTCTTGCACTAAAGTTGAATTTAACCGTTACAAACACTTTCTATTTTACTTGGGATCATTTAACTGTTAATTTGTACTTACAAATAAATTAAGATGTTCTTTTAAAATATAATACGTGTTGTGTCTGATCTTTATCAGTACTATGTATCCACATGCTTTTAAAGTGCATCTGTGTGACATCTGTTGAAAGTGCACCTAAATAGTGGGGCTTGATAATTGTTCAAGACAAACGAGACGACTTTTCCATTGATGCTAGCCAGAAGCTGCCCCTTTGGCACTGAAGACTGGTTCCAACAACCCGTAATTTCACTTTCTTTACAGTAAACTGTCACATCTATCACCCAGTCTCCCATCCAGACAGGCAAGACCTAAAAGGGAAACCCTGCCATTGTAAATTTGGTTATGGTGTCACTAGTTTCCCCTGCTTTGCCGTATGAACCCAGGACTGGTCTACAGCACTGTACTGAGATTTAAGTAAGACAGTAGCAGCTATCCTCAACCACGCAGTTTCTCTTATCTTGTTTAGCTAGTTGGTGCCCTATTGACTTCTATGTATTATTTATTTAGAATTGCAGGAGGGCATTTTGTTTTTATTTACAACTGTTGCTGTAAGTCATTCCACTCTAGTCGTGTTTGACAATTCAAATTTGACTCGAGGCCTTATTATTCTTGGTCAAGTTGTCATTCATCAGGTGGGGTAAGTTAGCTGAAACTTGAGAGCTGTTAATGTGTTCAGTTACCAAATGTTGATTGGATGGTCTCATTATGTTCGGAAGCTGAATGGGGAAGGCACAAGGAGTTGGTGCTCATCTCCATTAGCTTTGCTGATCAGCAAATAAACTGGGAAAGCATGGTGTTCCCCTAAGCCTTTCCTTGGTCCCATCCTGTTTTTACTTTAACTTTCATTGACCATGGTCGAAGGGAGGCTTTATAAAGTACAAATAGCTATGGTGTCTTCCCCCTGCCAGCTGTCTGTGAATTATACATGTTAGGGGTCCTGAAACTGTACGTTCTCACATTGCCTGATGCTTTTAGAAAGCCAGAAGGCAGCTGGGTAGGAGACCTCTTTATACAAAACAGAAAGCCGACTTCCAGATTGAAAACCACTTCAGGCAGCGAGCGCTGCAAATAAGGCTTGGCAGAGGTTGCTGAGAAACGGCTTGTGGGCATTCTGTTGGTTGAAAGGGAAGCTCAAAGTAGCACGAGGACTGAAGGAATGTTTGTCTCTAAAAGTTAATTAACCAAATGCGCAGTAAACACTTTCTTTTTAAAATCCAAATGCAGTTTTTCCTCCCTTTTTTGAGAAGTATAGCTACAGGCACCATTATCTGCCTCTTTTAGCTGGTGAAATTTTTTTTTTTTTATGTGAACTCCATTAAATGTCTTTTTGTGTAGTTCAAAGCTGAGATTAAATGCTGTGTCATATTTAATGTGGCCCATATCTTGATGAAGGCACATTGTCACACTCTGCATGGTGTCAGTGTCTTCTGGTAACTCTGCTATGAGAGAGATGGGATGCAGTCTCCTAGCTTGCTTTACAGTTCCTCTGCCAGTAACAATGTGGCACAGTAAGCGGCGGATTGATACCAGTCTGTCCAAAAACATTTTACCATACTAGTAGCCTAGCTTTCGCTGCTGAAATAGATATTTATGAAACAAATTGTGTTTGAAGCGAAGGTTTTCGCCTGGTTGCCATTGACCTTTTCCATGATTGGCTCCTGGCAGTGCAGAAGGTTGTGGGCTGTGTGCTTCTCTGCACTACCAGCCTTTTGTCACCTGTAGCGCTGTGTGTTCTGGGACAAGGGAGCTTGCAACATGCAGAGTATTTAGTGCCTGGTCTTGTTTCCATGGAGACAAGAAGTTCAGAAAGGAATTTTCACCGAGCTTTGGTAGTAAAACTCGGCTGGGTTACTTCATTTGAATGATTATCAGTAAGTGGAAATTGACTGTCCTGACAGACACCGTTTTCTGGACTTTATTTATTTTTTAAGTCCTGCCATTTTATTTTTTTCATTGACTAATATAGGCCCCATTTGAAAATTGAATAACACACACTTCTCTGGCAGTCCTCAGCCATGCAGTATGTAGGGGGCAGTATTCCTCTACAGCCTTTAACAGAGGATAGGAGATGGTTCCTGTTGTCACAGTTGTTCATGTCAGCTCTCTCAGATCCATGAGCTTTGTACTGTTGGGAGCGAAGGGTTCCTGACACCGCAGAGGGAGCCCTAGATGTTTAATTGTACCTGCAACTATTATGTACTAAAGAATCATGCATCAGTGTAGAGCAGATCTGGGAAAAGATCCACACCTCTTACATGACGGAGGTGATGTACATAACGTGTCTCATCTCCGTGCCGGTTCCACAGAAGCACGATCAAGGACAGGTCCTGCTGGATTTAGTCTTCAAACACCTGGAGCTGACCGAGAGAGACTATTTTGGGCTGCAGCTGGCAGACGAATCCTCTGACAGCCCGGTGGGTCCCCACACAGTGACACACGGCCTTCAAAACTCGTTTGCTGTGAAGTGTATTGTTCTCTACGAGGGAGTATTGCATCAGACTGAAGTCCAGCTGAAAGCAGTTTAACATTAAAACACACCTGAAGTCAGATCCACAGGGACATCAAGAAGACAGGTGGCATACAAGTATATATGTAATTACATATCTTTAGGTGATATGTATATATAATGTGTGTGCAATTTGTTCTTTTATATAGTTCTTGTCAATTGAAAGGTTTTAGTTAGTTTTTGAACTATTGTGTCAATGTTTTGCAGAGGTGGCTGGATCCGAACAAACCAATTAGAAAGCAGCTAAAGAGTAAGTGAAATCCCTTTTATGAGGATTTTTCACTTTATTTATTCATGCACAATTCATTTATTTGTCTCTTGGTTGCATTTCAGGAGGATCTCCACATAATTTGAATTTTAGAGTGAAATTTTTTGTAAGTGACTCAAACAAACTTCAGGAGGAGTACACAAGGTAAGAGCAGATTGCTGTTTTAACATGCTGACAAGGAAGCCATAGTGAAGTGGAGTTATTCCCACTTGAAATGTTTTTAACATGTATAAGCCTTTCTTATGTAATTTTAACTTGTTTAAAACAAAATAAAATTAAAATGTTTATTTCCACATTTTTTTTCCCTGTAATCAGACTGCATCTATATGTCTAAAATATATTCTTGTAATTCCTTCTCACCTCTTTCTGAACTCGCAATGGTCTCCAAACAGCATGCCGGATATGGCTAGAAGTGTGAATGGAGAAGTTTGAGGTTTTCACAGGTTGGCTTTGTATCAGACAAGGGGCACTATTTGCTTCTAAATTTGAAGTTTGTTAGACTGAGGAGCCAAGGCCAGTGCACTTTTTTCAGTTGTTTATCTGCTGGAAGTGCTGCGACGGCATGCTACAGGACGACCTGCATCATGCTGCCCGGCCCTCTCATATGGTGTGTGCTGCGGCCAGTCGGTTGCAGCTCTAGGCGGTACGGCTCTGTAAAGCGAACACCGGGTGCTTCCCACATCCTCAACCACTGGCACGCATTTTTTGACCACGTCAGGCCCTGGGGGGCTATTTTTAAGTGGTTGGACTGCAGGGTTTCTCCCATCTCTGATGGCTCATTCCCCTTGGCGACCCTGCTCCAGACTAACGTGTAGTGTTATAGTAGGCTCGGTTTGCGATGCCTCCGGGTTATATTGGATTAGCCTGAACAGCTGAATGCTCCAAAACAGGGCTTGACTTTAATCCGTCTCACATCTGGGGCGCAAATATTTATTGACTAGCTGACATTTGGCATTAATCGTCAACTGAAAATCGGCAGTTTGCAGATAGTTTATTTCTACATCTGAAATAATGTCATCTTTGAAATTACAGGAAATTATTGAATTATTTATTAGTCTTTACAACCCATAACATAAAATTTATTTTATTGCATTGTTTAAAAATTGAGTATTTAAATGTATGACAAATTGTATTATCACAGAACAATCTAAGGTACTTCATTCCGCAGGTTATTTCACAATATTGAAATGTATATACTGTGTAATGAAACAGTGGGTAAAGTTGACATGTATTCGGGTAAATTTGCCATTAGGAAAAACTTAGCACTGGCATTGCTTTTATTAACCCTTCTAACTGGATACTCTTTAACAGGTACCTGTATTTTCTGCAAATCAAGCAAGACGTTCTCACCGGACAGTGAGTATGGTTTTATTTTGAACATACATAAGGGGTTGGTCCTGAGTTAAAGAACCAGGTTGGAGGTGTTTTACTGACACTCTGAAGGCACTTTCACATGGGGTGAAGAACTGATCTCTCCCTTTATGTCACCCCCTCCCCAGGCTTCCCTGTCCCTACAATACTGCTGCTCTCTTGGCTTCATTTGCTGTGCAATGTAAGTACGTTACTTCCAACGATCACCTTACCCAACCTGTATCCCCCTGTGTCCACTTACTGCCATAACATTTACATCTTCTTTTATTCCCGCTTTTGCCCTCTGGTGACAATGACAAGCCTAACTGGCGAATGTTGCCAAATGTGCAGAGTGGAATGATTGGTGTTGTGAAAACAGCTAACTTCACTGCATGTAAAAAGCCGTTTTCACTTTTGTAATCGCAGCCGGGCACTCGCTGTCAATGGCACCATGTCATCGCCGCCTTGACAGGGCCACACAGATTAGCAGCGATGTCGGTGTGGCAACGACAGTGTCAGTTGATTGTCGTGTCCACCACGTCGTTTTGCATGAAAATCACATGGATGAATTTGTTTCACAGTGAGCAGAATAGAAAGCACCGCGACTGGTTCTTCTTTTCTTGGAAGCCAGGCTGTTTTGGCACGACCGTGGCTGTACTGGAATATTCCACGGATGTGTCTGGCGTGTGCGAGTGGTCCTCAGCCTGGCTTGTGCTCCATGGCAGCGCACAGGGATGCGGTGCTGGCTCTGGTTCCTGGCTCCTGGACCCGGTGCTTTGTTCCTAGACAGGCCTCAATGGAGGTCTGGGGTGGGGGCTTGCTGGAGGACTGCACATGGACTCAGACAGGCTGCAGGAGAAATACGTTTGTTTTGGCCCCGATCAGGCACCCAGATTTCAGGGGCTTTAAAATCTGTACTTACAGGTGGTGAATAGGTCAGGGAGGAGTTGGCCCTGTCTGTTTTTGCTTAGTAGCTACTTACTCTTTATGGTGTTTCTGTTTCTCAGTTGCGTTTTAAAAGAATCACAACATCAGTCATTTATCAACAGGGTGGTAGAATGTGTTTTTTCAGCATGTGATATGCTTTCCAGAGCTGAAACCCTGACCACTGTGGGGGAAACAGGATATGGAATCCTGGAAACAGGATTTAACAGGAGGCTACAGCTAAAACTCTCACACACTTGCATCAAAGGTTGTGTTTGTACGTATGTGACTGCCGCTGAAAGAACAAAAGACATCAATAATGAATTCCATGCACTTGGTGAACTTATAAACAGTCATGTTTCATTTGACATTGACTTTGAAACAGCTGCTGGCCATAAACGGATAATTAACATTTAGGGTTAACATTTCCGCTTTTTGCGTTCTTTCTGTGTTCTTTCTGCGGGCTGTACCTAATTTGTCACATGCACAGACATTACATGTAAAATAAGAATACGAGCATTACCAATGTGGAGTAGCGTGTGCAGTACTGGCACGGTGCCGTGTGATAGCATTGGAGTGGGCTCCTCTGTGGGTAGTTTCTGGTGAGCAGGTGGCCCCCAGTTGCCTTGTGTACAGTGCTAATCTGTTTAACACCCGCTCTCCATTACAGCTGAACTGGGGGACTACAGCCACGAGGAACACCTGTCTGGCTACCTGGAGGACTACTGCTTTATCCCCAACCCGCCGGTGGACTTCGATAAGGAGGTGGCCAAGCAACACCAGCAGCACACGTAAGGCCTGGTCACTTGCGACTGTAAGAACAAGAGTCTGATAAATCCTCCAAGAGAGTGACTTTGGTCTTTAGCTCCATAGCCTAATCCCATGGAGCTAAAGACCTTGTCTGGTAACTGTGAACATGCATGTAAGGTCACAGATTTTAATCCGGCCAGTTCCCTACTTTACACGTGGACACAGTCTGCATGTCAGCAGTAAATGCGATGCTGCATAGTTCTCCCCCCTCCCCCCTGCATCTTGGCTCTCCTGTTGCAACACACTGGGCGTTCTTTCAAAGTCCCAGCAACAACTGGAGTGAGAAGGGGACGGTGATTACGACAGGGCAGCAGGCCGGGTCCTGAGCGTGTGCTGACCTTGTCCTGTGTTCCTGCCCTCCACCCTGTGATTGGACGTTACTGTGACCCTGGCTCTCTTCTCTGGCTTTGCAGAGGTCTTACTCCAGCGCAAGCAGAGCTCAGCTACCTTAACATTGCACGGACACTGGAGCTCTATGGGGTGGAGCTGCACTATGCAAGAGTAGGTGAACACGCCGCTCTGTGCGCTTGAACACTTTCCCTTTCATGTTGAGGTACTGAAGTCATATAACTACTGGGCACAAACGTAGCTAAAAAGAATGTTTTGGTGGTGTTTCCCCAAACCAATGGAGCTATGTGTTTCTTTGCTGTCACCGTACGTGACGGCCAAAACGTATAGTCCCTTTTGAAGCTGTAACCTGTTGCACACCTGTGTTGCCAATCTTGGGGGGTAAATTCAGAAAGCCAAAGTGGGAATGACATTTACAACATACCAAGCCCATACCAAAATTTTGCTTATTAAAAATGTAAAAAATATATATTTACACATTTTTAATATCTGAGTATTTTCCCTGTATGTGACGGTATATGATTACATTAAAATTATGGTTAGATTGGGTTAGAGGGCATGCAACCAACGATAGAGGTGTTAATCTGTCACTTTACATAATCTGTGTTTTGTCTCATCTCTGCGGGGGATGTGCTCATCTGTTTAGTTTACTGTAGTACGAAACAGGATCGGTAGTGACATAACGTGGTGCTTTTAAGTAGGCCAGGGTGAGTCTCTGCAGGCACTGTTTACCAGCCTTTGACTTGCATCTTGCTGTCAGACACTTTCACTGGGTCTGTTTTTTCATACAATGTAATTATCAATCCAGCCTTTTATTTTCAGCAACCTCCAGTAAACCAGGGTCATTGTGACCCACACATCATCACCTGTCATTTCACCTGGATGCTATTATTATTATTATTATTATTATTAAGAGAAGTAGTACTACTGGTGACACTGTGATCTACTCTGTAACTTTCCTGATGTAAACGGTTTTCAGATGGTTTTATTTATTTATTTATTTTTTTTGTCGGGTGTATATATGACCAAGGTGGTCCCTGAGGTCTGGTCAGATAGTTTATCCCATCAAGAAGATACTGTGTCACCCCCCAGGGACTGTTTGAAAACGAACCTTCTCTTTTTTTCTGTTTCATTCTCCTAGGATCAAAGTAACACAGAGATTTTAATTGGGGTGATGTCAGCAGGGATTGTCATTTACAAGAACAGGGTACGAATCAACTGCTTTCTCTGGTGAGTGCTCTGGGGGTGTCCAGTTTAAACAAAGCGCTCGTCTGAGTAACAGAAGAGGAGTTGTGAACAAACAGAAATCAAATCTCCGTCCCCTCAGCAAGCGTGAACGCTCCAGTCTGTTAAAACTATGGGACACACAAGCCCGTTGGTACAGTCCTTGGAGTTCTGCTGCTAGTGAACCAAAAGCGGAGATCATTGTGGTTAAATGGCTGTGTTTTTTGTATTCGCTAAAGAACTGGTTTATGATCGCTGTATTAAAATTTGGTGCTTTTAAATGTGTCCTGAGTACGGGTTTGGTCCAGCGACTCCATAGTTTCTTTGGAATCATGAATAAGCACCTCTGTTGGCTCATAAGGTCATGATTCTTAGAACCTGTCTCCTTCTTCTAATGTGACTTCCGTATTTATTATAAAATCAGACACGAGCTCTCTGGACGGGCTAAATTTAGTGCCACGGATACTGAAGATTACCACACTCACCCTCCACCATAACAAGATGGCATTTATTATCTTGGACTGTGTTCACATGTTTCTTCGCCGGCTCTCCCCGAAACCTGAAGAGGTTTTATGGCGTCAAACAAATGCAGATGCAAGCCTGAATGTCAGTGGTCCTCAGTACATTTAGAGCCATTTGTGGCTGTAATGCACTGACGGGCTAGCAGCATTCTGTTGAAGCAGGCATTAGTCACAGCAAATGTGCCAGTTTTAAAAGTATAGAATATATTTAGCATTTCCCTGACTCACACCAGGGGGGAAAGGAGACCAAATTGGATTGGCAGACGTTTACATATCATTAGTGGTTTTTATTGCAATAGCTTTATTGGATGAGAATGGCTTTTACTGCAACATATAAACTTTTTCCCTTTTTTTTGTTTCAGGTTAAAGATTGTGAAAATTTCTTTTAAGTGTAAACAGTTTTTTATCCAGCTCAGAAAGGAAATGGTAAGTGTTTAGAATTCACAGTGATCTTCAGATTAACAAGAGCCAGTGGCTGGCACTGCTGTGCCTTCTTTGTTACAGGTGCCAGTAAAGGGAAGAGAGAGAGTGTGTGTGTGTGTGTGTGTGTGTGTGTGTGTGTGGATTAGTTTTAGGAAATGATGATGTGGAATATTGGTAGGGGGATGAGGTGGGGACTGGGGGCTGTAAAATATGATAAGATAAACAGGGCCGTCAGTTACCATGTATCACCTCCTAAAATGAATTTCCTCATGTGTTGTTATGTCTATATTGGTCCCCCCAGCATGTTTTACATAGTGTGGAGACCACCTGATAACATCATTACTTTAGGGATGAAAGTTTCACATGCTGTACGCTTCGATTGCTATAATTATGGAAAATCTACGGTCTCTTTTATATACGTTAGCCTGAATATCACGTGACATTAGCTCAGGAGCACCAGATGCTGGGTTTTTCTGGCAGTCCCTGGTTTAACAGGAAGACATGCTTCTCTCAATAATAGATGGGGAGACATTTAAGCCAGTTGTAGTTAAAGCTACTCTCAGTGATTTGTGATTCATAATTTATAGCCAAATAGTACAATGTGGCAAACCCCTTGCAGGTTTGCTGAGTTTTTCTCACATTGCACATTTCTTGCCTTCTCAGGCTAGTTCACACTGGTGGAGATCTGTAGTGTGACACTACCTTGGCTAACTGACTAAACTGTGCTAGAGCTCCTGTTTTAACAGCCTCTCTCCTTTGCTTTGTGTGGCTAATGTTTGCCTCGCTTTCATTAAGCACGAGACAAGAGAGACGCTGCTGGGCTTCAACATGGTCAGCTACCGGGCCTGCAAGAACCTGTGGAAGGCCTGTGTGGAGCACCACACGTTCTTCCGTCTCGACTGCCCCGTGCCTCCACAGAAGAACTTCTTTGCACATTACTTCACCCTAGGCTCCAAGTTTCGCTACTGGTGAGCGAGGAGTGCACACGCCTGGGCTTCTGCTCACACTCGGAGGTCATGCGCAGGGCTGGAGGAATGTGTGTGTGTGTGTGCGCCCATGTGTGTTTTATGACTAGTAGAGTACATGTTGATGGAGAAAGGAATTGTTAATGCGAAATATTTTTGTCTGTAAAGAGTAATTTTTCAGCGGTAGAACACTTGCACTCTTACACTAACCCACATGGCTCTTACACGAACCCACATTACACGAACCCACATGGGCTGAATGTCTCTTATAGTAGAAATATGCTTTCAGTTACTGAAGTCAGCTAGTCAAACAAGAGCTACTCCAATACTCGTGTGGATGTGATGTGATAGTTACTGAAGTGAACGTCTCCCAAATGCTGCTGGAATATTACTGGGGCAGAAGCCACTGTATTTGTGCATTTCTGAAATATGAACTAAATGGGACTGGATTCAGTATTGCCGTGGTAAACATTTGAAGGCTTTTCTGAACATTGGGTGGGCGTCAGTGAAGTAAAAGAATTTTAAATGGTGCTTATTTATCACTAAGTGTTATGAATGTTACTTTGATGTACTGTTTCTGTCTTGCAGTGGGAGGACGGAAGTTCAGTCTGTGCAATATGGAAAGGAGAAGGCGATCAAGGACAGGGTGTTTGCCAGGTAATGCATCATGGGAAATGACTGTCACACCCCCTCCCAAGACTTCTGTGTTTTCTAGCATAAAAAGGCAAGCTCCACTTCAGCTCGCTAGTGAAAAAGACCATTTGCACGAACGTCCTCCATAACCGATTCACTGTGGAAAAGAAAAAAATAAACCCGTCAATGTTACACTGAAATTCAGTGACGACGCTAAAAGTCAGAAAGGCTGACGAGTATAAGACAGGCAAAAAGCCCCTCCCTGTGGTCCCTTGTGGACCTATCAGGTAGCAGCCAGCAGAGCTATGTGGTCGTCCCTTCTGAGAAAGTGGCTTAGTGTGCACAGGAAGTGGTGCCTGTTGCTGGGCGAGGTGGGAGGGTGGGCCGCCCTTAAAAGAGTTGCGTCCCCTTTTCGCGTTGGGGACAGCGCAAGGGAGCTGGAACGTGCCACTGGCGGGCGCGTCAGGTTCGGCTCCGTCAGGAAGTGAGGGCCTGCACTTGTTTGGCGTCGCACCACAGGTGGAACCCTGAGCGGTAAAGTATCTTCACAGCACCTTGGCGTGACACACAGCTCTGGGATTGGATTAGAATTTATCTTATGAAGGCTTTGAGTTCTTTCACGTTTGCTGATTGACATGCTGTGTAAGCTGTTCTAAAGAACTAACATAGACACTAATGAAATAGCTGTTTCTGTTGCGCTATTAACTGCCTTGGATAGCAGCTGCTGATTAAATTATATCTCCAGGTGGCAGAGAGGACTCTCTGTGTCTTCTTTCTGGAGTCACTTCTAAGAAGTGACCTTTGAACTCTTTGGGTCTCTGATATGCGCTCGGTTTGTGTAAATAACCTCTCAGTGGAATATGCCATATTCTTCTGGATTTGAGATTATCGAGGTGTGATCATGCACTAGACAGAGGTGTAAGCTAACACAGGGCCACAGCTGTGTATTGCATTACAGGTGACTTGTTTTTTAATTTTTTTCTTTCCCCCTCACCTTCTATGCACCGCAGCCCATTTTCGTACGTTGTGTGTTTAGGTGGTCTCTCTGTGGAACATGTGTTGAGAACATTCACTTGTGCTGGTGGCTGAGACATGCACACATCTCACTTTGTCCTGACAACAAAATATTTGTCATTTGGCTGTCCTTTGCATGTTTTTAAGGCCTCCTCATGCAGCCCATATTTAGGGGAACACGGGATTTTAATTTAATTCTACTGTAAAACCTCACCTTGGCTTTTTTGTGTTGATGTGGTTATCTGTGTTATGTGATTAAAGTTGTGGAAGGTTCTGCACGATGTTAATCAGATTTTACATTTAATTGTTCAGCTGTGTGGCTGTCCTGTGTGCAGGTCTCCCAGCAAACCCCTGGCTAGGAAGCTGGTGAGCAGTATGGACTGGGAAACAGTGAGCAGGAACTCGCTGTCAGACGAACGTCTGGAGACGCAGAGTCTGCCCACCCGCTCCCCCCCGGGCACTCCAAACCAGTGAGTACAAAGGGACTAGTCTGAATGTGTACGCGCATGCGTGCACGCATTCACATATATGTGCATGCACACATGTTCTGCCTACTCATTTGTCCCCGGTACTGTGAATCAGTGAGAACAGAGGAACAGGCCTAAACACATGTTCTCTCTGTCTCACTCACACACCACACACACACACACCCCCGCATGCACGTGGGGTCTGCCTACTCGCTTGATCCCTGCGACTCTGAGCCAGAGAGGCATGCATAAACGCATGCATACACACCCATGAACCCATGTGCATGCACACGCCCACATGCATGTGCACGCAGAGTCTGCCCCCCGTCCCCTAGGACTCCTATACATACAAACACACACATACACACATGGAGCCTAGGACACGATTATCCTGAGAACTTCCCACTGACACTCAAGTGTGTTGCACACAAACACCATTTCACACAAATATCCCACATTTAAAAGGGAAATGCTGACTCAAACGTGTCAGCAAGTAAATGCCAAAAACTGCATAGCGCATGGCTGCAACAGCCCATAGGTGTGCGGTAGGCATGCTGTAAAGGAGCAGAGGTTCAGCAAGAATGTCAGAATAGGTTCCTGATCTGACAGAGGAAGGAGTTCCGCCTCTTAGGGTGGTTCAGTGGGGCAGCTGAAATGAGGGCGTGAGCAGGTGGTGACAGGTGCTTAAGGGTTATGGTAACATTGCTAACATTACTGCTGGAGCTCAGAGACAAGACTACCGCTGAGAAGACCAGGGCTCCTATCTTGCTTTGAAAGGGCTTTGAAAAGGCTGTTCTGATGCAGGTTACAGTGAGTGACTTCCTGTCTGGCCTGAGAAAAATCCTCATACATGAATATTAATGTCAACAGGAGCTCCATGTTTGCACAAAAGGGGAACCGCCCACGGCCTTCCTCTGTCGGACACCTGGTGGACCATGTGATCCATGCGTCACCGGGCGATGTCTTCGTCAACCACAAGTCTGCCTCCTCCACTCAGGCCAACAGTATAAGTCTGGACTCCTCTCCGTAAGTGTCCTTACATAGCCCTCCGCAGATCTTTCAGCTGAATGTCTATGCTCAATACACTGCAAATCTCTCTCTCTCGCTCTCTCTGTGTCTGAGATATGAGACCTGTTAGCCACAGAGGTAACGTGGTTTAGGCCTTTGTTTACTCAAGCAGTTTAACTAGTACATATTGCTGTGTTGCAGTTTGCCGTGTTTCACAGGAATGTGGGAAAAAGTATGAAACGTCTCATTTCAGATCTCACAAAACTGAGAATTTAGGACTTGGTAACAGTGCATCTCGGTGTGTTATTCACATTTGACATATAGTGTATCTGGTTCGCACACAACACAAATTTTTAAATAGCATGACGTCCAACATGTAGCTGTCCTGTCAGTGTTAGCTGTTTCTACATTCATTCTGTTCCAGATTGTACAGAAAATCAGTAATACAGCTCAGTGCCTGTGTACTCACTAGCTCTTTAATACTTACATATTTGTTACATATAATTTGGATCTCATATATGCTTTATTCGGTTTTGGTTTAGGAGTTTGAGGTCTGTTTCTGTATAAAGTAACCTCTGCAATTTATTGTTAGACGTCCTTGTAAAACAAACTGTTTTGCCCGGCAGGTAAAAGGAGTTTTGTGTGCTAGTTTCCCAAATTGCAATGTGCAAAGGCTGCTTAATTGTCTGAAATTAATGGCTTTAAAAAAAAAAAAAATGTATGTTTAGTACTTGCAATCAGAGGTGCATTCATCCATCCTGTTATTAAAACAAGCTGAACTGTATCGGCCGCCTGTTGATCTCAACCCCCCCCCCCAAACATTCTGCATTTAAGGCCCATTACCTACTCTCTCAAGGCCTTGCTTCTGAAACTTGCAGACTTGCAGGCTTTTTAATGTTGTGATGAGATGGGCTGTTACATTACCTTGAAGGCCTCATTCTGTTAGCTCTGTTGATTCTTCTGCTGTTAACCTTGGACACAAGTATTCGTGCTTGTCTGTGTGCATATAGGCACGTGTGCGTACACACACACACATACACACACACACACACACAGAGCCGTGTCTTCCTATAGCCCAAAGAGCTTCCTGTTTATAATTGTCAGACCAATTCAACCTGAAACACAAGTGCACAGGAGCTAATGCTCACTACTCGTTCAGCACAGCTCCCAGGTTGCATTTTAACAGACAATGGACACGTTCCCACCGGAATCCAGTCTGTCCAGCCCACAGAATCCCTTATCGTGTTCCACTGCTTTCACCTTGCTGTTTATTTTATTTCACATGTTCTTGAGCTATTTGTTTTTATTATGTAAATGGCCACAGGCTGTGGCAGCAAACTCCGCATGCAGAGCACAGAATAGACCCCTTTCATGGCTGCCATCTAAGCATTCATAATGCAGCTCAGACTTGGATGGGCAAACATAAAGAGCTGCAGGCACAATGGCTAATGCTCATGGCTTGTTATGCTAATATGCTACAGTGGGGTGTACTATTTTGTATTTTGCAGCTAAGACATGTTCCTCTTCTACCTTGTGTGTGTGTGTGTGTGTGTGTGTGTGTGTGTGTGTGTGTGTGTGTGTGTGTGTGTGTGTGTGTGTGTGTGT
>JABJVR010000031.1:905781-916742 GCA_025773905.1 Chitala chitala
TTCTGCCTTCATAAGACTCAGGAGTGCCTGTCCTGTACTATTCATGTGTACCCTTCTGCCTTCATAAGACTCAGGAGTGCCTGTCCTGTACTATTCATGTGTACCCTTCTGCCTTCATAAGACTCAGGAGCGCCTGTCCTATCCTACCCCCAGCTGACTGCCATCGGGGCCCTTAGCTTTTCTAGTGTTCCGAGTCAGATGTAACTCATGACACACTCCTCTGTCTCTTGCAGCGCTGGAATTGGCCGGACCGGTGTTCTCATCACCATGGAAACCGCAATGTGTTTGATTGAGAACAATCAGCCTGTTTATCCTTTGGACATTGTGAGAACAATGAGAGATCAGAGGGCGATGATGATTCAGACCCCCGTAAGTATGCCTCCTTGTAGCTGGGTTTCTTAGATGGGCCTTAATGCAGTCTTCAAGCATTTACCGGACCCAAGGTGGAAAATACATCTTTGTGCTGAAGACCTAGATGGACCGAGTAGAATCTTTCTATAGAAGGATTACACAGGGATTTTAATTATATCCTGACATATGAAGTGAGTTGAATGAATGTGTTTTATTTATTGAAGTTCTTGTTTTTTACGGGATTTCAGAGATACCCTGCATTTCTTATGTTGCGATAGTAGTATGGTGTAGTAGTTCCACCTGGTATTCAGGTGTTCTTTATTTACATGGCTGACCTTCTTTCTAGAATGCCAATTTTTTCTGCTGCCTTTCTTTCCTGCATCTGGTCAGATCTGTGATTTCAGCTTAATGTGACCAAGCATTTTCAGTGTTGTTGAAATACAAGCTAATGTAGGAGTCCAAAAAACTCAGTCCAGTGATGCAAAGGACAAAGCAAAACCCCCTTTATGGACTAGGTCCTGACTGATAATCCCTACCAGTTCACCATGGTGCTGTTGCGGACAGCAACCTATGCTTGCATTTGCCCGAGGTCTGCGTGCTCATTTCCTGCTTGTTTGCATACTCCCTTGCAGAGCCAGTACCGGTTTGTCTGCGAGGCCATCTTGAAGGTCTACGAGGAAGGCCTGGTCAAGCCGCTCAAGTCCACCCCGTGTGAGTGAAGTCCTGGGGGGAACTGGCCACGCCCCCATCCTCAGATCGTAGGACTGAACTGGATCAAACCCACAGTAACGGGACACCGTCCTGGCCCACATTCCATCGTGGGCCACACAGCACTCATAAGGCGGTTGTCCTGTCACGCAGAGGACAGTTCGGAGCTGGAGCTTTGGAGAAAACTTAGCACTGTTGCACTTTATGTTGACAAAAAAAAGACAAAAATATGAGATTCATTCAAAAACCACAGTAATGGCTACAAAAATCCAGTAAGGGTCAGCGGTACATGGGACAAGTGTTTATAAAGGGGGAGGAAGGAGTTGCACTGGAGCACATTGCTTTGTAGTGCCATTACCAATGAGCAGTTCAGCAAAATGCAGGTCAGTGTCCTTCCAATGTTACCAACCCTGAGTCCATAAGGTATGCATTCCTTTTCATCATAAGCCACATTATCTGTACATTTTCTTAAGGAAATTTGCAGTACTAGTGAGATGCTGAAACAATTCGCCAAACAGAGATGAGAGGATTTTCAGTTTGTGTGACTCATGGATCATGAGCCTCAATAAGATCCTTTTCTTGCATTGAGGAAAAAAGTGGTTTAATTCAAATGACTCATTCCTGTCTTCTTCAGACATTATCCATGTAGACAGGTACTGAAGAATAACTTGATTATCTGTGCTTTGTCTCCTGTTTAGCTGTAGGTGGTGATACTTGCCGTTGAGAGATCTACTGAATCTATAATGTGAACATCTGAATAGTGTTCAGCCTCTTTTATTCCTTCCATTGTTATGCATCTATGAGGTGTGAAGCTGATTCTACCATAAATACTGGTACATCAGGAGGCAGAAGTTAAGAATTGGACAAATTCATAATTACTTCATTTTTTTTTTCCTTTAAAAATGATTGTACAATACAAGTCCTAGTCAATAGTTTTTCTCCTTTTTTCTAAAGGGTACACTGTTTAGGCTTTTTATTATTGCTTTAGGTACATTACACAACATTACTGACTACAGTGACCATCTGCAGTATGCAGTTATGTGCATGTGAAGGCCCTGAAAAAGGTAGTGTTTATACACAAAACTCCTGCCTGTGTTTTTTTGTTTTCCTGTTACGTGGTTGACATGCGTATCATTCTTCCATGTGGGCATGACCCGGGTGCAGGGGTGTTATCAGAACCCACTTATTCCATTGGACTTGCTAGGTGGTGCTATTGAGAATTTGGTCTATGTATACACAACATGTGGAATCTTTGGGGGGGGGGGGGTGTTGTCATTTTTAATGGCACTGCAAAACCAGGAAGATCCAGTGCAGCAGCCCCCATCCCAGTCTTTTCTAAACACCTACTGTACTTCAGCGCTGCCTTGGACAGCAGACTGCTGTGTGCAGTACTACCCTTGGCCTGTAGCTCAATGCTGTCTCTCCTAGTACCAAGATGAATATCCCCCCATTGGTAATAATCTCATTGGCAGACTCCAGGCAGCCTGTGCTGCTCAGGTGATAGGAGTGGAAACTGGGATGACCTGACATGGTGATCAGTGGCTCAATGTTTTCACTGCTCCCACCCACCCCTACCCCTGTCTCGAGAGCAGTCTCTACAATTCCCAGCGTTGATGGAGTGGGGCGGACCCCTAGTCCATAACACATAGTCATGTATAGCTTCCTGGGTTTTACTGCTCAGTTACCAGTTGCTTTTCACCTGGGGAAGCAATGCAAGTTTACATAATATACAAAGAATTGTGTAATTTCAATTAAAACCTTAACATACAAGTTGAGGTGCAGTGAGAATCTACAGACGTTCCAAGTCCCAAGGGACGAGAACTCAGTAACCCTATAACAAAGGTGTGGTATTTTGAGAAGTGATTGTCAACCAGTTGATTCCCTTTTTCATCCCTTGTGTAGCCAGGGAGATTCAGGGTGGAGTTTACATGTAAGGACTAGGTTTTTCAGGACCAATGATGTTCATCTTGAATGTTCAGCTTCACGCTTTCTTCGAATTAGCCAAGTGTTATAATAGCATAAGCTATATATTTGCTATGGGATTTTGTAAGAGGTTTTTTTTTTTTTCTTGTAAAAGGAACACTTCTTGGGAATGGACAGCACTTTGCAGCTAATAGTGTGGCCTTCAGTGCTGCACAAGTCCACAGAGGAAACCTTATTGATGTGGAAAATTTATTTATCACTACTGTTTGCTGGAAAAAAAACTAGGGGGGATAAACTGAATTACACAGTGCCACTTATTTTTGTGTAAATAATCTAGATTGTGTAAATATCTTGTTGTATATTAAATCTTTAAAACAAAATCTGTGTGAGTTTAAATGTTATTTTTATACAAAAAAGGAAAAATGTCTGGAGATGACTAAATTACCTAGATACAAGATGTGGGGCAGCCTGAGATACTGGAGTGTATCTGCAAAGACCTGCTGGTATAAAGTGCTTTCCATTGTTCCAGAAACCAAGACAGGGAGAGAAAAGACACCCCTGTTAAATACATGTTTCTTAGCTCTGGAGGAGGGGAGAAATTAACTTTTGATTTTTGTTAAAGCCAGCAGTCCTTTTATATCTGAATGGTATTTTCATAATTTAAGGACCTTTCAGGCACGGATCCACTGGAACATGCTGAAAGGCTGTGATTAAAAGGGAGGAGAGAGGAGGTACAAAAGGGCTGTGGGAGAATAGAGTCTTGCAGGGTTCGTGTAAATCTAGGGCAAGTCGTGGAAACACAGTAGAACATTCTAGAGGTGCATTGGTTTGTGTTGCCAAATTGGTGGCTTTGCCAAAGCTAATTCATGTGAGCTTTTCCCTTTTCTTGAGGATCCTTCCACCAATATTGCTATTTTGTGAAGAGACTTTAAAAGTATAAAATTCTGCTTTCTTATGGTTTTTGAATTACAGCAAGAATGAATTATTCGCATACAAAATCGTTTGTCATATTAGAAGCAAAAAATGCCAACATTGTGAGCGTTTGAGCAAAACATTTAAGTACTGCATGCAACCATTTCCGTAAACTTGTGGTTCTGTTATCGGAGGAAATTTTCCTGCAGTGCCGACATTCTGCTGTTTAATGCTTCCAAATAACTGAGTGGAATGGCAGTTTTAAAGTGAAATTTGTTCTGATAAGGCTTATGATTCTAATGTACTATCTTAGCACATCACTAAATGAGGACTGTGTTAGTTCTCACATTAATAATGTGTGGTTATGTTGTATTACATAGATTTGATAAGCTTCTACTACATGTAAGGTCTGATAGATGCTTTTAAAGACTGACTTTGCCAAAATCCAAGAGCCATGACTCTTATTTCATTTAAATACATTTCCCTAATTTATGAAGATCTCTGTCATGAGGGGACAGACTTTGAGGATGTTAACATCACTGCTCATTAATGAATGAGTGCTTGTTTGCAGAAAATTTGTTTGCAGAAGCTGCCTATATTAAACATTCAACAATATGGCCATAAGATGCGAGTGTTGACATGCAACCCTGGTTTTTCTTTGAACAAGAATTTAGATTTTAAGTGGAATAATGCACATCCTGTTTTAATGAATGTGTTTGACACCAGTGTGATTATTAAAGAGCGCTAGATGCCTGGAGCCGTATTTCTCAGTTTTCACAACTTTGCTATAGAGACATTCTCATCATAGTTTAAATATATTATTGGATAATTGCATTATATACCATCTATACAGGGACATATAAAATGCTCTTTGGTGTCATGCTGTTTGAAAACTGAATGTATCAACTTTCATACATTATATAGACTTTCAAAGGGTCAGAGAATCTTGACTGTTGGAAAAATATTTTTTCATACCGCTTGTATAAAAACAATAGTTTGTAACACTTCCATGTGAATATAAGTGCAGGTCAAAGGTGTTATTTCACTGATCCCAGTTCAGATCTGTGATTTAGTCCTCAATCAGGGCAGTGGAGCTGTAAAGTAGTCCCATTATGTTTTTATTGTAAATAAGAGCAATACTATGTCAGTTTAGTGCCAATGTTGTGTAAAGTTAAGTTTTAATTCTGCTTAAAAATTGAACTATGCTAATGTGTGGTCACTTTCTTCCAAAACCCCCTTGACCCCTGCCCCCCCTTAAGGCATGTGAATGAATGTGCTGTTTGAGGGTTTTCACTCAGTGTTTTGGGTTATTGTTAATGTTTTTATTTTTTAATTGTGTGAATTCTTTCCTCTGGAGCTTTTGTTTTCAGCTCCCCGTTACTGGAGTGAACCATTCAAGTCAGTGGGTTACAGTGGATATTAAAGTGCACCAGTAAAAGAACCGGAAATGACTTGTTGAATGGATTCCTGCCTGCCGGTGTGTGTCATGCTGTGCCACTGGTGGTGTCAGCCCTTAAGTGTGCCTTCTCTGGATTGTGTCCTTTTACAAATGTGACAACTTTGGGGACATCCGCTGCTTTGTGGCTGACGTGCCACTTTTCTCATGCAGCAAAAATCCTACATATTTTATGAGCAAAATGTTTGACCACCTTATGGTAATGGTGGATAAATCAATGAGCGACTGCTGTATATAACAACTGAATGAGTTCAAACCAATAGTAGCTTTGTAACACCATAGTGATGCATTGCTTTGTCACTTTGAGTACCTAAGTCAATTGAGTCTAGTTATATGGGCACCGGTGGAGACATAATGTACAAGTGTGAGAATAACAGTCAAATAGTAGAGCATCACAAGGTCGTTTATTGAACATTCCATTTGTAACCAGGAAGCCTTATTGACCTTATTTTATTAAAGTCAATTCAGAACATGTACATTAATTGCAGTCTTGAACATAACACAAATGAAAGTTTAAATTTTGACAATCCTTTCACAATTCTGCTATAACCAAAATATCTCATTTTCTGGGTGCTTGTGCCCTGCAGGTTCACAAGTGTCCTGGAGCTTATCATGGGGTACACCCTGGACAGGGCCCCAGACAATCAGAGGGTGCACAGACTAAGGGCTATTCAGGTTGTCAGATCCACATGATCAGCATGTCTTTGGACTATGGGAGGAAAGTCGTCTACACACACCGTTTAGAGAACCCATGATCTGTCTGTGCTATCCCTAAGCCTCCGTGCCGCCCTCCCCAAAACATGACAAACTCAAATTCACTTCTTTAGGCAATTACTGCTCATCCTGGCACAAGAGTAAAATTTTCCAACAGTAACCAATAGGTGGTGCTGTTGTTTAAGACCATTCTTATACTTCCAAACATTTTAAATGCTGAAATACGGCTGAATTTTGTTTCTTATATTTGTCAGTCTAAATTGTAATGTATAATTACGACTCTGTTGCTGAGTTAACGCAGAGCACGGGAGCGAGACAATATAAATGTGGAATTCCATTTTAATTCTAAAATCACATTATTGGTGCTGTAGGCAAAATTAACTTCGGCCTGAATACGAGTTAGTTAAATATTTTGTTTTTAGTTTCTCAAAGTACATTGTCAGAAACAGTTTATCAAATAGCTTGTTTGCTTGCTAGCCTTTGATGAAAATTATGCCAGTTGTAGTATTTTATGAAAACGCGCATGTCTAAATAACGATGAGAATAACACGAAGTAAAGGTGTTACATTGTCATTCAAGTACAACTATACAATCCCAAACTACACATGCACAGGGTTTGGACATTTGGTGACTCGGCGCTACACTTAAAAAATTAAACGTACCAACCCATAAATATTTAAAAGTCATGCCTTCCTGCCTAACTTGTAAAATACGTATACAAATAATCCAGAATAAAATAACTGCGACGCTTTACTTGTTTTCACGTTAGTGTAGAAATAAGCAGCCAATCTTTCGGTGGCCTTTAGGCGAGATCCCCCGCTCCAAGGTAAGTGAATTCACATTGTCCCTTTAAATCAAAATCCCTGGCTGGGTTTGAGGACTAATGTTGGCGTCATTTCCTCTAAGGAATTCGGTCCCCTCCTCTCATTTTTGAGCGACAGAAAAGTATTGCTTGGGGGTGCCAAATTACACCATGGCGAATTAGAAGAAATTTGAAATGGATTGAATGCATTTATTTTTAAAAACGGTACTTTAAAATTAGACCGACGCGCTTTTGTTGTTGGAGAAGTCTACTGCTCCTGTTAGTCAAAAGGGCTTTGTGTCGGGATCTTGGGTTTACAGCTGGCGATCGCCGACAGATCCGTGTTCCTGAGCATCTCTCAGAGGTAAACCTGTGGCTGAAGTGCGCATCATGGTGCGCCTGCACAGCGTGAACAGCGCTCTTATGAAAAACAGCGCACTTATGCAACTTGTGCGGGGTTTAAGCATTACTTCGGAGGGCTGTGTTTGTATTGGGATTATAGTGTTCAACTCAGTTGTTTTAAACCCCCGAGTGTATTTTTTAAACACAGTTAGTTGTTAAACATCGTAAAATGTTCTTGCTGACAAAAATACGTGAATATTGTTGCGTAAAGCAGATGGTGCTGCCGCACTTCGTACGGTGCATTTCGTCAAATTGAGCGATAATCTTAAATGTAAACTTTCCCTATAGGTAATGGGACACGGGTGGCGCAGGAGAGTAACACACTGTGCGCAGTTAGTTTACAACATTAACACTGTAATCAGTCCAGGACTGGCGGCTTCATCAGTAAATTACCAGGCTGTCTCGCGGTGCGCTCTTTGCATTTTATAGGAAAATCAATTATAGACTTTCAGATGTAATTTTACTGTCTTTATGGCCTCAAACTGTGAGTTCAGTCAAACGATCGCGTTTTCGTGTACGTAACAGGACGGAGTACCGTAGATGTAGTTTATGGAAGGGGTTTGTTTGTGTAGATTTGGAGCATGACCTTCCGAGTAAGGGCGATCTGGGTAAATACTTGCTTGTTCAAATAAAATCATTGCAAGCGGAGTTTCCGATTGCACCTGTTACTTTGTCGCACGCCGTTTGAAAAGCCTATGGCCGCTGTTCAGCTTTTGTCACGCACACGAGTGTTTGTGTCCAAAGCTGAAGCGTCTTCTCCTCCGCAGGTTGGACTTGACAGGTACGGACTATGTTGAGTTTCCTTCGGCGCACCTTGGGCCGGAGGTCCGTCCGCAAACACGCGGAAAAGGCGCGTCTCCGAGAGGCCCAAAGAGCGAGCACGCACATCCCAGCGGCCGGCGACGCCAAGTCCATCATCACCTGCCGCGTCTCTCTTCTGGACGGTACCGACGTCAGCGTGGACCTGCCCGTGAGTTCTCCAGATACGGCCACCAAACTTGATCAGTTCAAGGATTTAGTGGAGATGCCTTGTTTTAAGGGGCAAAATTATTTTGGTGCTGTTGCACTTTGTCTAACCTTTAACTGATGCCTAACTAATTGTATACGAAAAATGGTTAAAAGAGAAACTCGACGAACATTTAAACAAGCTAAACAAGGCTTCTCCTGTCTGCATGAGTCACATTATTTGGAAGTTTCTTTAGTTTACCGTAATTAATTTAGGCTACTGCCAATAACATGTCACTTATGGACACATTTTAATTAAGGGCATAAACTGTTTTTCACACACGAGTATGTGCCTTTTTGCAGGATTTGTTTCTCATTTTCTGCTGCTAGATGAGTGTCAGTGTTGAGTAGCTCTTGCAATGTAATCAGGTGCTGGTGCATTGTTGTGGTATTCTGTATTACAGTAGACAGAGACCCATCATGAAGAATAGCTGTAGTCCGGCTGAATTTGTTGTGTTGTATAGCTGGTAGTCGATTAATAATGTTTGTGTTTTCAATAAGGTGGTTCCGTGGGCAGAGTGAAGAGTTTGTTTGCTAAGAGCTTGCCCCATAATTTAATGAGGCACAGATATTTCCTTGGAGCATAGACTTGTTGAAGAGGGCAGTCAGGACACTCAGTGGGTAGTGTAGTTGTCATACCTTGAAGTCCATGGGTTTGATTTTTGTCCAGGATTTGTGTGCATGATGTTTGACCTGAAAGGGTCTCCTCGAGGTGGGCATTTCCCTTCACAGTCCAAAGAATTAGGTGCTCTCAGGTAGCGTGAATGTTTGAAGGAGTGCCCAGTGGTGGTTTAGAACCCCATTCAAGATGAATCCTGCGTCACCCCCTTTTGTTTCCTGGTACAGTCTTCAAAACCAACTTGTGCTGGGTGTGTGGATTGAAGAATGAATGAGTACAAGTTGTGGGTGGTTTTTGAACTTTGCTGGTTGCTCCTGACAAATCGTAGATTTGGGACTGCGAGATGTCTCTTTCCTAGCCAGCTCTCGTGCTTTTTAGTTCAAGTCATAAGAGAAACAGCAGCTGAAGTGAGGCTTTTCACCGAGCTTGCACAAGCAGCACCAGTCGGGCTGCTCTGATATGACTAATTCCAATAGATTGCAGAATATGTTAGTGCCGCCACAAATGAACTCTCTGTGTCCCGGTGGCTGTAGAAAGAAGGTGTTGGTGTGTTTTGTTGTGATCCAGGGTGGGAGAGGTGGCATGGGCACAGATGATGTGGTTTTCCTTTAATGAGTAACAGCATGACCTGAATGGAGTAAGCAAGGTGTTTGTTGAGGTAGTGGCGTCACCCAGTTGTAATGCCATGATCTCCTAGTGACAGATAATACACGGGAGCAAATTTTGCTCAACTCTGTGAAGCTCCTTGGACAGTTGAGTGCCACAGTCTCCACTTAGCAAACTACATTTGGAGTAACTATACACAGCAGCCAGTGTCTGTTGTCATACAGAGGTAAATACACGTGTGTCAGCAATGTTTAGGGGGTGGCAGCTGTTCGTTAGAATTTTTTTTTCCCAAGTTTTTGTGTAGTGTTGTTGTCAGCACTGAGTTATACCACTAAAATATGAATGAACAAGAGCACGCCCAAAGGTTTTCATGCCAGAATAAGCGCATCTCTTTTGTGTCTTCCAGGATGGAAAAATTCCTGCATGTTTTGCTATCTCTACAGGGTTAAAAACCATTTCAGTGTGTGTGTGTGTGCGTGTGTGTGTGTGTGTGTGTGTGTGTGTGTGTGTGTGTGTGTGTGTGTGTTGCAGTAGTCTTTTAATTATAAAACTTTCACAGAAGTAGACCTCAGTTAGGGGTCTAAGTTCGAACCTTAGTTTCAAAATTGCAGTGTTATAAGGCGAGCCTTTGGTCAGTGTTGGATTTTAACCACACAACTGGTTCTGACTGTGTCCAGTGCCAACATAGCCACTCAGAACAAAGCCGGGGAATGAATCATTCTGGGTCTGCTCTGGGTGTGAAAGTGAATTAAGACCTGAAAGCTTAGATTTGTTCTTAAATTTCACCTTAAGCTAAGCCCTACCACCTCAGCCCCACAGTTCAATGTGTTGTATTGAGACTTTGAGCAGGAAGGTTCTGTGAAATGCATCTTGTTCAGATTTTATCCCATTTGACTGTGTACACATGTGCATACCATGTAAACAGAGACATTTTAAATATAATGAGGGTAGTTTGAGGGACTTTTTAGCTGACATTCATGCTAGTCATGAGTCTTGGTGAGTAATCGGCATGTCTTTGAATTCCAGAACAGGTTCCTGTTTCAGTGCAGCCACTTTCCATACTGATCCCTTCGTTTTGCCACTGTGGAATTACTGCAGCTTTTAGTAGTTAAAGTTAAGAAATAAAGCCACAGCAACCACCTTGTTTTTCTGTGAAGAACCTTTACTTGCCGGTCACTGATCTTTGACCAGGGGCTAGGACTGGAATAGCCGCGTAACCAGTAATTTTTTTTTTCCCTCAGGAGTTCACACAGCAGTTGAGCTCCAGACTCAACCCACTTACTAAAGCACTACCTTCACAACGGCACTGAGTTTAAGCACGGTCTTTCACCTGTACGCAGCTTTGAAGACTGTTAGGGCTGCACCATCCTCTTTGTTGAGCTGAGTAAGGACCAGGAGTACGCGGGGGGGGGCGCCCCCGGGGGGGGGGGGGGGGGGGGGGGGGGGGGGGGGGGGGGGGGGGG
>JABJVR010000031.1:916842-933026 GCA_025773905.1 Chitala chitala
AGCACACTGCACCCCCCCCCCCACCCACCCACCCACCTGACCGGAGCTGAGACACTCCACATCCCAGTCCAGCTAAGCCTTGATCTCCACCCGAGGATCATCTGGCAGAGCCCAGGATGGAAGGTTCTCAGTCACAACACAAGCAGGTTGGACCAAAACATAGCACTTACATGAACACACACACGCATGCAAAAACAGGATTCAGTGCAATGGGCCCGGGCACAATGCCCCTCTCCCCAAAGGAAGAAAGACATGACCCCCACTACATCCTTTTATTGTTCCTTTTCTGTCAGCTCTGGTGGACAGAATCCTGTCAGAGAAAGGGCTCAAGACCCAGGAAGAAGACAAACAAACAGCCGGCTGTAATCAGCAGGTTTTTTTTTTTTTTGATGGTGGTCTCTCACACACACACACACACACACAAAATGTTCCTGCTGCCAAAAGGGCTGATGGTACCAGCTGATAAACACTGCACACCAGGTTACTTCAGTGCACTGAATTCATCCTCATTCTTACTGTTTATGTCACTTTAATTGAGGTAAATGAGCATCACAGATTCACACAGCAGAAGGAAAAAGACAACAGAGCCGTGTCAGTCTAAGGCCATTTCTGTGTCTCAGCATTATCTTATAACTGCACTGTGGCCTCTACTAAGGAATGGCTGTGGTCACGCGAAGTGTGTACTATCAAAAGCCTTTATCTGTATGACACAAATTAGTTTTGTTCCTAACACCATGGACCAGGCCCAGACAGAGACCTGCTAAAACACAGATGAACCGTCTCACAGCTAATGGGAATGAATACAGAGAAACACCTTGTCATATATTTCTTTGCTCTTTGACCAATCAGGACTACATTAGTTAAAAGACTCCACTGTGTATTAAGAACTCAATTTTAAAGGATAGAAAGATGATTTATGGCAAACGTAACATTTTGATATCTTCATTAAGTGTAACTGGAAGCTATTAAATTCATTTAAGCTTTCATTGTGAAAAACTAAGCAATTGGAGCACATTAATTTCATGCACAAATCCTTAAATTACAGGAAAAAAAAAAAAACCTTCTTGGCAGTACATGGACTGTTGTACTTACTACGACACCCATCAAGCCGCCTTTGGCTAGCATTTTATGAGCAACACCTGAAACAGACTGTCACCATATCGCTTAGACACAGATGATGGAGACGCATGTCCCCTTGTTCTTCAGCCCCACCTCCCCAGACCTACAGTCACATCACAAGGGGGAATGTCTGGCTGGCAGACTCAGACACATCCCAGCTGGACATGGTTAGAACAGCCCTCACTTGAAACGTGGGTCTGAAAGGTGGCAGAACCAAATTCCGTTTATTAAAGGCCACTAACAAGCACCCGTCCACTTCCAGCTGGCTGAATAGGAGAAACATGCGCTGGAAAATGGGGATCAGATAAGAGCATCTAAACACTGTGTCCCTGCAGAACAAAACAATGAATTCCAGAAGCACTGAAGCATGCATGCTAAGGGAATGCATGAATGCACAAAGTTCTCATTTCAAAAAACAAGCTACTCTACTACAAGAAAATATGGATTTAACATACCAACGCTAATCCATAGTTTTACAATACATATTATTTAGAATTACTATGTTAAGGCACAAATTAAGATGAATATGACTGCACCCTGGCCTTCCAGACTAAAGTCGACCATCTGTAATTGCTCAGAGTGACATCAACAGCCTGGATTCCTGTAAAAAACTGCAAACCATATGTAGAGATTTAGGACAGCACATGACCAACTTCTCTGGCCTCCCCTGGATCTACAGTGCCAAAAGCTACTATAGGAAACATGCCTAGCAACTGTTACCACTGCTCTCAGCTTCCGGCAACATTCGGGACCATTTCCCGTTTATCACTCGTCCTCTTAGCCCCGCCCATCACGGGCACCGAGAATACAAGCCACAAAGGAAGAACTGGAAGAGAAAAAACGTTCACAGAAACCACTCGTTATGAATCAAACGATACTATGTATTCAGCACAAATGCAGACATTTTCATTTAAAACACACTGTGAACCCTTTGTAAGCTTAGGAGATGATTTTCCAATTGAATGCAAATTCAGAAGGATAGGAAAAATCCACACTCAAAATCCTACTCAATTTCCCACTCCAATTAAATTAATTGCCAATTGAAACCACATTTTCGTGTGTACACCTTAAAAATAGAGAACAAATTAGTGAAAACCTCACATAAGATGTTGGCTACAGAGAAACGGAGAACGCATCTAATGAAGTCCATCATTAAATCAGCACATGTTTGAAGAATCTTATGAACATCCACTGAAAGCCAATGCCGGGGCTGGGGTCCTGCTTGAAAAGGTGGGGGTGGGGGTCAGTAGAAAAAGCCCCCACAGGGGAGGGGATACAATTTATGCCTTTTCTCCTCTAGCGTGACGAACAGGAACAAGACCAAACCAGACAGGATTCATTTTGTTCCGGTTGTTTTTTCCACCCTCTGTGCCAATGGAAAGCCGTACTGGGTCAAGGATCACACGGCCGTGACATAACGAGGGGAAAAAAAGGTAACAAGAATTCAATAATCTGAGTTACATGGTTATGGTACATGGAGAATGTTAGCATTGGGGGGAAAAAAAACGTCCACATGTTAATACATTGTGTTAGAATGGAACCGTAACGAGAGCCATAACCGTCATGGCTGTTGAGGTAAAATGCTATCAAGGGGAAACAAAAATGTATTAAGACAGTGTTTAGCAATGGTTAAACGCTAACAATGCAAATTTGTCTTGGGGACTTAAATTACAAACAGGTGTGTGCTCATACCCTAATGATCAGAGCCAGGTGCTCACACCCTAATGATCAGAGCCAGGAAACGATAGAAGCTAATATTCCAAACCAACTGCACATCTCATTCGTGAGCTTTTTAATTTTAATGGGCTGGTGTGAAAGTCTCCCAGAGCAGGCTGTCAAACACAATGCCAAATCAGACACCTTCCCCATCCCCCACCCTATTGTTCACTTACAGCCTTTCACACCCCCCCCACTCCATTTACTCCTCATCCCCGACTCTCTACCAAGCCCCACACAAGTACTATAATAAGCAGTTTTACTTAATTCACTCACAATTCCAGAGTTAAAGACCCAGGCATGACACACAAAAATCAAAAAATATTTTTGACCAAAACACAAAGCTGGCAATGGACTCTATGCACTGCACTCAATAGCAAACTTAGTGGGACATGAAGGCAAACCAGACAGCCTTATCTTCACCCTAACACTGTCCAGGCCCAACAGAACTCATTAAAACAGGACTGACTACACTCAGGGATAAAGTGTCAGCAACAAGATAGTATCTGGAGCTACTAAAATGACGGAAAAGCCCCCCATATCCAAGCAGAGGTTCAGGCATAGACACTATGGGAGGAATTCCTGGCATCCACCCATCAGAGGCCCAGAGGGTGACCTCCACACAGAAGCTCCACCCTTCAAAGGTTTAGAAAACAGTCCCTACATTGCTCTGGCCTCCACTTCTGTAGAGAGGAATAAGCAAAGGAAGACACAGTGCAGGTGTTCACGGAGGTCCACCTGAGGACCCATATCCCAACCTTCAGGTCTTCAATTAACAACATGCTCTCAGGACTAAGCCTCTGATGTAGGATAAAATGTAGCCTACTCCACTGGTTCTCAGGGTGCTGTACACACCTTTGTACATCATCTCTCCATTATCAGAAAGGAATTTTGCTAACAAAGCTAAAAGTTTCTAAAAATTATTTACCTTAAGTTTTTTTTTTTTTTTTTAAATGTATGGTGCAAAATGTAGCTTACCGAAAGTTAAAACAACCACCACCTTCTCAGAGAAACTGCAATTAAAACAGAAATAGTTTGGAAGAAATGAAAGAGGTCCTGCTGGTTTATACTGACAACGTAAAAATATTTATTTTTTGTGACAACAAGTCAAAGAAAGTTGGTCTCAAGCCTCAGACCTTTCTGATGCGGAACGATCTACGAGGGTGAGGTAGCTAATACTAGCGTGCCAAAGCATAATAAACTGCGTTATCATTTCTACTTCATTCTGCAAATGCTGTGATGGAGATGAGGATGCTGTTTGTTGAGGGCCATGCTGTATTCTGTTTTGAGTCTACTGGCCCTCCAGTCACCTTTGAGCAGCAGCAATGACGGTGTATTAGAGATAGACATGAATCACGGAGGTCTGGGCACAGTGACGGCAATCACAGGCACATCATGGTGCCACAAATAGCTATGGACAGCTCTGACAACACTTAATGGCCCAGCTGCCATCATTCACCATTCAGACCAATCATGTTGAAGTTCCTCAGGCTAATCACAGCTATCAGACCAAAAGACTACTTGCCTCCAGAAGGGGGTAGGAAATAATTATAAAAAAAAAAAAAAAAAGTCCTGCAAACAGAAGAAAATTGCATGAACTATACTAACAACAATAGGTATCTTTATACACAGTATTAGCATAAGGCAGTGGAAAAATTACACAGAACACACAAAAACTTTGTTCCTTTTAAAAGGACACGATGCTTCATTCACCGTTTCCTGGATAGTCCAGCTGCAAATTTACAGCCGTGTTTCATTTTTGATTCCACAAATTTACCTATGAAAACAAATTAACAAATGTCATGCATCACCTTTCACAAGACCATTACTGCACAACAATGGTAGGTAATATGTACCTCAACAATCAATTGTGCACAGAATAAAAATACAAGAAGGTTAAATGAAGCCATACAACAATGGAGGAGAGGAGCATATATACAGTAAACATGTCTGTCTGTGAGATGCAGTGCAGGGCAGTTTATCTTTATTTAAACAACAAAACGAGCGATAATGGGGCAGACTTAATCTGCTGTATGCTTACATTAAACATGTGACACTAGTGTTTCAGGTATTCTTTACAGTCTTAAAGAACATGGTCCCTGCAATATGGACCTTTCACTTTTCATACCCAACGTGCCCTGCTTCACAGCAATCAAAGATGCACGGACACTGACACCATGTACTTTTTTCCTTGCATTTTTTTTTGCCATATTTTTTCAGATGCTACCCCACCCGAATGTATATACCACAGTACATCCATCCATCTATCCATCCACCCACTGCTTATCCTGTTCAGGGTCACGGGAGGTCAGGGGCCTATCCCAGGCAGCCTAGGGGAGGAGACACGCCGGACAGGGTGCCAACCCATCTCAGTTATAAAATAATTCTTCTCAAAAAGTGAAGCTGCAGTATGAGTTAAATTGTGTTTCTGTATAATTTTGTGTTTACCCACACAACTGCACATATAATGCAAGTGTTCAAGCCTGTGGAAACTTCAAGTCCCCCTTTCCACAAGAAAAAAAATTCCATGTGTTTCTCAATTTAAAAACTGAAGTCAATGTTTCACCACCTGATCTGCAAACTTGTTCTCAAAAATGAACATCTGAGTGTATCTGTATAGTGCTCATCAATGTAAGCATTTAGATGATCAATAAAACCAAACCCAGAACTGGAACTACAACACTTACATGTAATCCAAGTAAATGCCCTAAGGAGTGTTTGACCATAAGGCTGTGTGAGGGTAAACATTCAGAAGTTCTGCATATAAATTCCAACTGTTACATGTACATGAAATAAAAAGGTACACTTTATGTTCGAAACATAGCAAGTGAACACAGCAAAATCAATATTTATCATCACACACGTATACCATTGGATGGTGACAATATTCCAAAGGACTGAAATCTGAAAATCACTGAAATCAATGTTGCCTAGAAGGTGGGCACGGTTTTGATTATGGAATCATATGTGTATTATCTCCAATCTTATGATCACAAAGAGCACGAAAATGGGAACAAAGTAATTCTAATGAAATTCTTCAAGGACGTGAAATCTAAATACAGTGAAGATCTCAAATAGGAGAACATAAAAACTAGCCTAACTGTCCAGTTATCGTAAATAATAACTAGGCAAATATTTAGATTGCTTAAAATATATTAATTTATGAGGAACTGGAAAATCACACCGGGTCACAGCTCAGTTTATTACATGTCAAAATTCTTGTACATGGATAGGGTTCTGGCCTCGCGTTTATATATGTAACATAACGCTATCATTATGTACAAGACACGGACAATAACACGGAGGCAGGCAGCAACGTGGAAATGGCCTCATACCTTGAACAAAAAGACATGTGGCTTCATGAGCTAGGACTGACTTCACACCGGCACCAATTGTAAAAGAAAACGTTCAGGTAAAAATACTCAGCTGCCGATGTGATTTATGTTTAAAAGACCTACAAAAAAGACACCATTTACAAAAAAAAAAAACAAAAAAAAACAAAAAAAAAGCGGGTTAGAGAATATTTCAGCATGCAATTTTTCCGCCGTACGAAGTCATCCGCTGACCTGTCAGATTTTACTCACCGCTTAAACGCGCCGATAGGACCTGTTATTTCAGTAACAAAAAAATGAAAGACATCGGTCTGATACCGGTGAGTGAAACACAAGCTGAAAGGCTTCATCTGTAGTTGACACATTATTCTGTCATTTACCTAAGTACTGGATGGTATCCAGTATACCATGGTTGTAGCCCAACTATCTAACCCCTCCCTGAAGCCACTGTACATTGTTTTAATATGAACACCAGCGTTACTAAGCGCGGTTAATGTGCCGCAGATTTTGTCCTTAAAGGTGTTCAACATTTCTATCATCGTTTAGTAAGATCATAAGACGGCTGGTCATTATTGCCGTCAGAAGAAACAGTTGCACACATCGTATCAACCAGTGCTACGTCTGGCGCCAACTAACCTCATAATCGACGTATGTACGTTTTAGGTTTGACCAGCCGAAGCAGATCGGGAAAGACACGCACTCGCTTGCTCCCGACTATTACGCAAACGAACTTCAAGGAGTGTTGACTGATCAACAATAACAGCAGAGAAACATTGTTGCAAATTTTATTCAACCCCAAAATATACACGTGTCTGTAATTCGTGGCTTTCTTAACTATGCTGTTTTGTCGGATTTATTTGAATACTTCCCAGGGAAAAATTTCCGACGAAACAAAGTAAACGACACTTAACAGAAATTAAACTTGCTAACAAAACTACCCAACAATGTGCCACATCCCTAACAACGCCCGCCCGTCTATGGCTGAGCTCAAATAATGAGCGGATAAGCGCACCACTCGTATGTGCGTTCTTACCCCGTCTACAACAGCAATGGCCCTCCACTCTCTCAATCAGCTGACGTAGTACCATAATCACACATGTAGTTTTCCCAAATGAATAAAGATGACAGCATATTAAATACATCTTGTCATTTACATTTATCAACGCGCTATAGAAAGCACTGTATTTTATCAGTACTTACCAGATATTAAAAGTATAATATCTTCTAACCAAACGTTATCTTCGGGAAGGAAATTATGTACCGAGTCATAAGGCAGCTGAGAACCAGCCCCGTCCAACCAATGCTGTAAACCACACCCTCCGTGCGACGTACACACACACACACACACACACACACACACACACACGAAACAGAAAGAATTCAGCAGGATGTGATGTCAGTTTTTTAAACGGGAAAAGACATACAGTCTCGGCGCTTCGTCGTCACTTTTCTGCTGATATGTGTGGTTATTGTGCGACTTTCGTTTAACACACGAGTGTGTGCTTATTAGTGATTTCTGTGTGCATAGTAATTGCAATGATTGGTGAGCGCACGACTTAAATACTTAAGACTTTACAACTCGGATAATAATCTTAAATTGGTGTTTAGTACCGTTTAAATAAATTTCGTGCTCAAGTGTTTATGTTTTAAACAAGCAGACAACCCTATCGTGACGAGTTAATGATTTGTCTTGATATTATCTAATAATTGTCAGGTTTAGCGTTACATTTTATCTAGGCATTTATAAACAGTCACAAATTACCCTTTTTTTGTTTTGTAAACTGTTATAAACGTCATTCAATTAAACTATCAGTTATGTGTAGGACACATTCACGCCGTTGTAACATAAAAATGTAAACACCTATATATTATTGCCAAAGGTACTTGAAGCTCGGTAAAATGTTTAATATTTTCAACTTTTCCCAAATATTGGTTCACATATTTAAGAGTTACAAAATTTGCAAACGTATACAGCAAATAGTTTTAAACACACAATTTTATTGTTCTATGGTACATTAGCATTTCCCTGGGACATAAACTAATGGTTACACACACTTCTATGTCCCAACAAAACTACCCAACAATGTGCCACATCCCTACTAATCTACTGTTTTATTGCATTTTTTTAATCAAATACACGCGTGCATTTGTAGTATACCTTAGTTATGGTTTATGGAGTAAAGATAAAGCAATACAATTTTATATCGCTTTACAAATTCTGCTGAACATGGAATACGTGGTTTAGCTGTGAAATAAAAGGACAGAATAAACCACGATGAACAGTCATGCATTTTCAGTTCCTGAAACTATAAAGGTTTCTTGTCACGTTTCTGTTGCAAAGCACGTATAAACGTGACTACAAAGAAACAAAGTGAGCAAGAAAGGGTGACTCAGAACAAGAAAGTGTTTGCTCCTTCGCAAATTACAGTTTAGGAAGACAGCGCGTTTACTTCCATATTGTATTTGTTTCAAAGATGTTAAATACAACTACCACTCAAAACCAACAGTATTTAAGTTTTTGTTGATAATGCTGATGTATTTTACATTTATATAGTTCCATATACTTAACAGTTTTATTATTTAATTTACAAATTCTGCTGAACATGGAATACGTGGTTTAGCTGTGAAATTTAATTATTTCAAGCAAGGTTCTTTAAACTCGAATTGTAGTTAAAGTTTACTGATTTAAATCTGAGTTTTACAAAGTTATTCACATAGATATTCATATAGATATTATTTTCTTTATTTAAAGCTAATTTTTATTGTACATGGGAAAAAATGCGATCAAGATTAGATAGACTTTTTTTTTACTGTAAGGACTGTACAATGTGGTAAGAGAAATAGTTTTTCAGAACAGTAGAAATACCCCGCCTCTTAAAGACTGCTGTAAACCACAGCTATTAAGTTTCTCGCTAGCGGAAGGGGAAGAGAGTACACGAATCGCAGATGTCCCAATGAGGCTCATCATAGTAAGTACTGCAATGTTTACACTCGAACTGTCTTTAATTTTCCGTTGATTAAACTTGGTATTACGATTGTATTTCTAAACCAAAGATATATACGCGCGCATCACGCGTGTAAGTAACGCGTTATGGTTAAAGCATTACATCGTACCGCAGTATAACTAATCCGCTATCTGAAAAACAAGTTGCACTTGCAATGTGAGCTTCGCGTTAATCAAGTTAATTTAGCCGGTACACTGAAAGAGATTTCAACGATTTCGATTTAAAAATAACGAATTTGCTTTTTTGACCAATTTAAGATAAACCGAATATGACGTTAAAACGAAAACGACGGGTTATGTAAGGTATACACCACTACACGTTGCTCAGTTATGAAAATCATGACTGCTTCAGGCCGTTGCCACAGAGGAGGATCATTCTCGAGTAACCAGATTTCTTAGCAATGTATTCTGTATATACTAAGGTACTTTTGCAAATGATTCTTAATTTCTCTTGGTTTTATAGGTTTATTATTATTTTTATGCATGTTGCTGGGCGTCCGATAAACACGTCCATATGGATTACTATAGCACTAATCGGAACGGAGCCTATTAGAAACAAACATGTTTCTCAGATTGGCGAGAGCCCCTGTGTGTCACTGCGATGCACCAGCCATTCAAAACACGTAGAGCTCTCCATCAGCTGTAGGAACGGGCGCCGTGGAGCAACCAGGTGTCAGTCACCGGTCAGATCATAGGCTGAGGGGGGATGCACCCTAGGGGTGCACCCTAGCATGTCACTATAAACCAAGCTATGTAATTTCTGAAATTCGTCAGAAATTGCTCTTTGGAAGTATTTCTGTTTTTTTCCTCCCCAAGAGTGAAATGAGATTTCCGCACCAAAGCCAGGCCATAAGTATGAAAGTAGAAGAAGAATCTACATGGCGCTCCAGTGGATAAAGCGCCCCAACGGATAAGGCGCCCCAGCTGTATGCATGTTGACAGGCGTTGAGCGTTTTGTTCATAAAGTGATTTAATTCTGATTCCTTTGTGTCATAGAATTCACAACACGGAAACAAAAGGTGGACGTACTGACATGACACCCTGCCAGACCTAAAAATATTTGCCGCAACAAGTTCGCACTGACTGCAACATGATTTTAAATCAAGTGTTTTAAATGTGCTGCTCTGTAATACTGTTCCAGAGGGAAACGTTTTACGCAGTTTTCCTTTCGCTGTTGCTCACTACAGTCCCGAGAGCTCAGTGCGCAGTGGGCATTGTAGTTTTTGCAAAGCATAGTCTGGTACAGTAATTGCTTTCTTTTTTTAACACGTTGGTAATATTGTTTATCACTTAGCAACGCCTCTTTTCAAAGACAAACAGCACTGTGTGCGTTTCAAGCAAAGGTGCCAACATCTGCACCTCACTTCTGAGATAGTATTCAATTTGTGTAACTTAAGTATCTATTTAAATGGGACTGGAAAAAACAAATACAATTTTAAACAATTTAAATAGCTTTATTTTAGAACCGGTGAGGCATTTGGCCTGACCCTCGCTGCAATCATTCTAATTCAACACGACTGTTAATTGGTAAAATGTAGACAATATGTTCAAATTTTTGCATTTAAATAATGTCTAAATCATGTTCTTCCTGTTAAACTTTAAAAAAATATATACTTAAATATGTACTTTGTATTTCGTTGCAGTGTCGTGGTGGTGTGGTTATCGCCATTGCTTTACACCTCTTGGGTTTCACTTTCGCCTGGTGACTGTGTGTGTGGAGTTAGCATGTTCTCCGCATGCGTGGTGGGTTTTCTCCCAGTTCTCCAGTTTTCTTCCGCAGTCCAAAGACATGTGGGTTGGGTTGATTGGTGTTTGCAAATTGCCTGTAGTGTGCGTGTGTTGGCACCCTGTCCAGGGTGTCCCCTGCCCTGTGATGGTCTCCAGCCTCCCATGACCCTAAATTGGATAAGGTGGTAAAGTAAAAGGCGGTATAATGGAATCTGGGGCAGGTGCATTTTTGTGTGTATACCTTAGAGCTGTTCTGTCAGTGCCTGTTATTGTAAGGGAGACACATCCCCCGTTTAAAGGCACCGAGGTTTGCAATTCCTACCCTTGTTTTCGGAAGCCAGTCAGTATTTCAACTGTTAAGAAAAAAACCTATCCATTTATTGGTGTCTTCTAAGTTTACATCAACCATGTTACCCTCATAAAGAAAATTTTGCTAAATAACGGTACATTTCCAAAATTAAATAAGTTCCAGGAAGTTGCTTCATCTCTCTGTTGGGAAATGAACAGATCAAGGACATTTCTCTTTTTTCTAATGTATTATTTTTGATATTTTATAATGTTTGATGAAGGGGGTCAAACATACAATATTACTACTGTTACCATGTTTTAAGATATCATGCTAAATAATTGTTAATATTTGAAAGTACGATGAGTATCTATGAAAAATTACCTGTTAAATACACAGCATGTTATCCTTTGACCTTCAACTGTTAGCTATCAATAAGGAAATTATCTTGACACGGTCAGCCCTGTTATATTTTGAGAGTAACAGGGTTGACTTGCATTAAGTTGGCCTAAAAAAATCATAGCTGAAATTCAGTTATGTTTTGTTTATCCTGATAAATAACATGTAATGCATTTGAAAGAACAGGTATATTCTAACAGTGTTATCAGTATCATTGCTGGTTTAACACAGTAGTGTGTGGGAAGTACTGACCGAGTGAACCATCATAAACATATGACTCACTGAAGACCTTGGGCAGAGGCACCATGGAGGGGTGGAAACCTAGGATGATTCCAAGGTTTTTTCACTCACAAGGGCCCTCAAAAGTTAGAACATAGCATAACATGTTAATATAACAAAACAATAACACCTAATATAATACCTTTCATGGGGCCAAAAGTCTCTAGTGGCAGCCCTGGGTGTTATTGCAAAATAATACTACTACTGAAATGCATCTATTTTTGTATCTGTATCTCACTTTTACTGTAATTACAGCATTTTTGTGGATATAGGAAATATAAAAATTTGTCACGTTTGCATTTTCAAATACAAAATCACAAGATACAAGACACTCGTTATTTTTATCCTGTTTCATGCTGCATGATTCACAATGAAATTTGCATAGAAAATGGAAAGACAGTTTAACTGAACACTAGTGACTTATATAACGGTGTGAATTTATCAGTGAATGTATCAGTGTATTTAATTGTGTGTCCCCCCCATAGCAAGCCAGCTACAATGTCAATTGCATCACCCTTGTTGTCAGGATAAGCGATCAATCAGTTCCCACAGAGGCCATTCCGATTTTTTGCTCAGTGTTCTGTTTTTCCTGCCTAGCATGTTGGGCTGTTGGTGATCACACCCACAAGGCTCCTTACTCCATTACACTGTTATATTTCCAATGATTTTTTAAATCAGTTTGAGAACGGCTGAGTTGTTTTAACCATTGAAAGACAGCAAACTGATAATCACGTCTTGCTTCAAGATTAGTTACGATGGATTGGCCTGTTTTTGGGTTCTATTTTTCCTTCATTGTGTAGGATTTGTCAACATAGCTCTGTCCTGTGGTCTTTTCTGCTTTGTAAAGAAATGAGCCGGGGGACAGGTCCATGTCTTTGGACTCCCATCCCACAAGGAGACCATGTTCCATGTGACCGCTACATGCACACGTGCTGCGTGCACGGGGACGATGTCTATCTGCTGGCCGGGCGAGGGAAAACCATTCTGAATGACTTCTGGAGGTACAGCGTCGGTAAGCCTCAGCGCACGCATTTCGGGTGATGTTGTGTAGGGATGATGAGAGAACGTGTAGGTGGGTTTGCATGAGGAGAGAATGGAGCCTGACCTCTGCTGTCCCGCAGTGCGTAACGAGTGGACGGAGCTCAAATGCAGCTGTGAGGGGGCTCCAGAGGCACTGGAGCAGTCTTCCATGGTGGCCAATAAGGTGAGCCACATGACCTGACTGTCCGAGACAACAAAAAGCATGCAGTAGTCAAGCAATCTGTACGTCCGTAACACTGCACCAAAACAGATATTCAGTGACTCATGTTTGCATTGTGACCTACTAATGCGGAATAATTTTTATTTTCTTATATGTGATCCTATACAGTGATGAAGTCATTGCATTGTATATATTATATTATTATTATGGAAATCCTGTGTTCATTGTTGTTTTAGGGTCAACTGTACGTGTTTGGGGGGATGATAGACTCTGCATACACAGGCTGGAAAACACCTTTGTGGCAGTATGACACAGGTTTGCCATCCATACTATGAACCTTTGGAAACAATGAAATATTGTAATCTGGTGAACTGTTAATGTACACCTTCTTCTAACAGCTGTAAAACCATTTACAGTCCTGTACAGCAGTGTGAGCTTTGCATGTGTGCACATGACCAGTGAGGTAAAGGTACAGTGATTGTGACCAAGAGAATATAAACCTGACATTTCTGTCATTCTTCAATTGCAGATAAGCAACAGTGGACGCACTGCCAGGAGAAGGACAGCACATGTCAGGTGTGTGTGCCTGAGAATGCGGCAGGATGACCGAAATGCAACTCAATTTCAGGATAACCAAAACATAACTGAATTTCGGGGTAACCTGCACTAACACCATGCACACAAATGCTGTGTAGAGCAGACAGTATAACCACACTCTGGTACAGATTAAGTGCAGCACCATTAGCCTGTCTTTGTCAGTCATGTCACGCCCTTCGTGCCTGTGAGGCATTACCCCTTAAAGTGGGCGCAATGTGTGTTTCAGAGCAAAGCTCCGGGCAACAGAAAAGGGCATAGTGCTGTGGTTTATGATGCTGCCATGTATGTGTTTGGTGGATACATTGACTTGAAGGGCTCATCAAGTGAATTTTGGAAATTTGATTTTGGTGAGTACATGGTGTACCTACAGGATTTCTTTTTTTTTTCTTGAATTTGCATATAGAAATACTACTACTACCAAAAAATAGCATGCAGCATTGTGCAGTGTATTTTAACAGGCTGCTTTATGGGTCAGGTTCAGCGCTCTGGTCGCCACTGACCTCTGTGCAGGAAGAAACAAGCCCGAGTCCGCGACACGGTCACTCGGCTGTGACCTACCTGGACGGCATGTACCTGTATGGGGGTCTGACAGGCCTGCGTGAGCAGAGTGACTTTTGGAGGTGGAGCTTCTCCAGCCAGACATGGACCACCATCAGGTTCCAGTAAGTCCACAAACAGGCTGGGATAAACCTTAATCCTTAGTGAAAACGAATAAATCTGTGGCAACATGGCCTAACAGCGTTCTAAGAAAAACCTTCTGTAAACCTGTGTCTGTATGCACGTGTTGAAGTAAGACACAAAAATCAGTACAGTCGAGTGTAGCTGACCAGAAGGTTGCAGTTTCCTAGTTTACCATTCAAGAAGGTAACAGGAAATTGGTGGATTTGGATGTCATTATGCCATCATAAAAAATGCTATTTCAACATCAGTTTAACATTGATATAACACTGTAACACTGCTGTATGAAGAGGTAACCGACACTGTATGAGTAACTTTTTCTGTTTGCCCCGTTTGATTTTGACACAGTTTTGGGCCATCCAAACTGGTGGGTCACTCAGCAGTTCTCTACAAAGACAGCATGTTGTTGTTTGGGGGAGGGGAGAACAAGCATTTCCGCACTAATGCTCTCTGGAGGTTCGGTTTCATGGATCACACCTGGGAGAAGCTTGGCTCTATCACCAACGTCTTCCCACCCCTCAAGATCTACCAATGCAGCATTGGCCTAGGGCAGAGCTTCCAGACTCAACGCACTGTCACACGAAGCCACACACAGCCAGTTCGACGGGCTCCAATATGTGGGAGCGCCAAAGTGAAACCTTTCCCTTCATTTCCCGATATCCTCAACCGGCCTGTGCGACTCAGAGAGGACAACATTGACTTAACGACTTTTTGCATTAAAAACAATTACCAGGAAAGTGGCCATTGTACAAGCAGACAGGCCCAAGATGGAAGCAGTGACTTAAAGCTGGTATCAAAGGGTTTTGGTCTTACATTTGAAAACCAAGATGCCTTCAGCATAGAAGGGGACTCCGAGGGCTCCTCAGGACAGGAGCAGAGCATGCTCACCCATCCAGATGTGCTTCTGGTCATAGGAGGAAAGCCATTGTGTAGCGAGGCAGGGATCTCCATGTGGCAAATGACACTGACTGACCTCTGACCTTTGTGTTATAGCTATACTGCAAATTTATTAACAATACTCATATGTCTTCCTCATCCCCTGAGCCGTTTACGCGTAGACGTCTTGGTGCACTGCCACTATTTGCCTGTTGTCTTGTGACGTTAATGCACAGGTGACTCAACACAATGTGCTTCCATAGAACAGGTAGCAGATACACGCACTGCCTGTGGAAACCAATTTCCACATCTTGCAGAAATTCTGCAAAAGCCACGCCCCACTATTGTAATTGTACCTAAGACCCAAAATGTCATGACATTTGATACTAAATTACTTGTTACAACATGGTCAATTTTTTTTACTTCAATGGCCATGTTATATAAAGGCACCACCATAGCTAGTTGTCTTTGTTGGGGTGCCATTAAGCATTATCGTAAAAATATGGTTTTCTTAAATTTTCAACAACTTAAAAATAACTAAATGCTGACTCCAACCTTTCACATAAGAATTTTATTTAAGAATATAAAACATGGTACAGCTTTTGTTTTTGAAATGTCATGGAACAACATTTTTAAAATAATATGAATGTACACAATTCTGCCTGCAGCAATTTTCCCTTATTTTTACCTCATGGTTTAAAGATTTGTAATTTAGCAAGTGTGTTCATGTCATGTATGTTTTAGTTGAATTGATTAAACACGGCCAAGGAAACAAATAAAATAATACCACAGCTAAACTTATATTAGAATGAAACTTTACATTGAAGATTGTGACGTGTAATAAAAATGGAATTATGGCTACATACATGTACACACACACACACACACACACATATATATATATATATACACTACTACTACCAAATTTTTATGTACAGTATATAAGGCTGTAGGAGAATGTGATGGGGA
>JABJVR010000031.1:940781-967740 GCA_025773905.1 Chitala chitala
TTATACCTACCCCTCATCTCCTGCACCGCTGCAGCCCCATGCTCCACTCCCAGGGATTTTGCATTAGAGATGGAAGGGCAGCATAAATAATAATAATCAGATGTTACAGCAGTCTAAGTTATACACCATTTTGATTTTTTTACACTTTTTTCCACTGCGTCTTTTCCCCAAACCTCCATATAGTCAAAGTTGAGCTGAACGTAGAGCTGTATTTACATTGACGTGTGTAATTTTTATCCGACACATTTTTAACAGGGGAGCCCTAAGCATTTTACTCCCGTTTTTAGGTTTTAGACACGTGAGCCTACAAAGAGACAATAAGGGCCTAGTTTCTCGTTTATTCAGCTCAACATCGACTACGAGTTATCTGAACGCCTTTACAACTCTTTGCAAGTCGAGCACTTGATCCTTCCTAGCACCTCCGACTCAGTGCGATATGTGATTCATATGCCCGTTACATAACCCAGTTTGCCTGGATGCCATCCGACGTCGGGCCGCTCAGCGGCAGGCTGGACAGGGAAGGTGGGAGGCAGGAGGCAAGAGCGGCTGGGTGCCAGGCGGAGTTTCAGTGTGGCCAATGGAAGAGCTGGAAGAGGGACATGTGATCTGCGCTCAGTCCTCATTCCTTCTTCTCAACTAACCAGTGGCCTGCCACCACAAAGGGTGTGCTGGCATTCAGTATACTGGGAGACCATTTCTTTAAGATCCATTTGGATTTTTTTTCAGGATAATGTTATAAAAGGACACAGTGAAAATCTATAGTGAGGCAACATTTTTGTACAGTATTGTGCATACAAAAAAGGCTCTTACAAGCAGATTTCTTTCATTCTGGGGCTCGAAACACTTCTGTGCTTGTTATTGCAGTCAAAGCAGTCACGTGTTCCTTCAGTCCACCTGAAAAACTCCTAGCTGGTGATTTATGGAATTTTAGGTTCTCTGACAAACACTAGGGCTTTTCAAGTTTCAACAGGACTTAGAGGGTGTAAATCACTGATTTGGGAGCAGTAGGAAGAGTGACAGCAGAAAGCAGGTCAACCATCAAGATGAGGTGTTGAGAGGTGACCCTGACAAATCGGTTTGCAAAAAAGGGTTAATTAATCATGTCCTGGTGCTCGGAGATGTGGCCCAGATTGCAGGTCACCTAGGACAATGCCCCGGAGGTATGGAATTTTATACGTCTGTTCAAACTCAGAGGGTATCGACGCGCTCCACGGCTCTGGCCAAATGCCGCGGCCCAAGCCCGTGTATTAGGAGCTTGCCGATGGCAGCCAGTGTCAGGCGAATGCCTTGTTTCTTTATACAGCCATGAAAGCTGTTATGTGGCAGATAGCCATGTGCTGCTGCAGCTGTGGATGTGGTTGACCAGTCGGCCTGGACCTTCCCCAGTGGGACCAGCTTTGTCCCCAGGTACCTCAGTTCTCTTCACCAGCTTTTGGCTCCCTGCTCTTTCTCCACCATCCCATAACTGCCTACATGCCAGATAAAAAGACAGTACAGGATTCTCTGAGTCTAAGACCCTGTAAGGCAGGGCTGAGGCTGACTTCCCCACTCCTCCCCCTTGATTGGTGTGCTGCGGTGTTCTGAAAACGCCTGCCACCCCCCCGCGAGTGGACCCGTTTGTTTTCGGGAGCCATTCTGTCCGCTCGTCCAGTGAACGTGCTCCAACTGTGAGGCGTTAGAGGCAGCGCCTACGCTGAATGCTAATGTCTGCTGGAACAGAGGCCGGCTTGTGTGGGACACCTTCACCAGCAGCTCTCGCTTTGGAGATGGCGTCCTATTCATGGTGTCACAGCATTCTGGCACGTGGCGACTGCGATAGAAAGAACCACTTGCGGTCGTGGAATAGGCCTTTATTTTAAGCGAAACACTCAAAAAAAAGCAAGCATTGTCGTGGGACTGACTTTGATAGATGTAATTGGATGCATTTTTTTTTGGCAATTATTGTGTTAATTCCTCATTGTTTGAAAATTAGCAAGATTGTTAATGCTCTTGTTTCTTCTGTTTCTTACCCCGCGTGCCGCAGATGAGGCTGAGTCCCTGCAGTCGGGCCTGTTCTTTGTGATTTCCAACGAAGGCAACCAGAACCTGTACGTGACGCAAGCGAACCTTTGGCTGTACTTCAAGCTGCTCCCAGGCAGCCTGGAGAAGGGCCTGCGGCGGAAAGTGGCGGTAAAGGTGCAGCAGCGGGAGACCGGCGGGGCGCGGACCCTGGTCGAGAAGCGGGTGGAGCTGAAGCGCAGTGGCTGGCACACGTTCCCGCTGACGGAGTCCGTGCAGACGGCGTTCGCCGCTGGTGCACGGCGCCAGGACCTGGAGGTGCGCTGTGAGGCCTGCGAAGCAGCGGGCGTGCTGCCTATCCTGGTCACCCCGGGCGACGAGTCCCACCGGCCCTTCCTCGTGGTGCAGGCGCGGCAGGCCGACAACAAGCACCGCATCCGCAAGAGGGGCCTGGAGTGCGATGGCAGCAGCAGCCTGTGCTGCCGGCAGCAGTTCTACATCGACTTCCGGCTCATTGGCTGGAACGACTGGATCATCGCCCCCGCGGGATACTTCGGGAACTACTGCGAGGGCAGCTGTCCCGCCTACATGGCAGGGGTGCCTGGATCGGCCTCGTCTTTCCACACAGCGGTAGTGAACCAGTACCGGATGCGGGGCATGAGCCCTGGCTCCATGAATTCTTGCTGCATCCCCACCAAGCTCAGCACCATGTCTATGCTCTACTTCGACGACGAATACAACATTGTCAAGCGGGATGTGCCCAACATGATTGTGGAGGAGTGCGGCTGCGCTTGAGCGGCGATGCTCCAGCATGACCTTTGAACTCTGGCGACAGGAAATAATGGTACAAAAATAATAGAAATATATATATATAAATATAAATATACAAAATCTTTATAAATATTCCTTTGTTACTATTGTTTATATTATTGTTTATTTCTGTAACATTATTTTCATACACACACACACAGAAAGCATTATTTGCAAACTCAAAACATGTGTACATATATTTATGTCTGTTAATATCATATTGTAGAAACTTTTATCATTTTTGCCAGCATGCAAATCACTCCCCTTAATAAAGACAGGTGTATAAAAGAAACCTTAGGTCTTGACATCAGAGGGAGAGTAGGCAAGTGGGAATCATATATTTTTTTAAATCACCATTTTTTTGTATGTAAATGGAACGTTTTACATTTCGATGAAGGCAGAACAAGCCTTAGAAAGCCAATGAAGGAGGTCTACCAGACTGCCAACACAGACCCGGCCTCGTTCTAGTCAACACTTCAAGCCCTAGGAGGAATTCATCGAAGCACTGACAGCTCATCATTTCAATCATCAGCACTTGTGACGAATGATCAATGTTCCGGCGTCATGACGCCGCTGTGCAAACTGCTGTTTCTGGGCACCGGAGACTAGATGAAACCACCTGCGTCTGTTTTTTTTAACCCTCTCCCCCTGAAATGTGTGACTCTGCCTGGCCACAGCTGGCCTCGTCAAGGACAGAGAGGTAGGCAAGTCCTCAAAGACACACACCTCTTCCACAATCAGGAAGTCAGGACTCCACCTAGAGGCAAGCAGGCAGGGAACGGACCCATGTCGCACGGGTACAGCCCCCCACCCTCACAGAAGGGAGAGGGGCACAGCTCCCTCTAAAAACTAATCCAATGTACTAAAACAGCTGATGCAAATGACCTTGCTTGCCTCTTGCCAATCAGCGGAAGCGAAGAGTTACCAGGTTGCTCAGTTGGTTTTGGTGCGGCATAGCACTTGCAAATCTCCTAAATGCACATTTTATAGCACTTGCAGATTAAAATGCCTTTAAAAGGGTACAAAGTGGTAAATCTACCCTTCCTCACTATCCTGTTAAAATAAGTGCCGCTTGAGCTATGCAATGTATAGTATTGACCTACACCAGACAAACTGAACTATTGTACTAGTTTTTAACACATCAATACTTGAAATGTAATCTTTCGCTTCCTCTTCAAAGCGGAGGATTTTTACAATGTTTGCACTGAAAAGTTGCGTGACTAGCTGAAAAAAAAAGAAAAAAAAACTGCCATTGAAAAACGTTATTTTTATAGAAGCAAATTGAACTCTGTTAAAATGTATTATACCTAATGATGGAACCAAAGAGGCCAAGATTTGAGCTATTATAAAAGATGGCCATGCCATCAAAATATTTTGTAAAATAGTCTGTGATCATTTAAGAGGCCTAAGCACTGTATCAGGGTACAAAATTATGGATTCCATTTTCATCTAAACATTTTTTCTATTTTGTACAGTAGATAAATGGAATATTTCATAATTTTTTCATCAAATTTAATTCATTTCAGTTTTGTATTTAATAAAATACTTTTTAGGCCAAGAATCCTTTAGAATCAAATGTCATTTCTGTACAGTTTATGTAAGATAAAAAAGATACTTTTAAAATATTTTGTGCTTTGTATCTGAAATAAAATTCTTAATCTGCAAAATTGACTGTTCATGATGGTTGAGTTTTGTATTATCAGGGGAGGTTACCTTAAGAAAGATCATCTCCCTCTACATAACTTCAGGCAATGGAAGATAATACAAAGTTACCAGGAAACACACCCCTTACCTGGATGGCCTGGCTCACATGGGGAATGACTCTTCAAACCAACACTTGTATTAAGATGATTTCCACCATGTTCAGAACTTAACCGGATGTGCCGTGAGGAGAGTCGGCCGAATAAAAGCGCCCTTATCCCCCTACAGCGTTAACCCGTAAGCGAGCGAATGTCCCATGGAGGTTGCGTGGTGTTCGCTCCGCCCCCCGCTCTGTCAGAGTCGTCATATGGAGACGGCATTTGGCTTCGCTCGGGCCTTCGGGTGAAAGTGAGCAGTTAAATGAAACATAACTCTTAAAGAGCACAACACAAAGGGCCCAGCCCCTATCATAATATTTACACAGGTGTACACTACAGAAATCTTTATTTTGAAATGATAACTATTAAAGATTTATTGGAATGATGTCTGTAAGTGGATATGCTTTACTAAAAACACACAGACACACCCACACACAGGTATATACTAAAATGTTCACATTACTCACAATCAAAAGATTTGTCCAAAGGTTTCTTTCATACTTATATGCATACATATATTTTGTGTAATACATGCAAAAATGAAGTAAAAATAGAACTACACACTTTAACCCAAAGCGACTTACAACTTTTGCCACCTATAGGTAACAGTGGTTGCCCACATTCAGCCCATCCTCTGGGGACAGGGCAGTGGGCAGCCAGCTACATGCAGCACTCAGAGCAAGTGGGATTTTTTTATTTTATTTTTTTTTGCTCAAAGACACCTCATAGCTGGGATTTGAACCAGGAGGCATCCCCATCCCACCCTGCTGGGCTACCCATTGAGCCAGCAGGCCACCTAATGTGTGTTCTTCTTATCTTTCATTAAGATTTCTAGGCAATGTTAAGGAACGGCTTCCCAAGCACTCTTTACTCTCTTTACTTTATTCCAGTCCACTAGTGATAGTATATTGAGAACACTTGCACTCACTGATCATTGAAACACTTTGTGGTTTGTGAGTATATAAACAGTTCCACGTCACTCAAGCACGGTTAATGGAAATCACATTGATCTGAATTTTAGTCAACATACAAATACACTAAGTGGTCTTAATTCTTTGAGGTTTTAAGTGAACAGAGGTCCTTTTGTGGTCAGTGAACAGAAGGCACACGACTTTTACAAATACATGAAAAACAGTTTCTGAACACCAGAAGAGTTCATATGTACATATAGGTTATTGGTTTGATTTTCTAACCAGTGTACATATCCATTTCTCTCCACCTTAAGGATTTTTACACGTGGGTAACTTTAGAAGAATCCCTTCAATGTCCTGGAGAAATACATTCATAAGAGAGTGAACAACATATACCAAGTCGCTGTACAGCATGTCTGTGAGGAGTGCATTAACACGCTCCGCAATATGCAGTCCTACCGTGTTGAGGCAGTGAGCATGCTCTATTAATAACAGCAGCAAGGCTATGGGCTGAGCAGTAGGACAGGTAGATTACTGGCTAAGTTTGTCACCAGGAGCCCTCTTTGGGGAAAATGGGAGGGAGAAGCACCCTCCCCCTACACTAAAGCAGCACTCAAAGACCTGGTGACTGTGCCAGACTGTGCAAACTTTGTCATTACACTGTGTTAGACTGCACTGCTATTCCAGGACCGCAGCAAGCACTGATGAAATGAAGGGAACGTGTGTGTGCCGCACACAAAGAGCGGAAAGCCTCCTCCACAGCCCTGGGAGCCCAGAGTTGCAGCAACACCCCCATACAGCACAGGATAACTTGTACTGAACGCGCCCTGTGTCCTGCTCACCGTCATCCCAGTCACTCTCAGCACGTCGACCAAGCCTGCAGGCAGTGTTACAGCACTGATGACAGACTGAGGAAGGGAATGGCATGTCAATCAAAGAGTTATCACTGCTGCTGGCTTATTGCCTGTGCAATGAGTGTGGAAGAGTGAGAGAGAGGAAAGCACGTGTTTTCCAAGCTGCAGGTATACAACAGCAGTCACAGGTTGTGTGGATTGAAACCACGCAGCTGTGCAGTTAGACTTGCTGCAGGGCCGCTTGCCCAAGAGCCGTATGCTGATCATGGTGGCTACTCCCGGAGGGTAGGAAAGAGGACGTCCGCGTCACTTGCATACACACCCGACTTCCCAGCACTTCCTGCTCAAGCACACGGCCACGTCACATGCTCGGACAAACAGGCAGGCAGTGCAATGTGAGGAGGGGCCTCTAACTTAAAACCACCCCATGGGAATGGCAGAACACAACACGGTCAAGCATTAACACTCTCTACTTATGGAGAAGACCAGGTCAGGTTCAACTGAAGCTGTCGTGCTTTTGTCAGCTGTTAATTCACCTAGTGGCAGGCCTTGGGCATGTGAAGATGGACAGGGAGAGTAGAAGGGGAGAAATGAGAACAGTGGGTACCAGACTTCCTGTCACAGTTCAAGTTTTGTGATTGCACTGCTGCTGTAGGAAATGTGGCAGCTTAGGCCCCATAAATTGTAGTCCACACAGAGTCTAGAATGCACTATGTGTACACATTACCACGATGTTGCCTTGCTGTCGGGTTGAGGACAAAGCACAGCGCTACAAAGAGTGTAATAATTAATTTGCTTCAGTCATATGCTTGACCAGTATTTGATCAAACTGAACATTTTAATGAAGAAGCTCTGTGCAAATATCCTGTTGATATACACTGAGGTAGAACCAGGAAACTTCTAGTCAAGCCCAGACTGGAATCTGGTCCCACTGTTTTTGGATGGGTTTTATACTCTGCCTCTGTTTTCTCTCTCGTGTTTGACCTTTAGACCAGTCAGCACAAGGATACACTCCGCTTCCTCATGGAGGACCAGTATACCATGAACACTGAACACTTGAAAGCATATTTTATCACAAAGCCCACTGATGTTATCTTTAATCGTGAACATGCTACACTCCCCTTGTTTGTTTACAATAACAAAAAAGACTTGTTTGACTTTATTCTGACGTAGTTCAATAGAAAGGCATACCCCTTGGAGAACCTGCTAGGGCCAGGTATACTGTATGTCAACAGTTGTAAAAATGAACTCAATGATGTGGCCTAAATTTCAGGAAGCTAAGGTTGGGGACCAATTTTGCCATCTGGTACGTGCCCACTGCCTTACCTGAACACAGTGGTCTTGCTACATAACCAGCTGGTGCACTGTGCCCACTCACAATCCTGACACACCTCCATACCCTTTGTGTGCAGCACGCCTTTGTTTTCCACGCAGGTGATCCAAGTTTTTTCTGTTTTTTTTTTTGGTAGCATAGCCCAAACAGGTACCAAGAGATAAAAATAAAAGATGGATGTAAACTCAAGATACTCACACCTCAGCAGCGAGAGTGATTCAGAGGAGCCAACAGGGCAAGAAACAGTATAATTACAGTAATTACTCAATGCAACATGCATATTTTTTAGTCCTTCAGTGTACTTTGTATACATTTATTCCATGGGCAGGAAAATATTGAACATGATGGAACAACAGAACAAATTCCCAAAGCTCATTAATGTCTCTCAGGGAGACGGTGGAAGTAGCTGAAGGCACAAGTAATTGGTCATGTCTGAAAGAGCCCCGGCGCAGCCTTGGCTCACGTCCGTGTGATTTTATGGTCAGGAATGACAGGAATGTTCCACTACACTTATCAAAATATGTACATCTGATGTTATTTTTATCCACAGAATCACCACCAATGTTTACGTTTGTTACGCGTGTACACTGATACTTCTCCTAATTTTCTTTTCCTCTAATGCAGTGGTGCTTGTCTTGAAGAATTTTTTTTGTCCCCCCGCAATAGAATCGTTAAGCTAAAATGGTAAATAATTTTCTGACAAAACAAACTGCTCGGCTGGTATCTGACCGATGTTGCCGTTGGCCTGAATGCACCGAGCAGAGTCCATGCTATTACAATGCAGACAGCTCTTGAGAAGCTAGGGCAAGCCTTTCTGGAGATAAAAACATAAGCGGTGCTATACCCAGTGCAGACAGAAAACATATGAAGCCACCCAAGATACGGTGTCATTTGGTGAAGAACTGAATCTTCATAGTTATTAATATAATTACATCTTCCTGGAAAAGAAAAAAAATTCTTGGCTGAAGTTCAGAGAAACACCAACCGCAGTCTGGGATTTTCTGATTGTTTTTCCGATGTCTTATTTGTGATCTAACCTTAAATGTTGCTTTATACAGGAAATGTAATCCCTGTGTACTATTTACCACTGGGTAATAACACACAACAAAGCCTCTGTTGTAATAATAGGCCTTTGTGTGCCTCCAACGTCTTCTAAATACTTTTATTGCTGACATCTTAAGGTGCATTCTGTACCTTCCTGACAGGCCTGTCAAGCATCACAGCATGGGTAACTTTCAGATTTAGGTTTCATAAGAGTTTTTTTTTTTGCTATGCTTAGTGGTTGCATTCAGTAACTCAATGCAGGAGCACAGGTGGAAACAAAGACTAGAGGTAATGTTGCATTGTTCTGGACCATAAGCAGTCATTGTTGTCTAAAAGGACATGTCTGTTGTTCATTGTGGCCTTCATAATTGGTGACAAAATGCAAAAGGTGACAAAAAAGGAGCTGTGCAAATAGGTAATGGACATACCTGGCAAACACAAGTGAAGGGATAGAACCCCTGGGTCTACCAGAACAATCAGAGTGGCCAATGTGTAAACGGAGAGCAGGTGATTTTTAAAACGAGGACATTCTTTGTGCGGGATCGGGTTGAAAAATTCACAGCTCCTTTCTGTGCAATACAGCTGAGATTTCCAACAAAAGTTTGATATTTTTCATCCTTAATACCGTCTGAGCTGAAATGACAAACCTCGCAAGGATTTTTGGGTGGGTGCTTTTATGCACAGATTCAAGCTGATGCAATGGATATGTATTCCATGGATTTCAAGCCATAAATACCACAGTTATTATGTCTAATTATCTTGCCTGCTTTCTGTTGTTTTTTCTTTTTTTTTAACTTCATTAGCGACTGGCTTAGGCAAGGAATTAGGACCAGGCTCAATGCGACATTCTATTTCTTAGGTATGCATTTGATTAGCAGCCGAGCTGAACAGAATTCTGACTGTTGCCTCCGTGAAACCTACACATTTGTTCAGCCGCATAGATCTGCAATCCGCCCCCCTAAGCCAGGTGGGCGGGTCAGAGTTTGAGCATGGAAAGTACCAGGCAGTCAGCGCAAGACAGCTGAGTCACTGAACCTCAACTCCGACATGCAACACAGGAGGTGACTTTTTTTACCAAGTGGTGGACAGACATCCAGACATGTGGCCAGCCCGTGGCATGGGGAACATGTAAAAAAAATGCTCCCCGCGGACTCCGCCTGTCCACATTTTACACTGAGCGCTACAGACACAGAGTGTCTGGACTTGTCAGAACAAGAGGCTAAAATACGTATGTCACATACTGTTATGCAGCTGACAGAAACTGAGACAAAGCATCAATGTTATCTCCACCGTATTACTTCACTGATCCTTTTATCTGGGACAACACACAGCTCCTGTGTAAAATAAACAGGTTTGACACACGCCAACAGGTCTGTTACCTAAAATTCAATTCGAGGCACTCCGTCTGACCCCAGGGTAGGTGGACAGGTCGTTTACAGTCAGATTGCTGCAGCTGCATTTCGTCCTTTTGTAGGACTGAGGAATTGGTGCTGAATAGCTTTCTCATCAACACACCATTGTGGGATGCTCAAGGAAGGCTCGGGAGATAAGCAATGGGTGGGATGCACATTCTGTGAGTAAGAGGTGGAATCCTGTACATTTACTGGTGAACTTACAAAATATTCTAGTCCTGCAGAAGGTGAGGTCATCTGCTACTTTTTTGGTAACCTGTCTTTTATCTGGCTTTTATTTTTGGGTTGAAATTTGGACAACAATGTGTTAATTCAGTATCTCCTGTTGAGTCATACCGTGCCAAGCTTTTCAAAGGACGAAGGAAAAACCCAGCCCAGTGAGTTCCTCTTTCCCTCAAAATGACATCACAATATCAGATTAGCTTTAATGAATTACACCTGCATTCGCGTGTAACCTCAGAGCACTTACAGCACTCCTGCGGTACAATCTAGGCACGCTGCAATACGTGAGGGTCCAGATGATTAAAACCCTACAGGGAGGTCATTCTCGCTCTTGGCATGTTGTGACAGGTTCCCTTTATGCTGGTTGTGGAAAGAGTTAATGTTCCTAGGAGGCGGGGACCTGACAGATTTGACTGTTTGGCCCTTAGCCTTCAGGCTCTCCATCCCATGGTGCAGCGTGGTTTCTCACTGCTCTGTGTATATTTCCTCTCGCTACCACGGCGACTGCCACATGCTGCTCTGCACTGAGTGTACAATGCATCCAGCCTGTTACCTGCCGGAGGTGTATTTCAGGTACTTAACAAGATACATGAGTCGGAGGGGGGAGGAAAAAAAACATATTTCAGGCTCTTAGACCCTCTGGGGACCAGAGCCACGGTGTCTCAGAGGTGTGCATTCACACAGGACAGCTGTGTAACATAGCCAGCAACAGAAGACCTGTCAATGGGCAAGACTGAAGGAATGTGCCTTAATGCCTCAAGATAATCCCTGCATTCCTGGCCGCTGGTAATCACGGCAAGGTGTGTGCTGAGGGTCTGCCCACAATCCAGGTGCTGCCATACCTGGGCAGGCAGGTATGCCTGTATATCTTTGTCACGGGTCAGCTGTGCGTGGTTCAGCCCCACCGAGGTCAGGGACCTGCAGCTCGCTAATCTCCTGGTATGAGTGACTTCATCATTTAAGAAGGCAGAATGAAAACGTATTGTACAACAGGTATCATTAAAGGACTTAAATAAACTCATGGTGGGAATGTAAAATGCTCTCACCCTTTCAAAAGGGATCCCTGCCTTGCTTAAGCAAGCTTCACAAAGAGAGTCACACATTGCAGATCAGTATTTAGGGTGGATGACAAGTAAACGAATAACCACGGGGCCACCGTCAGTGGTACATGGTTACCTCACGAAGTCAAAACAGGACAAAACATCTAAGACTGTGGAAACATGGGAGAGGTGTGTGAAGCACTGCACGGACACAAGCTCCGCGCTGGGTAGGCCTCGCGGTGACTCAGTGACGCCTCAGACACACAATAGGCCCATGAAGTGGGATGTGTGCTCGTACACAGCATGCGACAGCTGCGTGTGGGATGTTCTGTCACGTTTGTGCAATCCGTGTCAATTCTAGAACTGACTCGGGTGCTGAGCTACCGGCCGCTCTTTGTATCTCCGCTTTAGGCCTCTTATCACGACGTGGTAACGGAGGGTGAACTGTTGCAGTGAGGGGGGGTGAAATTACCCTGGTGTGGACAAACTGAGGAGGATGCATTTCTGATAATACCAGTTTTAACAAGAAATGGATTTTTACACTTTAACCACAACAGACAAACACACCCTATGAAGACAGGAAAAATTATAAAATGGTGGGGAGGGGGTGTGTGGCTATGGTCAAGCCCAGAGGGAACACGCAGTCCCCACATGTTTAAAAGCTTGAACAGGAAGTCCGAGCACCCCTGCAACTCTCAAGGGAATCGCAGTAATTAAAACGAAGCCACACAACTCTCATACCAGCCTGTGTACTGTACGTGCCCCCAGAAAACCAACACAAAACAGCACAGATTATATAAAAATATCAGAAGACAAAATGGTATTTATGGACAGAACAACATGACATGCTGAATCACTATGATCAATTTTTAACTGTTTTCTCTGAATCAATTTCAAATCATGTCGCAGGTGTGAAGTTGGTGATATAAAAAACTACCATGACTCAAGCATTCAAGGGCTGGGTTGCCAAAGAACTTTCACAACAAGCAGGAAAAAAAAGCATCAACAGGGCTATAAAAACGAACGCACAAAAACACATTAAAATATACACAACAGCAATCCTAAAATAAGGTCCCACGCAGCCACTACAGGTTCGAGTTTACCCCTCTTGTGGAATGATCCTTCTTGTCTCATTTGAGTGGCTTTCTCATTAGGCCCAGTTCTCTGTTGGCACACGCCCACTTTATTTATTCTATATGTATTTGCATAACTAATCGTTCACAACGGGAGCCCACGGCACTTCGGCCAACATCCCATGTTTTCATTTAACCTCCCTTGTTTTAGTGCGGGCCTGTTCGCCGACCGCCGCCGTTAATTGCGTGTGTGCTACTGCGTGTGGGATAAAGGCGATGGCACGCTGTCCTCGGGGGAACTATCGATGGCAAGGGTTCAAGAAGGGAACCATTAAAGGATACCCTTCCTAATCTGCTTCCATTGAGAGCCCATCATTGTGCTGAAACGCCGTTCTATGAATGACATTGGGCGCAGCTTGTGCTCAAAGCTAGGCCTCTGATCTGAGATGAAGTAAAATAAACAAATATTGGCAGGGCCTTCTGAAGCTGATGGTGGACAGGACTCTTCCGCTGAAGCAGCCCCTCCTCCCTTCTTACTTCTCTCTCTCTCTCTCTCTCTCTCTCTCTCTCTCTCTCTCTCTCTCTCTCTCTCTCTGCCGCTCTTTCTCTTTCATTGCAGTAATGATCTCGTAAATAAATCGTTAAAATGCCATCAACATCAGAGGGCAATAAATTTGGGGGTGCCGCTGAAAGGGGGAGGCAGATAACACAGCCTGAGGCCTGAGGCTTGTGTGTTGAAGGACATGAACAAGGGGTGTGTGAAAGAACCCTGGTGCCCCCCCCTCCGAATCTCTCTCACTGTGTACTGGGCTAATGGGGCCAACTGTAGAGTCACAGCTCCACCGGCTCACTTGGCTGTGCTCTCTGACAGCCCATAATGGCATCACCCAGGCACCACACAGCCCAAGAGAGAGAGTTTAAGCAACCACAGCATTATGTGTGTACTGTGCGTGCACGTTCTGTGAAATTGAACACAATGCATATAGGGAACACAAAAGGCTACATGGAGTGTTGGCTATAACAGAATCCAACCTGGGATTTAAATTACATGGAATCTAAAGAAGCATGCGGATGATGTCATGGGGATTCAGCCTGAGCTGGGACACGTTACATATGCAGCCTACCATGTCAGCTGAAACATGCAGGCACAAACATGTACATGCAATTCAGCTAATTAATTAATGCAATGCCCATCCTAATATGGTTTTTCCAATGCACTTAACAAACCTCTCGCAAGTCGAAACACTGATGTGTTACAAAAGAATAATAAATAAAATACAATGAAGCAAGAAATCTCTTGTAATACGCAGGGGGGAAAAAAAACCTCTACAGGTTAAAGGTCAACAACCCCCCTCCCCCCACCACCACGCTAACGAACAATATTCAGTACCCTAATCCACTCATTCCGTAGAGCTTCACCATCCTAGAATGGCATTAAAGCCCACAGGACGCCTACACTGCTCATCAAGCAGGCAACCAGGCAGGAGCTCGCTGTTAAGGAACTCATTTAAAACTCAAAATAAACTGAGAAAAAAGTTACCTGTCTACACTCTCCCAGCAGCGCTTGGAGCGTTCCCGCTCATCCGTGAAAATACCTGAAAAGTGACTCCCCTCCGCCGACTAAACGATACTCTCGTACGCGACAGAGCGCCGCTGGGGACAGACCCTCAAAACAAATGGCACTCTGGGAAAATAAATGAGGGCCGGCATCCTTCGCTCCCAATCACAGCACGCACGAGGGGCTTTTCTTTCCGGCCTTCTAATCAGGGTGGCGGTGAACAGAAAGCAGCTGTGGCTGATGTGAAAGGGCCCGTTTCATGCAAGGCCAGGTGAGAAGCCTCCCTCAGCCCTTTGATGCTGAGCGCCGACTTCCAAACACAATGGGTACGACCTCGCAATTAGAGACTCCGCAAATGACACATCGCTTGCCCATTCTTATTATTCACAACCTAGTACATATACGGCTTATTTGCTGAACTCTGAGCTATATATATAAATTTTTTTAAGACTGGTCTCAGGATGTATGTCCCACGTACTGCACACTGTGTGAAAAAGAACAGATCCAGCCAGCGACTGTATATCATCATCAACGGGATGGCAGATAGCAAAGTGGACATGCACTTCGTTAACAAAAAGAAACTAATTCAGGTCAAAGGAAGGGTCCTTCTGCTATACACTTGGGTATAGGTGCTTCGGCTGACTGAAGGTGCTTCAACTGACCTGGCACCAGTAAAAAAAATATCAATCTCCAGTTGGGCAAACTATGAAAGATGAGACTGGTATACGTCATGCTTGCTAAAGGTGTCCAACAAGCATCTCAATGGCAGCAGCTCTAAACCCACATCAGCCTGAAAAACGTGTTGGACATGTGCCGTTTATGGAGTCACACCTTTTAGCACCTGGAATACTTTAGGTTTTTATTAGTTCCTGACAGAAGATGCAGTACAGTTTTATATGCAATCGCTATTGTAAACGGAGGAGTGAAGAGGCTCAGAGGCCATTCACGGCATGGTAACTTAGGGACGGAGCTTGCGGCAGCAAATTCAAACAAGGAATGAGGGCACATGGGACGGGGGGGTTGTGGTGAAAAAAAAATGCAATTAGCCCATGAGCTGATTCACATTCAGCACAATAGCAAAGTGTTAAACCATCGTGCCACGCAATTTTCCTTCTGCGGCTCCTTATTCCGAATCCGTAAGTCCCGGCCTACGGGTGCCAGATGTGCTCGTCAGATTACAATCATTTGATAAGTTAAAAAAAAAAAAAAAAAAAAAAAAAAAAAAAAAAATGCACGCCTGTCTTACCCTGACAGTGACAAAAGGGGAGGCCTGTGATCAAAAGCAGATGAAAAGAAAGCTCCAAGGGTGACGGGGGTCTTTATTCCTTGTTGCACACCAGCTCTCTTGTCTCTCGTCAAAGCAAGAAGGACAGGCCCTAGCAGGGGAGTTCCCGTTTAAACACATATTCATATGCATATAGTCCACACCCCGAGAGCCGCTGCCTACCTCTCCTACTGTATCCAAGGGAGAGGCCTTCACAGTTCGAACCTTATAAGGGTGCAAAAAAAGGAAGGGTCGAATCTCAAACAGGAATGACGTGAACAAACAAACGGGGAAAGTTAATGAAGATGCAACACTTGAATTTAAACGTTTTTTTTGCCAGCATGTCTCAAAAAGTCCCTTTTAGGAGAGAGTGCGAGAGAGAAAGAATAAAAGAAAGAGAGGGAGGGAGAAAGAGAGAGAGAAAGAGAGAGAGAGAGAAAGAGGTTGGACAGCTGATGGGTGAGAAAATGGCACTGGTTGCAGCCTGGCGCTCTGGATCACATCCTCCAGGCCAAAGTTTAGGCCCCTCTGTGAGGGGAATACCAAGCGGGTGCTTCTGTGCCGGCACAACAATGGGTAGAGGGCACATCGCGCCGGACCAGCTTTCAAAGGGCCGCCAGGGCGCGGGGGGATGGAGCCCGCTTTCAACGGCCAGCGAAGAAGACCCAAGAAAGTGTCCATCTTACTTGCCGTCAGAAGAATGCCCCCAAACACTGCACAAAAAGGAGTTTTTGTGTCCATAATTGTATTAGCGATGTAAATGTATTGCATGCTTTTTCTGCAAAAAGCCATTGGGGTTTTAAAACTGAATAAACATGTTTTGTCTCTTGCACAGAAAAGAAGATGTCATATGGGGCAGCCGGGCGAGCTTAAACATAATGACTGAATGAAGATGAAAATAAATAACTGTCTCACACAATATTATCACATAAACTAAACCTAATTAATACAGTCGGCGGAGATGCGGTCTTCATTTTGTGCTGTTGTGTATTTGCAGAAGCGCTACAGGCTAATTGGTGACTTTCCACAAGTCAAACAGCATAAAATGAATGCAGAGGAAATTTTGGAGAGCAGCTTGAGACATAATACAGACAACCTCTGCTCTCCATAGCGCTGAGCTTGACCTCCTTGAGTTGGAGTTACAGTGATACTGTGGCTTTTGTTTTGACTGTGGTGTACCTTTACTGCACTGGCCCAGGAATGCTGTATCAGGTGAACGGTTTTGAAACTGATCTTGTCGTTTTTAATTTTAAGAGCTGCATTCTCACAATTCTCGTCCACACTCCTTAATATGGGACGTAACCCCACTGGTGGCTGTATCATTGTTGTTAATTAACTTAAGTAATTAAATATATCTGCGGGGTTAGGTGTGCCTCCAAAGGATCGTAGCTTTAAAGGATAAATGCAAAGTTTCTTGTTGTGATCTCAAAGACTTGGGGGAACCTCCTGCTCTGAGACCACAGCTCCACCCATCAGCTGAAACGGAGGGGATCCCTGGAGGCTTTCCATCTCGAACCCCCACAAGCCTCTGTACAGGTGGGGGAGGGGTTGGAGCCAAGATCAAAGAAGTGGATTGGCCCCTTATTGCTGAAGGAAATATCTGGGGGGGGGTGTAATCATCTCTGAAAATGCTTGCCTCTTTTGGAGTTGAACAACATCCAAAAGAACACCAACACGCAGGGTACAGTAGTAGAATCACACAACAGGAAACCAGGTAATCCTTCACTCCAGCAGCAAATGTGAATTGACAGATGAAATCTGTTTTCCACGGTGCCCTTAACTCTTCAGATTCAGTCTTGGGCACAACGAAGCCACTATCTATGTCGGGAAGAATGCAGACATGGCAGTTTGAGGAAACACTGGGTGAATGAAATGTGCTTTCCAAGCTGGAAAACTGTTTTGCATGAAGATCAGAGCCCTGGAGAGGTGCTGGATCCACCATCTGTCTACAGACATGAATGGAGCTTCAACCCATGATGCAGTCTCCAGAGTTTCAAATGAATGCCCTAAAATCGTAAGTGGTGACTGTATGGAAAAAGAACACAATATGAAAGTGAGATGGGCATTCTAAAGAAAGGAGGCAAAAAATCAGAAAATAAATAAGATATCCTTTCAATGAAACACACACAGACACTCAAACAACCTACTAAAACTGCCATAAAGAATGTCACGCTTGCCTGGGGACAGATCGTTGATGGCCCATGTCACACCCCTCAAAAACGGACTGGGGTGACGGCTTCGGGACCTGGGGGTGTCACGCGCCGCTTCTGTGCACGTGTCCCATTCGATTAATCTGCCAGAGCCCCCCGAGCTGTCCCGGAGCCCGATCCCAAACGGGAACCAGAATACATTAGCATACTAAACACACGCACAGCCTGGATCATCTGCCCATTCACAGACCCAATCGTTTATTTTTTTTTCCTCCATTTTGTGATTCCATTTAACACAGGCTGCAAGGCGCCTTCTTCTTAATTTGTTCAATCCTACAATCGTTTAAAGGATAAAAGACTATTCAGCACCGCTCTGTATATACTCATTCTGATGAACAAGCACAAGTATATATAGTACTCTTTTTTTGTTCATTGTGGTTTGCACCGTCAAGATGCGAGAATTACAAGGCTTGTTTTTAATTATAGTAATTGTTTCCCAACATTAAAAGCGTATTTGTCAGCAATCAGCAAAGCTATTCTTGCCAGATAACCCCTTTCATCTTGACGTTTATAAAAAGCAGCACCTTCAGATGTTGACAATCGAGGCAATTTATAGGCATGTTTATAAGCTGTATGCAAAATGAACACCATTAATCTTTTCACCGATGACCCCATTTATCATTTCTTTGACAGTTTGTTCATAAGCTATGTTAATACAGTTTCAGACAATCGAAACCCAGGCGTGAAGACCCTAAACGTTGAGGTTTTTCCCTGCATGCGAAAACCAACAACGCAAACAGAAAAATATTGTTGCTGAGGCAGTGGACAGGCCATGGCTGCCTCTCTGTTATCTACTTTATTGTGAGGGGGGGGGCAAATATTTAAAAAAAAAAAAAACAAACCATTCACAGAGCACGTCCCAGCCCTGTCCCTGAAGGACAGGGTGTTCATTTCCATACGAAGAACTGAAGCTACAGAAGCTATTTTGCGGCTATTGTTTCAGCTAAGCAGCTGTCATTTGCCCACCATTATTCATTCTTCATTCTACCATGCAATTTTTTTTTTTCCAAGGGACAATTTTTTTTGACAATAAGCACTCCAGCAACCAACAGAAAAGCCTTTATGGCACGTACCCCAGGGAATGCTCAGTTCTGCCAAACCAAACAATGGCTCACGGCTCCAAACGGGGCACATCCCTGCCAGTAATACGGCATGAAGTTCACAGCACACTGCACCCAATCAGTGCGCACCGAGCCACCTGGTCCCGGCCCGCCTGGCAATTAATCAAGATATCAATCAATACTGACTGGCGTTAGCAGTCCTCTCACTTAAGAGTGGAGTACGAGGGAAGTGGCACAATGTCAGTCAGGGAAAAACCAATTAGCATTTTTCTTTAAACAGTTTCCCTTATATGTAACATTATGGACAGATTATCTTCCTGCAATCCAGAATGGTTAAACACTTCAGCCTGTGTGTGTGTGTGTGTGTGTGCGTGCGTGCGTGCATGCATGTGTGCGCGCATGTATATGTATAATAGTTTATATTTACACACAGCTTTCTATACTCTCTCTAAAAGCCCTAAGCAGTTCAATTAGGAACAATCATCCATATGTTTTGCAAGACATGTTTCGGTCACATTTCCACAGCGCTGAAAACAGCATTTCCACCGCTTTTAATGCCCCATGGTTCATTGGCCAATTCGATGCCATTTCACACCCCTTGATTCAGTAATTAACGATCGGCAAGAGGACGGTGGGCTGTTGTTGAATTGTTTTAATTAAAGTCCATTTCAGCTGTGGGCTCCGAGACCTGGCCATTGAAAGGACAAAGGAGGTACGCAGCATTCATGCCGGTGTTGCGTTTCTCATTGTCCGTTGTGGCGCGCGCGTGTTCTCACACTACTTTGACACAGGCGTGCAGAGAAGACGGCAACTTTACACTTTCAGACAAGCTCTTATTACTGCAAAAGAAAAAAAAAAACCCAAAAGTAAATGAACATTCCGTGCTCCCTGATGTCTCGTGTTTTTCTCCCTTCTAAAAATAATCCTGCACCATTCTGACTTGAGTACAATTTGCTTCTGTGAATTAACAGCATCAAAACTGCAAAGCCACAGTTGTCATATTGTAACCGCGTGAAAACGAAAGCGCATAAACTGCAAAAAAACGCTGAGATCTACGCAAACTGTGAAGGAGGCGGAGACTCGGCTCTCCGAGGCAGGTGACGTGTCGACGCGCAAGCCAGACGCCCCCGACACACTGCCCCAAAAACGCCTGATACGAAGCGCTGAAGCTCAGGGTGTTTGGGGGGGGGGAGGCGTGCTGGCCACTCAGGCTCACTTTTAGGCCTCTGGCTGCTTGTAGCAGTGGGTCAGCACAGCCGACCCAATCTAGAGTGCTGAGCATCCAGGGCTTCTGAAGGGTGGGGCGGGACACGCAGTCACATCAGCACACCGTGCAGAAAAAAGATCCAATATGTTAAACTTTCTGGTATGCAGACAACAGAATGCTGCTGTGGAAGTGAGTTCTCAATGTGCATAATGCACAATGAATCCTTGCTCTGCAGCGTTGTCACTGCTGGCATTAAACACCTGTCACCCGAGTCCTGCCAGGCGTGGTTCCTGCCCGCTCCATCACACTGTATTAGATGCATCCATACTGTAGCTCCACCTGTGAGTGAACTTTGCCTGCAGGGCAGCAGAGGGCACGTGATGAATGGGACATCATTATGGCATGTTACACTGCTGGAAAACCTGCTACACGTCTTATCATGCCAGGCATGTTGTCTGGATCATGATGCCAACTGAAAACAAAGGAAATAACACAGAGGTGATTGTTGAACTCAGACTTCAATTGAGAACTATCCGACAGGTGTTGGTGAATGATTTTTCATTGGAATAACCACAAACCTTGACTTTAGCTTCAGGGCCTTGACCTGCAAAAAAAATATATATTTAATGAGTACTTCTTGTTTGTACTGCTGCCTTCTCAGTCCTGGACATTAAGTCTGTTGACTACTCCTCTTTTTAACCCAGGACATCCTGGTATTACTAGCATTAATCTATGCAACACTAATTTTCAGAGTAATAATGAAATGTTTACTTTAGTACATATAATGGGCATGCCATAAATAAAGTGTGGCCAAAGTTAGAATTTTTAATTTTTCAAGAATAGCAGTATTCATAATAATTACACCTTCATGTGCTTAAATCAGGTTCTCATGCTAAAATTACATTAACGTGGTTATCAGTGTGTACACTATGCAATAGTTCAATTCAATTCAATTCAATTAATTTTTATATAGCGCCTTTTGCAACAGCATGCCTCAAAGTGCTTTACACAGAAAATTGAAGAAATCAATACAAATTGGCTCCTTGTTCTCATTTGTCCCCCCTTCGCGCCGCTTTTCCCAGCGACACCACAGGCTCCAACAGTACCTGCTTGTGAATAGTTAAAAACCTACAAGCCCACACAAGGCTAAAAAGATACTGCGTTGTTCTTTAGTGGTTTTGTTGTTGGCAGTAAATATATCTCTTTGTTGTACGATTAGAAAAAAAAAATCACGGTTCAAAACATACGGTCTTATATGAAACAGTCTCAGTCACAAATGTAATGTTAAATGAATGTAGGTTCATGCACTGAAGAAAGCAAAAACATACAAACTCTGCAAATCTTATTGACCATGTCTCTCTCTGAAGAGTGCTCTATTTACAACAAGCCATGCATTCTTTGTTGTGGACCTCAGTGATGATAGACATGTTAAGAAAGAATGCCTAATTGGGTCTGAATGGTTACCATGGCGCACCCAACTTATTTCAAAAGACCCCCCCCCCACTCTTTTTTTTTTCAAACCTTGGGAAACAAAATAATGATAGATTCAAATACGACAGTCTACAGGACCTTTTATTAGTGGATAACAATGTAATAAATAGGCTTTAACTGAAGTCTCTGTCCATTGTGATAGACCAATATTTTATTTGCACTGGGTGGAAGAGACACATACATTGTACGATGGCACAAGCACTTGTGACTAGGCATTTAAAAACCCGTTCATTAATTAGATGTTATTGTCTAGCGAGCCGTTGGCTGAGGCTTTAGAAGTCCCACACTGTCCCATGGCAGATCTGCGTGGCAGATTAGATCACTCATGGTCCAAACATTTGAAAAGCTCTATCTGTACACAGGGCCCATTCAGGAACGGTGGGGCACTTTAAAGTTGCCATCTCCATTTCGACAATGTCGTCATAGGAGTTTAAGTAAGAAACTTCGTGCCCGCACGTCACATCTGTCAAAATAATAAAAAACAAGAAGCGGTGTTTGCAATCACTAAACATTGGTGTATGGAACAGAGATGGAAAACAGTGTTTTAAGACAAATTATTGTGGTTTTATATAATGCTAAAAAAAAAGTCCTGTCAGTCCCAAATCACAAACGGGAACACAGCCAGCACAAATTATTACTTGTAAGTACAAATAATAATTAAAGTTCATTGTGTGAACATAGAATAGGGGTGAATATTTGTTGAAATCCACACTATAATTAAGTAGGAAATTACATACAATGTGAAGTGTTTGAAAGGAGGCCTTCTCATGACGTCTTCCTTTGACCTGTGTCCAGTGAAATGCGTTTATGTTTCTAACCAATTGTATTTAGGAATTCTGTATTTAGGAATTCTGTATTTAGGAATTCTTATGTACAAGTTGTTCTTCACATTACAAAAATAAATGCTTAACGAACTTTCATACCGCTTTCATAACTCATGGTATTATGAAACTTTTGATTATTATTGCATCACATTAAAATATACTCTTCCATAACAACACTTTCAGACAGTACTGTTTTGTAACGCAAACACTGATGGGCTTTCATGTGTGCTCATAACTTTTATCCGCCTGCAAGGATTAGCGCACCTCCTAGTGAGACAACAGAAAAACAGTACTATGATAAACACCAGAACAGCCTCCCCCCAGTTAAAGGGAAAAAAGTCTCAGAAGGTTAAATATATAACATGCAGCTGTAAGCAGGCAAGCTCTCCACCCATAGAGAGCTCTGACAGAAGACCATGTTTGGGGCCACAAGGCCGTGAACCAAGGTGCCTCCCCGTCTCTCCACTGTGCACCAGCACTGTTTTCCGTGACTTCCTGCACTGAGCGGACTAACGCGTTGGACCGTTAACATTCACGCTTGGGAGCCTAACTAAAAGGAACATCGCTTCAGAGCGGGCCATCTTTCTGTCACTCTCATGTCTCCATGAACATTCAGGAAACAAATCCAGGCCAACTCAAACACCATCATAATAAACACACACACCACCGCAGAATTACCACCAGCAACATCTGCGTTTCTTCTCAAGCAGACACACCCGAACAATTCCAACTATTTGCTGTGCTCAATTGTGTTTTGCTCCCATTCGCACACAATACTGGATGTTTTCTTGACACAGTACTGCAGCCCACCCCCTTCCCTCCCGAAACCAGCACCCTCTTGTTTTGGCCGTTCTGGTTCAGTTCCCACTTACAGGCCCTGAGGTGTGCATATGCCAGGCAAACTTCTGAGCACATCTGAAAGCCATGCTCATTTTGGTCACACTCAGGTGATTCACAAATAATTCTCCCTTTACAGGAAGAAACAGCCCCGATCCCCTGTCTGAGACTTATTGCAAACAGGCTAGATCACAGCCATATTTATGAAGACCGCCCCATCACATCGGAAAGATTCATATCCTCTTTCTACAATGACAGCAATCCTAAAAAACTAATAAAAAGCAATGATCAGCAACAAATTACACCCGGTTCTTATAATAGAATTCAGTACTTCTGTTTTACACATAGATCAATACCAAAGACTAGTCTATTTATTTTTCAAGTAACCATCTGATACATACAGTAACAAACTTTTATTATTACTATTATTACAGTATTATTACTATTATTATATATTTTTTGGTAAGTAAGACAGGACCAGACTCAGACAGAGTACAAGCCACTACTGAGCAGAGCAGCTCTGCTGTAAGGTAAACAGCAGTGTGCCTATAAGTACAGTTATGCGCAGCTGGCCATACCTTCACACTCAGTGTGAGACAGGTGGTGGCTGTAGGCCTGTTTACCTCACACTGTCTTGACTGAGGCACGTTCCACATGGTGACCCTGGAGCCACAGAAAAACCACACCGTCCCCGGGGGGTCATAGAGTACGCGATTACCATGTGCTGTCTCTGTGGGACAGTAAAGCAAACGCGGCCCCTGGGGGACGGTCCATGACCTGTCGGCGCCCTGTCTTCCCACTTGCCGTGGCAGAGTGCTGCCTCTGCACGTTCGCCTGTGGTAGTGCTCAGGGCGACCGAAGAGGCCCACACTGAAGACATGCGATAAAGGTCCGACGCTGCCCACAACCGGACTTCCCCCTTCCACAAATGCAAACCACGCTGGCCCCTTTTTCTCATTTGTCCCCCCTTCGCACCGCTTTTCCCGGCGACACCACAGGCTCCAACAGTACCTGCTTGTGAATTATGACTACGACGTCATTACTCACCTTGAAAGCCTCCGTCTGATGAAACAGTTCCTGCGCTAGTTATTTAAACTTCAGACAGGCAAGCATGAATTAAAGAAGAAAAATCCCCTTTTGAAATCTGAGAAAGTAACTGTCATCTTCAATAAGTCTCTTAGGAAGAGTGACTGTGCTGTGTGCAGTCAGATTCTTGATTGCGCTGTGTTCGAATGCCGGCTTTGTTGGGGGGGGGTGGTGGTGTACCGCTTCTCTCTACTCTGTTTACTCAGGCTAAGGGTGCACTGATCCCCTCAAACAAAACAACAATTGTGACATTGTTCCTTTATAATGCTCAGAACAGACGTGGAAGGATAAAGCAAGAAAGAAACTCATCTCTTTAAGTCAGATAAAATGTCCAAGATAACAGCAAAGGGAGTTTTTTAGATGTTCCTTTGATGCCTCTGTCTTATTTCAGAAACCTAACATTTATGGCTTTGGGATTAGTCATAATTTGACAGTGTGGATGTAGCTGCCTGTAATTACAGCTTCTTTTGTTTTTCTTTATGTATGCTTTTAAGGCCTTCGCTAATATCTTTATCCTTGCGTTGCCTGCGTGTTCGGTCGCTTGCGTTCATTCTACTTTATAGAGAGTGGGCTTCCAAAAGCACCGCGTTGTGTATTAAATTAAATGCGACACATGCACATCGATTAATATTTCCTAAAACTTCAGTAAAATACGTAACTTTAAAACAAAGAACATAAAGGTACCAAAAAAACATGTGGAAAATAAAAGTAGTAATAACACCTTTGCAAAACACACACCAAATCCATATTGACATAAAAAATGGGGCCCCTAATAAAAAACCAATCTTTTTTTTTTTACATAAAATTGAATACTGAAACTTAAATTACATCACCGTGAGGCCTCTTCCACAGCCTGGACTGGGGGAACCTTGTGAACCCCACGGTCATCCAAGGGGTCACGGCTGTACACAGGATCGCCCTGCGAAATAGCCCCCAGGGGCGAACACACATGGAGTTCAGAGCAAGCTCAGAGTGGTTTCTGGAGAAAAGGAACGGTTTTCCAGTGGTGCTGTGTCGAAAGCACTCCTCGGACTGGGCGGAGGCGTCCTGGTGGTCTGCTACAACCCGCATGTCCTGGGAGAGAGCTAGACTGTGAAATAGACCTCCTTTTTCAAATTAGTCAAGGACAGACCTTCTCTTAGGGCAAGGGGAGTAGTTCACAGTGTTTTGTTCTGAAGCAACTGTAAAAGGACTGTGCCACTTTATCGATTAATGAAGTAAGGAGGTGGGTAACATTAAAACTCTGGTGCAGAAGCGAGTACTGAACGTTCTATAGATAGACAGTACATTCTCAGCACGGCTGCTGCAGTATCACTGCAGGCCCGATGGAGATGCTGATAAGCAGGTGGACAGCGTAGATCGTGTCACGCTATTCTCCATGTTGTGTTTGGCTCAGTGAGCTAACATCCAAAGGCACTCTCAAACATAAGTGCATGAACCAGCACGAGGAATTCCAGAACATATTGTTTTTCCTGCCTTTTGGCTATTAAGCAGGTGATACAGGTACCCACGGAGGGCTGGAAACGGAAAGGCAAAATCCCCCTGCTTTGGTTACACTCGACGAGTTCTGGACTTTGTTAGCTTCCAGTCCCAGATCAGCTTGCGAGCCAGCGACCGTCGAGCGCGCTGTGCGATCCGTCTCATCCTCGTGCTAGCCGGGCCAGGTCACAAGGCCAGGCGTGCTCAACTCTTTCCACGCGTGCCTCAAAACGCTTTAATCCAAACGGCAATTACGAAATTGCACATCCAATAGCCTAAACAAAGCGGGCCGAAATTAAAACAAACAGACACACAGCCATGAGAAGAGAGAGGGACTTCCTGCTGGGCGGGTTTTCAGACCCACGCAAACGTCAGCAGTAGCTGTGAACGGCTGCGGCAGATAGCGAGGGAAACGTGCGACCGTAATGCGCACAAACGTGGTCAGACATAACAATAACAGCAAATGTGAGTCAAAGCAAGAACCATTCATCTTTACGGGAAACTTGCAGCTTGCTGAAACCTCATCAATGCTTTGATCCACACTCTCATGCCTGTGTAATTACTAGCCCCCCCCCCCACACACACACACACACGCTAACATTATGCTAATGCATATGAAAGCAAGTGCAACTGATTTTGCATATGTTAAAACAAAAATGGTGGGTGAGTTGAGATCTTTGGTGGTACCTCACCTTAACTCCATTACAGTCGTGATACTGAAACAATGGGGGGAGAAATCCGTCTAAGAGCCCCCTCATTACTGAGAACACCCCCATCAGTTCCTGACCGAGCCTTGGGTTTCTCTGTGCGCGCTTCCCGTAAACACAGATAATTGTGGAGACCCCGCTTCTTTTAAGACTGTTTACCACTGTGAGCAGAGTAACCAGATCTCGGTTCTCATAAAAGTCCATTACGGCTGATTCAGCGATGTCTCTTTCCGTTCCACAATGTGGCGTTAAATTTGCACAGGAAACTTGGAGGACCAGAAAGGAGTTGTGGAAATGGAAATTTAACTAACCCAGAAGTAAACAGTTGGTGTTCTGCTCCGGTCCCACTCTCCGGCGCTCTGTTTATTCTAGGAAATGGGCTGAGAGCCGGACAGACCTCTGCTTCGCCGTGCGGCCGGACCCCAATCAGAGAGCTGCCCGCTGCACGGCTGTTGACATTTCATTGTGATTTTGCCTCGCTTCTCTCTGGCAAGGATGTCAATACCAGAATCAATTAACTAGTAATTTAATTCCCCCCTTTAGGAGTTCCCGTCCCCCCGGGGAGGGACCCAGCACAGTCAATTACAAGCTCGTAGGGCAGCAAAGCGCCTATATGTAGTGTTATATTTACAATGGTGGGCATTATTGTAGGTCTGGGGCAGGACTCGGGGCGGGAGAGAGGGCAGAGAGAGAGAGAGAGAGAAAGAGAGAGAGAGAGAGAGAGAGAGAGAGAGAGAGA
>JABJVR010000031.1:967840-1028454 GCA_025773905.1 Chitala chitala
TTTTATGTCTTTTGCCGAAAGCTGCCATAGCGATTCCCACCATACGGTCAGACCCGTTACCAAAAAATGACTTACTAACGCATTTATTTACATTTTAGCATCGCTTCTAATTCTTAATTAGTTACTTCTCAATCTAGCAAAATTATTATATGTATCATGTTTACCACAACATCTGTGGAGCTTGTCAGTTGAGTTTCTTGTCAGATCACAAAGCACAGTGTTAGGTGAATGTGGGATAATGAGGGGGGTTTACACGATGCCCTGTCGGGACAGGATGATTCTGAGACAGGCCTCTTCTTCGTACCCCCCCCTAGGCACAGCACTCCCCCTGAAGGGTGCTGTGAGACCCTAGTGATGATGGATACAGTCTCAGCCAACTGACAGGTATAATACAAGAGCACTGGCAAAACTAAACAGCATATGTTGGTGCTGACCGCTCTGTTAGGTAAGGCCGTGGGTATAGGCTTATTACTCCTCATGACAAGTTAAACGCAGGAGAGCACAGAACATATAATTCTAATGCTTATTAACTATAGAGCTCTGAGCACAGAACTACAGTTTAACCTTTGTTCACCTTCATGCTGTCAGCTTCCCTGACAACCCCCTTCCTGGGTCCTGTCCCATTCTGGGCGGAGGGCCTTGGTCACCCACAGACAGATGCAACTGCTCACGCCCTCAGTGCTCCCCTATGTCAGTCACCTGGGGAAGGTGCAGGGGGCACACCTGTCAAGCTTCAAACCCGGACCCACTCACCTGACTACAACAATGAGCCGCCACGCTATTAACAGTCAATAGCTTCAAAGCAGCACACCTCCTTTCACTGGGATTTACGATTCACTTTAAAAGGCTTCACGGCTCTCTGGAGGATCCTGGCTGCCGTTTGAAGGCGGAGCCTCTTAGCTTCCGCTGTCTTTAGGACATTTACATCAGGTGGCAGTAGGGTGAAAATAGCACCAATGCCAGGCAGTTCTGAAGATAAATAAATAACTATGTAAATGCTTTTTCTGTGGATACAGCACCCTGTGGAGCAAAACATATTACCTCGGCCTCAGCAGGCTTTGGGAAAATTACAGCACGTCTTCAGCGGGGCGGATGTTTACCGCCCATCACTGCATTCTGCCATCTGTGCCTTCCTCTCGTGACTGCTGCAAAAAATGTCAATATGATTTCCTTCATTCGCCCTCCTGGTCTTTGTTTTGTGTGTGTGTGTGTGTGTGCGCGCGCGCACGTATGCGTGTGTCAGTGCGTGTGTTGTGAGTGCACGTATATGTGTGTGTGTGTGTGTGTGTGTGTGTGTGTGTGTGCGTGTGCATGTGTGCGCACCCACGCCTGTGTGTAAAGGCGTGTGTGCGGGTATAGTGAGGGTGTTGAAGGCCGATGGCCGTGCTGCCCACCTGACACTATCTGTGAATAAAGTCCCCACCGGCGAGTTTGAACAGGTGGGCAGGAACAACAATGTCCGTGGTTCCGACGGTGCGGGAATCAGAAGCCCTTTTGAAAGGGAGGTGTGCCGGGAACACCTGCAATGCAGAGCTCACCTCCTGTCCGACACACTCACACAGCTGTGATACCTGTCCTAACATTTCAAAGGGAAGCCCCACGTGAATGCCTGTGTGCTTATGAAATAACTGTAAACCCATTTATGCCCTCCATCTTTTACATATTAAGCCAGAATTCAGCAGTAACTACCTATGCCACACAACATGGCACATGCATAAATAAATATACAAGAAATATGAACTAAACATTTGTTAAATTACACGTGAGGACAAGAGCCAGGCAAAATATCAGGCTACAAATTTTATATTTATAAGAAAATGTTTAGTAAAAAAAAAAAATAATAAATAAATAATAATAGCCAGTTGATTAATTAACCTATTGCCTGCCACACACAGGATAATTTAATGCTTTGCTGAAAACTGACATCCTATAATCACCATGGCATTTTTTGACTGGTTTTTATCCAGCAAAACTGTATTGACTACTAACTAGATGATGTTTCATTGTCATTTGGCAGATGCTTTTATCAGGAAGAAAACATTAAATACTGAGTGCCATAAGATGAAGTGTTTTTTGTTTTGTGAGACGTTAAGTACCGGATAGGAGTATTTTAAAAATGTATGTATTTTTTAAATGCATAAGAAGCTGTGGAAGAGTTCCATCTTCAAGAGTGTTTTAAATATTGGGAGAGAGGGTGCGGGTGCTGAGCGTGCAGAGGCAGGTAAGCTATTCCACCATCGTGATACCACTGAGCTGAAGGTGTTTGCTTGGGATCTTTTGCTGTGTGGTGTAGGGACCACTAGATGCTATTCACCGGCTAAGCACAGTGGATGAGAAGGACTGTAGGCCTGGATGAAGGTGTTCACGTAGGGAAGTGCTGTTGAGTTGACTGCTTTGCAGGTGAGTGTCAGAGCTTTGGACCAGATGTGGACAGCTACAGGCATCCAGGGCAGAGATATGAACAGTGGTGTGATGTGTGTCCTCTTTGGATGATCAAAAACAAGAGGTGCTGCTGCATTCTGGATCATCTGGAGAGGTTTGATTGCACACGCTGGTAGCCCTGTTAGCAGAGCATTACAGTAGATTATCTTCCAAACTGCTGGCTTTACACAAAGTAAGCAATAAGGTCATAAGCACACTTAAGAAGTAACAACAGATGACTAGCTAGTTAAAACAGTGCGGATGTGCCAGTTGGTTGCAGTAACTCCATTTACAGTACATTAACAGTGCCTGCATGCTGTACTGGTTCATTAAAAGGCTTTACTATGTGAATGTAACCCTAGGAAGCTTTTTGATTCAGACACAGCCTGACTGGCACACACTCTGTAAAGTGGCATCCTATTCATTCAGTCATTATTACATTACATAGCTGTTAACGCTATGCAAGGAACACAGGAATGTAACCAGAGGTTGCTGACAATTTGCAGACTGGTTAAGATAAGAACAAAAGATACTTTCTGATATTGCTTAATTACCGTTGTCACTCAAAACAAAGTCAAATTTTAACTCATCTGAATGGTGCAATTGTTTTCTTTACAATGCATTGTGATTTGAAGAAAACTGCAGCCAGATGAATGAATGAATGAATATGTATATTATTTCCTTGTTCTTTGTAAAAACGTCAGTTTAGCTTCTCGTCCGTATACCCTGGACACGGAGAGAAATTGCTGCTACTCCTACAACTGGCTGATTTCGTACCCGTACACCCACAGCATGTGTTTCAACCCGGTGTCCCCAATGTGCCACTCAACAGAAACATTACTGAGTTCTACCTGCTGCCACAACTATACACAGTTCATGCACAGCGAAAGAAACCAAAAACGGTTCTGAAAAGGATTTCAACTTCCATTTGGGCTCTTGCACAGGTCCGCTACAGTGAACATCCACTGCACCAACACAAAATCTGTTTCAGTGTATTCCGCCCAAGCACAATGCTAAACAACATTATTTATCACGATAAATGTTCTTTGAAGACATCAACGGATAGTTAAAGAGACCGAACTGGAAAATTGTTGGCTTTTATAAGACAGGTTGATCAAGGCCAAAAGACAGACTTTGTAGAAAGTGATTTCTTCATTGGCAGGGCTAATAACGTCATTACCAACTGTCACCAGATAATTCCTTCCAACAAAATGCCTTGCATGTCTTTTAGCATTGAGTTCAAATCTGCTGGCACACACCGGCTAGTCCCCCCCTTCATGCGGCGTTCCAAAGCTGTGTTTGGAGAGCATCCTGTGTGATGTGCCCATGTTCCTGCAACTCTGTCATTCTTCACATTCCACAGAACTAGCAAAATGAAGCCCATGAAACAGGATCAGCGCAGAAAAACAGGTAAACATTCCCCGAGCAAGTTTTAACAAATAGCGCGGATAGACTGAGACGGCGACGCCGAGGAAGAAAGACGATGTAAGCTCAGCGCTGCGGTCTACGCTGGCTCGGCCCAGTTGGCGCAATCAGAGAAAGGCTCGAATCCGCTTCAGATGCAGTCCTTGCTCATACCTTAATCATTATGATTAGTGGGTTAGTCAGCGGCCATCCCGGCCAATAAGTATGAGCTGTGCCACGTGATGACGCCACAAGCGCCCGTCACTGACCTCCCAGGCAGAACCGACTGAATGACAGAGGTCTGTCAGTGGAACAGCTCTGTTCCTGTGTGAATCACTCCGCACATGCTTTCTCCTGTGATGTCTAATGGCTTAATCACTGACTGTTTGGGGCAAGACACCCAGGTCAATGGAAGGTTAATTGTTTCTGTAGGAAGGGGGATTCTTCTGTATCCCAGCTAATTTAACCAACATAGCTACCTGTAATACTGCTACCACACAAAATGCATGGAAAATCCCAACCATAGCTAGGCACCCTCTTTTCCAAACTCACACAACTGATTTTTCATACATTTATTTTTCCATTTGGCTTACAAACACCGGTCACCTTTTCGGTCTCCCTTACTGATTACATTCAGGACCTGTTTGATGTTTTACCGTATCCTGCAACAAATAAATCACTGCCTGTATATGACGTTAAAGGATGAAGAATAAATGTTTTTTTGAGACACATCAGTGTCACCCCACAGGCATACATCTGCATTCAGTGGTAAGATCTGCCAGCATGACACACAGACTTGCAATGGCTGATAGAATAAAGCAATAAAAGGGCAGACTGTCATATTTAGAGAGGAAGAGTATTAATCCATAAATTGGGTGATGACAGTTTTGTTGTAAATGGTGGCCACTGATCTTCCAGTGCCTGGAGGACCATTGACAACATTGCTACAATACGTCTTACATACTGGCTATACTCAGGAAACAAGTACACAAAGCAAGACGCACATTTATCGCAAATATCCAACATGGAAATGCACTTCCTTATCACAGAAACACTACACAAGTTGGTCCTTAGATCCAACCTGACCTGCTCTGACACGACTGCAATATATAGCACAATTTACAAATACTATGGAATTTTGTACACACCCTATTCCTCAATCCTAAACTGCACCGTGAATACTTCTAATTATACAATAAACAGGTACTTTGCAAATCGGTTTTAAAACTGTTGAATCACTTTATGATATGAGGAGGCAAAAATTGTTCATTATCAATGTTCAGTCAAAGGCTAAATTTAAAATGTACAACAAAAACAATAATAAAAAAGAAATTATGAAGAGGTAACATGTACAGTGTGTCTGACTGCTTAGGGCTGTGGCAGGAAGCCCTTGGTCCTACCTGGACCGGCATGTGACACCTGAACAAGGAGGACCTGCCAGAACACGGTGTAAAGCAAACTGCAGGAGTCACGAGAAGCCACAACACCGAGCTCCAACACCAAGCCACAACACTGAGCCAGGCACAAGCTGAGAGGGCCAGAAGCACATCATGCTGTTTACACACAGTATGTGTGTGTTCTGTAAAACGTGAGCTGGACAGGTCTTCATCAATGAAAATGATAACAACAACAACAGAACAAAAACAACAATTGTAATAAATATAATATGATGGCATCACATCATAAATCAATAAATGTTTATGAGATATAACAGGACCTCAATTTTTTTAGGACAGGACCCTGTGACCACATGTTCATGCTTGGGGGTAACTGGGGGATTTAGGGAACCATCTGTTGACCAAAGCCTTTGGGGGAGCACAGTAAGATGAACTTAGGAAATTATTATCTCTGCAGGTGGGAATGGTTGGGCTTCTTGTGCTGTTTTGCAAGGGGTAACTGGGAGGAGAAGAGGGTCAGATAGGAGCTTAGCAAACCCAGGGTAGCAGTAAAGATGCTTAATTGCTTAGATTCAGAAAAAAACTTAATTCATATCCTGCATAAAATCCAGTATTAGGAAAAAGTCCAACTGGATTTAAAGACAACTGACACACATTACATACAAAAATTTAAAATAAAGGATTAAAAAGTGGACGACAGAAAGAAGATACAATGTTTTAAATAAAAACATAATTGAAGTAAATATGAAATACTGAATGCCATAATAAGGTGCCATCAGTAGAAGGTCACACAAAACCAATGCAGGGGTGTTTAATAATCACAACTATTCTGCTTTGTGTCCCACCCAGTCAGGGAGATAGGCAAGCCAGTAACAGAGCAGACACATTGGCCTGGCTTAGGCTGATTTCCCCTTTGGTTACTTGTTTGTTTGTCAAGCCTGTATGGCTTGTGTTAAGCTACAGGGCTTTCACTGTGTCTTGCTCGGACTTAAGGAAGAAGCCCAGCTGCTCCCACCTGGGTGGTTTGGCCCATCCCAGGTGTGGTTCTACTTTACACAACACCATTCCATTCTTTTCTACCTGCTTCACTGTGTTACCATTTACAATTTGCCAATCTGAAACAAACGTTTAAAAAATCTGTAAAGAAAATGTGAAGAACTCAGTCTTTTTTGTTGGTACATGGACGCAAAGAATTATAATCATGTACCTACTTATCTAGGCCAATCAAATCCTCTCCTTTTAGCAATCTGTTGACCAATCCCCTTTAAAGCAGCACAAAACACTTGCCCATTTATTTAGCAGCGTCCACTCTGCTCTTCAGCATTGTAAATATGTTCCTTGTTAAAGTCATGCATCTGTCAGCACTCCCCCCATTGCAAATGGGATTTTAACAATTAAGGCTCCATTTAGGGAACAAATTCGACTTGATGTTAGGATGCTGAATTTGAATGACACACGCTTGAGAAAGAGAGGCTTTTGTTCCCAGTAAATTACATTCTCTCAATAATCCACCCCATTCTGGTGTCCAGGGCCACATTACTCCTCCTCCGCAGAGGTAATAAGTGATTTAAGTCCAGGAAAACAAATCTTTGGAGAACAGATTGCTGCATGGTTGTTGACCTGTCAAGGCGTACGGAAATGTGCCATGGGATTGAAATCCTAAATCGGCATTAGAGGCTTTTGTTGGGCTTGCACCAACTTGCATGCAGACCCTCATCTGGTAGAAAAAAAGACGAGGAGGGGGAGTGCCGAAGGAGTCTCTACCTCCCCACCCACCCCACCCACACAAGCTGCGACGTGACCAAATCCCTCGTGCTTATTTACACACTAAAGCCATATTTACAATAAACGACATCTCAAAATTCTAAAATGGCTCTTAAAGAGTTGCCTGTTTGTTTTAATGGCAGTGTCTTCAAAACATCTTCATGTGCACTCACTTTTACACACTGCTCACGAACTGAACTCCACACAAAGGCTCATTGTAGCATCCTATATTGACTGTCAATAAACTACGTTGTTATGGAATGCTTATATATTTCTTGGAATGACATAATGACTTCTTAACGAAGGCCCTCCAACAATTCCTTGAGTTACTCAGTAGTGTGTGTTGCAATGCATATGAAAAAGTTATTGTGTGAATTTGTCAGATTTGCCATGGTGTGGCAAAACTAAAAACTTTTTATCCACTGCACCTGTGAGTACACTGAAAAACTGGTTGTCTACATCTGTTCTATAGAGACTGTAGTTTCCGTCTATACTGACAAAAGGACAATTGGATTGTATTGTAGCTGTGCATATTGAACAGAGCCAACTGGTCATTTGCAATAGTCAACAATTTTTTTTAATACAACCTTGCCTTTTCAAGGCAAAAATTACAACTAAGACATCAATATTTTTCCATGTGCAGAACTACAAATACGTTAAAGATCTTACAATTAAAACTATATTCATACCTGTTCATGTACATGAATTTGCATCTTAACATCATGTCAATTTCGCTGCTAATAATTAATTAATTCTCTGATTTAGACATGAGTTAAGTCACTACAACATTGTGAGTTGCACCTAGAATGCAAAACAGCATTTGATGTCCACTTAGTACAAGTGTCCAAAAACTCTAAGGGTGGTGTCAGCATGCATATTTCATACAGGGGCTGCCATGGAGAAAAACCAAGCATCACACAGAGCTGACATGAAACGTAAGGTGGGGTTTCACCTCTCGTCAGGCTCCTCTTCCACTGTAAATGCCCACAATGACTGGTAATTAAAGGTGCAATAATGTAATTAGGAAACTTGTCTGTCTGCATGGCCTGTGCACAGTCTGGACTGGACAAACATGGTAGGCACTCACTTTAAGTTTGCACATGCGCATCGAGCCCCACTGGTCAAATTAGATGTAAAAAGGCTCTTACCAGATTAATTTCCACTGCATTTTGCCATTAAAATCTTATCTGCGAGCTATGATTTGTGAAGTCTTAGAATATACTTATGCTGGATAAAGAGGATTAAATTGTGATTAGCAGCATTGACATCCGTGAGACCTGTTGTAGAAGTAAACAAGAATACGACCTGCCTCGCTTGAACAACCAGGCGTCCTCCGATAATTGCAAGATTAAAGAATATAAAATGTTTCTCACCCATCGCGGAAAATAGACACACTCACAAATATCGCGTTAAACTGGCTGAGGTAGCCTAAACAGAAATAAAAAGAGCAGACTCGATTACATTCTATCTCTGACGGTCCCCCTCGATAGTTCATTCTGAGGATTATATCTGTGCCAGGAAACATGCATGATCACGGCCTTCTCATTCCAGCACAAATTGCCTTGCACTCCAAGCAAGTGGCACGGAACCAGAAACGATCTGTCGAATCCAGCTGAAACTATGCAGCTATGGAAACGTTCCCAGCCGCGCGAAGGGGGCTGCAGTGGTGCCGTGACGTGCGCAGCGACAGAACGTAGCGGCAGGCGCTTTGCACAGCGCACCGCTGGGGGTATGCTGGTGAAGACACCACAGAGACTGTGTGCTCAGGTCAGTGGTTCACTGCACACTTCAGCACACCCTTCTCCAAAAGTGCTGACAACACTTGGCAAGCTGTTAAATTAGCATTGCAACAGGACTGTCCAGAGTATGAGCAGGATCTTATGAGCAGCTGAGCTCTCATTATTTCCTTAAGCAGACAGCCATAACTAATGCATTTCTCCAAAACCAAGATTCATTCAATTTGTATTCACCTGGCTAATTGGCTAGTCTTGTAGTATGACCATGTACCATTCGGAGCTGAGAGTACAGATAGGAAGCTACACCTGAAGACTGAATAGGCCACGCCCCCCAGCTTGCTCAACCACTTTGCACTGTTTTTTCTTCACATAGCTCAATGACAAGAAACACAATGGATCGTTTCAAAGTCACCCATTACACAACAAGCTCACGTAAGAAACACAGCACCTGTAATTCACAGTGCAAGCCACACCCACATTCTTCCTGAAAGGTGCCTGAAATTTCAAAGGAATCATAAGGAACAGCAATTAATTTATATTATATCTATGTGAAAAAGAAATTGTTTACAAGGAATTTTTATCTGGTTGCCACACATTTGTTCTTGCAACATGGTAATGTTACATTACCGGCCACCATATTATTTTCACTAATATCTCCGCTTCATTCGAAACAGGAAATAGCTACACGTGTACCCTCCAATGGGGCTACAAAGCAGTGCCGCATGAGAAAATGATTCCACTGCAGCAAGTGGGGATAAACTGAAGGAGCCACACATAGGGGAGAGCTACATCCCGATACAGGCTGACGCTGTCGCCGAGGTGCGAGGAACGCCAACGTATGTTTTGGCACGACATTGAGGGCCTCACCTGGCTGGCTGCGGCGGCGCCGGCGACTGGGCTCGCCGCCATGAGCGGCGAGGAACACGGAGCGCGCGCGAGCTGCAGGCGAGGAAGCGTCCGCCAGACAGGGTGACTCACTGACTTTTTTTTACGGGAAGTCTTTGGGACTGCCGCAACCCCGTGACCGGGCGAGTTCTCGCATGCACCGCTGAGTGTCCTGCTCTGACGTTAGTGAGAGCCGTGTTTATGCTCTACTGGTAAACAAGAGAGCTGCGTGAGTGTGACTGGCATGCACGTTCTGAGAACGTGAGTTCTGAGATGCGCAGGGCTATCAGGACGCAAAGAGAAGCGGGCTGCATTGCAGGGTGCTCTGTGCAGGCCGTGTGCAAACTCACACGCACCGATTTACAGTAATCGCTGCATGTCACTTTACCGCTGTATTTAATTATCTGCTCTCGGCAGCTCCCCTGTCCACATGTACGGCCCTCTTGCTGACATCCATTGTGTCCACGATCAGGTGAGAGCCTAAAATAAGTAACAGGCACAGCTGCGAGGGCTCACGTGAACCAACTTTAGCTTCGGTTCTGTCCTGCACCCACCTAGCATCCTGCTGGAGTGAGAATTTGACGATGCACCCTCAAGGCCAAGCAGCGGTTTTCTGTTACAAAAACACAAAACCAAACAGAAGCACCTCATATCCTTCCTAGAAATGAGCTGGAAGACAATTTCTTGTATTTATCCCTGAAGATTACACCAAACCACACACTAAACTAAATTATTTCTGGTTGCACAAAACTGGCCACACAGTCAACTACCACCTTGTTTTGTGACTGCTGCTGCAACAGAATGGAACTCTTGGACTTTGTGGGGCAAGTTCTAAGTTAATTCACCTAAAGAATCTGATTAAAGCTAGTTCAACTGAGCATGGTCCCTAACTGACTAATTTTAGGTAATCCAAGCTACTAGTGTGAATGGGGAAAGCTTGACATGTACCAGCATCACACTGTGTACTAGATACATTTTTCTCATGGCCTCCACATTGAGCAAAGTTGCTAACAGAAGCACTAGTGTACAGAACCTCCCCCCACCCACCCCCCCCAGACCTTGAAGAACAAAGAAGGCAGGCCCTCTTTCTTTTGCATTTGCAGCTGCCACCATCCACTAGAACATGGAACCGCATTTTGAGTTCACAAAGAGGGAATTCAAGCTTGCGGATGCTGCAGCAGGTTAGGAACACTTTCTGCGCCAAGCTTTATTGAAACACGCAAAAATAATGCGTGCGGCCTTTCCATATCAGAGCATGCTTTCACAAAGGAGGGGCCTGGGTGCCGCAGGACCAGACAGCTCCAGGGGGTTTTCAAACTCAGTGGACCGTCGCAAGGCTCAAGCGGGCTCAGCTGGTGCTGCTCTTGTAAGTCAGCCTTTAAAATTACAACCACTTGACAACAGAAAATATAAACATTGTTATGGATGGGTCCTCCCCTCCCAGGAAAAGAATATTTATAAGAACCCTGTCATTGGCTTGATCTGCAGGGCTGGTGCTCCTTTGACAAGTGTGTGGCCGTGGAGTGTGTGGATGCACTTCAAAGAGGTGTGTGGAGCCCGTGGCCTTCACCTGGCGAAGCACCCCTTACATCAGGAGCGAGAACACCTGAAACGGTGTTGCAGCACCAGGCAGTGACCTGGGAGGAGCGGGCTGAACTGTTATTGTCTGCCCGCGCCTCACCTTTGAAGTTTGACGCCCTTAACAGGCCAGAAAGCGTGCGGCAAAAATACCGCACCAGGCGTCATCTCAGCGCACCGTTCAGCCGTGAAGAACCATGTCCATTGTGAGCGCACAAGTGAACCCTTTGTGATGGAATGATCGATACCTGGAAATATAATCACGTTTGCTCACTGTTGCTTTTGACCCTTATCGTTGCGGCAGCGACTTTCATAGGACAATGAACAATGGGAGGCACTGTGGGTAAAAGGAGGAAATGGCGAATTTCCAGAGGTGACATCAGGACACAGAGGAACCCCCTGCCCTTCTGGGAAAGTCTGTGTTAATGCAAGAACCAATCTATGGCGGAAATGAGCACTACAACATGTGGAGAGAAGGTCAAACAATAGTTCTGCGCAGCCACTCCTATAGTGATTCTCACCACTGTCCCATGTCAGGCTGCACCCTGGACTGAGTTGTTGCAGCGTTCTTTAACTTTAAATGTACAAACAATCTGCTGAGGTGGAAAAGCAAATCCTGCTGTAAAATATAATTTTGTTTCACCGTAACACCATCCTGTCTACTTCTGCTCCTCTTAATGACACATGATTTGTGTGTGTAACTCTTCAGGTGGCTGTTTAAGGGCAGAGTATACAACCAGGTTTGCTCTTTACGTTTGTACTGCCCTGTGGACTGGTCCCCGCCCCTCCAGGACCAGCTCTGAAAGCCTGCTGAACCCTGCACAATCATCTGCCTCCTCTATATGGGCTACAACAATAGACCTTCATTCCTGCCATGTTCTTGTTAATGACAGTGAAATATCTTACATTTCCTTACACAGCTGTTAAACCTGAATAAGCAAGGCCTTTTCACATGCATTGTTTAGCCCAGGTGTGGAGCTGTTTTAAAAGGACTTTTCTGCTCCCTTCCTTTCCTCATTTAGAACAGTTAAGAATACAGTTTTTACTCTGGATAGGGTGATATATAAAAATGGGTTTCCTCTCTGGATAAAGTGATATATAAAAATTGGTTTTTGCTCTGGAGACAGTGATACGTAAAACTAGGTTTCCACTCTGGATAGGGTGATATGTAAAAACAGGCTTCCGCTCTGGATACGGTGACATGTAAAAACAGGTTTCCACTCTGGATACGGTGACAAGTAAATAAAGGTTGTCGCTCTGGATATGGTGACAAGTGAAAACAGGCTGTCACTCCGGATACGGTGACAAGTAAAAACAGGCTGTCACTCCGGATATGGTGACATGTAAAAGACAACTTGGCATGCAGGGGCGTAAAAGGCACCCTGCTTCACTTACTCGGGGTCCTTGGCGCCGCGGATACCGCTGACATGCACGGCTGCCTCTGGCTTTTCAGAGACTTGCGTGCTTGTGGCTGTTCACCCTTCTGTGTTTGTCAGCGAGCTCCAGCGTTCTGACCAGACTCATGCTGGGCCTTTGTTCCCCTTACTACACGCCCGGGCCATGCATCCCAGTTCTGAGCCCTCCAGCTGGGCTGCAGTCTCCCCAGCGGACCTGGCCCTGCAAGCTATTTCCCAGACGCCCACGAACTGGGACAGGAGTGTGTTTAGACTCCCCTCGTCCTGGCCAGCAACACTATATCTACCCTACACCTGGCCACCTCTCTCACCTTTGCAGTTGCAACTCACTTAACAGATACATATAGGTATAATTAAATGTGCTATAAAAACTGGCATGTGTTATCTGCTTTATTAGAGTACATTTCTCCATACTCCTTGTCCTGGGACATTAGCCACTCACCTTATAGTCCTGTCAAGTTTTGCTGATCGTATAGCCAGTGCACGGCAAGTCTGAACCTTCACACCACAGCTTCTTAAAGAGCTCGCCCAGTTCAGCTGGAATGTGTAAGGAATTAATCCTAACTACCACTCGCCCTGGGTGATGCAAGTAACGGCACACATGTCAACTTCTATATTGTTTATATAGTTCCTACCAAACATTCAATGTTTTGAAGTCTTTCTGCTCGGTTTTTTATTGAGTTGAAACTGTTATACATGCAGAGACTGAATTCATTCCAAGACTATCGTATGATCAAACAGTTATATTCTTTGGACTCAAAGTTAGAGTAATCAGTCATCGTCTAAATCAAGAGCGAGGAGATCACCACAAAATTCTTGCTGTCGTGAATTTTCCTTTGGTTTGGAGCAGGAATTACACAGAATGTCCATGTGCAAGCAGTAATTCTACAGTGCATTTGTAAATCGCATTTTTTTTTTTTATCTCAGATTTTATGGTAAGAGTGACATGGGAGTTGAAATGTGTGATAAACATCAATTTCACATTATTGTAATAGAATAATTGGCTAGAGTTGATTTAAAGAAGCAAATCTGATGCAGCATTACGGCAGCTGGCTGAAAACCCACACCATTACAGTTTCGGTATAATTTTACAAGCATCAGGGTCAAGTCCCACCTTGTTCTGGTCAGGAATTTTTATTACATAATTAATCTGTGACATTTTATTAGTACACCCAACAGTTGAAGTTAAACTTCATTTGTAAGAACTTACAAAGACATTTCTCCTCTAGTCCTTTAGTAAGATGTGTAGAAGAGTGTGTTTTACAATAAAAGTAATAGATCTTCCCACAACTTTGTGTCTGTACAACATTCTACACCACAGCTCTAATCAAATTGCTCCCCAGAGGTGAGATGAATGTTGAAGCAGTCATCTCAAGCCAACCTGAAGACAATCAGTCCACTGTTTGCATCAACAAGACAACGGCACAAGTCACGTTTTCTCAGTTCCTACCCAGCTTCTGTGATGTCTTATCTCTGTTGATCCTTTCTCTTTTCTGATAAGCGATGAGGATTCAGGAAGGCTCAGTGGAAAGACAGGGAAAAAAAAGTCGAACAAGTGGTCTGAAACCAGGGAAATGTGTTGATTGGCTGTTTGGGAAAACACCGATGCTAACTGCAGCTGAGGTCTGTCCCAAATGATGGAAACTGTTTCAACAAAACTGGGAAAAAACTCTCACCAACTTGAAAGACACAAGAACAAAAAGGCACCAGAATGGGTTTTCTTTCTTCTTTGTATGTATCTGTTTTCAAGAATGAAAAGGTTTAAGTGTCATGAAAAGTCATTATAAAGGGGGACACGCAGCTGAGGTGACATTTCAGTCCATTGCTCAGTTACACATTCTCAGACAGTCGGAGTCGAGCCAAGATAGAATTCAAACCCCTGTTGCCTTCAGTATTCTTCACTTCCTAAAGTTTAGCTACTAGCATTCCAATGTACCGAGGGTTATCGCTGTTTATCAAAAAACGTAAGAAAATGCATTTTCAGCATTCAGCAGTGCTGCAAAACATGTTGACTGAAAGAACATTCCAGTACCATAAGTGCGTTACACTCAGCACTCACAAATGAATTTGCAGCCACGAGAACACACACTCAGCGTACACATGCTCTCAGCTGCACACACATTCATAGGCACAAACATGCACAGGAACACCTCAGCAAATTATTGCAAATGCACCATCAACTTGCAGAGAATGCCCTGTCTTTGGAGCCGTGAGGCTCTGTCGCCTGTGGGCTGGTCTGGTGCGGATTGGGTGAACGGCCCGCTGTTGAGGTGCGTGGTTTCCGGCGCCTGAACACACCTGCCCAGGCTGACAGCTCCGCAAGGCCCCAGCTGCCTGCGTCAGGTTAGTGGGTCTCCAGTCACACTGATAATCAGCTTTATTAGCAAGCAGACTGTGCGGATCAGACGGGCCAGCTGTCTACACTGTGGGACGATTACTGCAGGATTTCATTTCATTGGGCCAGTCAGGACTGGGTATTATAACTCAATTAAAAACTTAACCTGTATAAATTCATGGCAGAAGAAATTCCAGCCTGGCTCTCCTGTTGGCTAGCTGAGTCTGTCACTTAATACTAATTATACTAATGGCAACGTTACTAATGCCTCTCCTGGTAATGAGCATAATTATGGTCATTCCTCGAATGATTATCATAACAATGAAAAAACCACACAAAGAACCAGAATAATAACAATAGCAATTAATTATTGTGAAGTATTAAAATTGATACAAGAGCCTTCAGATAGATGAATGGGCTAGAAAAATCAATGAATAGATTATAATGAACTATTAATTGGGCCAGCTTTGAATATTAAACAGAAGCCTCTTAATAAGCCCTGATTGAGGCTAAAAGGCTACACCCGTTGTACGACACAAGCGAGTTAGAAGAGATTTGTTTAATAGGCGTGTATTTTTAGATTTTGCTGAGAAACAAATGAAGCTAAACAACATAACTAGAGATGACACAAAAAGAACAAGCAATGATAAATAACAGGTTTCCTCTTCACGCAGCTGCGAATGAGACAGCCGACAAGGTTTCATTAAAATCGGACTGAGGGTGGAGAGCAAGAGCAAAGAGGGACTGGAGGGGTGACGCAGGGAAAACTTTGAAGTCTTATGTCACTTTCCTGTTGGGAACGAGATTAAACACTTACAGCTGCTTCTCGGCCTCAGCCAAAACATCTCGATAAGGACGTGGATCTTTGAAGTAGGCTACAAGGCCAGATTAGAGAAAGAGGACAAATGAAAAAGGGGTAAGGCGAAGGCCGGGCCGTCTGCGTTGAGCCCGTGGATGCCACGCGGGGCTTAACAAAGGTCATTTTGCAATTTACACTTCTGATGGAAGATTATCCTGGGCAAGTTGTTTACTCAGCTTGGCAGCCTCACAAACACCTGGTTGTGGGCGTAAAACCCGTGAGGCACTTTGCCAAGTCACCAGAACAAATCTAAGCGTGTCAAACACAGCAGTGATGAACAGTCCATTGCCCCTTTAACACACTTCAGTCCAATAAGATCAATCGTCAATGAACAGAAACAGTTCGCTGCCAAAGACAGCATCTCCATAAACTTAAGCTCACAAATCATGCAAGGTTTTCATTAAAGATGCCTATGGAACGATCTAGATTTCACATTCATCGAGCAGGTGCGGGAGGTTCAAGCTAAGTTCAGGCAACAATTGATCGCATGTTTTAGCACCATGACAACCAGCCTTCTCTAAATGCGAGTCCTTCTCATAATTAAATCCAAAGTGGTGTTAAACCTACAACGCCTCCTCATGCCCTCCTCACCACCAAAAATGCGCTTTAAAACGTGAGCAAAGCTTTGGTTTTAGTTACTCGAGAGTGACAGTTCCGGGGCCAGGCAGGTGGGAGGACACAGGCAATAAAAACATACACAGAGTGAGATGATGGAGTGTGAGGTGAGAGTGAGAGGGTGAGAGTGAGATGATATGAGAGGGTCCACTATGTCACATTCTACATCTCTGCAGAAAACAAGGCCTGCACTGGACACCATCCCTCTTACCTTTCCACTTGTGTGCACACGGGCGGGGATTTGCTGAGAGACAACAGGCAGTCGGACCCCACTTAATCCACAGTTAGCTGCTGTTTAAACAAGCTCGACAAATGGTAACTGGGCAGCTTGCTCCTTTATAAATAGAATGTAATTACCACAAAGTGGAAAGTAGGCAGCTTCGGAGCTGCGTATTTTTATATTCATGGAACCTGAATCTATTGTTAGAAAATAATTACAAATCACCCCCTCCCAATAATGCGCAATTTGTCCACTGTGAATCGTTCAAGTTTCTGCTTCGCCACTCGCAACACAAGAGTGAGCTTTAAGGTTCCGTGAAGCGTGTGTGTGTTTGTGTGTGTGTGTGTGTGTGTGAGTCACACAGTGGCTCAATTCAAAAGACATTCAGACAGACGGCTGTGATACACATGTGGAAAGTATGAAAGTAAGTGGTGTGTGTGTGAGTTTGTGTGTGTGTGTGTGTGTGTGCACTCAATGCAGCCCTCTGTGGGAGCTGTGAGTTCTCATTTTACAGAGCTCTTCGACAGAAGCGGCACATTAGTGGCTCAGAAAAGGCAAACACGTATTCACATGATTGGGATGGTTAAATGGTGCAGAGGGACACACATTTACTGCCCTCTTCAGCAGCATTGTAAACAGGATATATGTTTAATGAGCTTAAGGCAGCCCACACGTTCACACAGTGCTGCCTTTTATTTCAATTCGCGGCTCGCCGTATTTTGTAAAATCACATGTTCTTCCCCAGCTTACCCGAGTGTCCTCTAAGCACAAGTTTCACTCCAGTCCAGTGCCATGCGGTTGATATGATACACCAAACCTCAGTTTTCTGTGCATGGGAAGGCTTAGGTCACCCTAACTGTATATAACCTAGTTTAGGTTCCATGCTTCCAAGGATCTCTGATTTGAAACTGTCAAAATGAAAATCAATAAAAGAATAAAAAGTTGCCATTTTTATATGCCTGAAAGAAGCAGATACAATGTTTTCATTGTTTTTTGCTTTAGGGGACCACCACAACACTCTCCTTTTAATTCAGAAGGTGTCTGCTCTGGCTCCAAAAGCTGTAAAGACACACACACACACACACACACACACACACACACACACACACACACACACACACACAAACACACGCACACAGGCATACATAGCTGCACAAGCACACATCACACAAAAACACATTATCCACACAATACTCATATAATGAGACGGCGAGGGGTGCAAAATCTACGCCACAAACGTTATCATTCTGGAACAGCCAAAGGGCTTTAAGGCTTGGCACAAAGTAATACCTATTGCAGGGCAGTGCCCGATTACGTTGGGCTGAGCTGAGCTGGGCAGTCTGGAGGACCTTGCTGCTGGGTGCTTCTGGGTCTACAGGCCAAGTGACCAAAACGCCAAGCTAGCGTGAACAGCAAGCATGAGCAGCACTGTAAGCACATGCTGCCTTACAGGGCGACGCCCCACCTGCAAAACAGACAGACACACAGCAGTGTCTAACAAGTTAAACAATTAACACCTCAAGTCTAAACCAGCACACACACCCATTTATAACAGGCAGAAACAGAACAAAATATTAACAATGGTAAATTGTGTTAGTTTATTTATAAAGGTGCATTACAGAACATCTAATTGTTTATTAAATAGAGTAATTTAAGATGATGGATGGGCTAATTACAGGTCTGAAGTGTGACTTAATTACAAATACCAGCTGAGTTTCGAGTTGAGCTTTGCGAAATTGGATTATTAAATAAACTAGGACAGTTGACTATTTGTTTTGTCAGCCACCAGAACCTGTTTCTTTATGTTCTACACTTGTCCAAACCATAAATTTTGTGCACTCACTCAGGATTTTAACTGAGTTTGCTACAGTACATAGACTGACTGTAGCAAACCCTTTCCTCCGCATGCTGCGGTCACAGTGAAGCTCTGTTACACACAGCCATATCTGAACAGTGTAACGGTCTGCAATGAAAGACACACTGTAACTTTATACTAATATTCTATACGTTGTGGTGTCTTTATTTTAGCACATTCTGTAACACACTAACCTCATACACTATATGAGTGCACAACACACATTAGTGTACACATTAACCAAAATGAATATTCCAGTTACTACAGAAAACACTTTTTTAAAGACATTACATATTAGCATACGTTATTACTTCAAATATACTTAGCATGAAGACCCAGCAATGTTCTATCCCCATTAGCTTAATGAGTATCGCGTGTTTGGCCCCATAGAAAACTTGTCTGTTTCAAATATGCTAGAGAGAGTTGTTTAATTCAAGGCCTGGTGGCACAGTGCCCCTCAGGGCATCGTCCCATCCCTGTCTCAGACAAGGTGGATGCAGGAGCCCCCCCCCCCCCAACCTACCCTGCGTTAATCAGAATTAGGCAATGCTGCGCGCAGTGCTAATCCCCGCAAGGGTCTTAATTGTATCTGCTGTAACAGTTACTGAGGCAGCCCCCCTCGCAGACAGCCGCTGTGATTAAGGACGTTGGCTTGGCTGATAAAATGGGTTCATTAGCCTAATAAAGGCTGGATAAGCATGCTTGTTCAGGCTCTAATGGCCCAGCTTTTCTGGGCTCTGCACTGAATACCTTGATGTTAATGGTGAATTGAAGTGTCGAGGCGTTTTGCTCAGGGATAAGCAAAACGGCCTCGACTGGCCTCTGTAGGATCCGGAAGGTTTTACGTGGGGGGTGGGGGGGTGGGCAGGGTGCTTTCCATCCCCAACTTTCCACCCTTTCGTGTTCGACGTGCCTCAAACTGCTCAGCACGCCCTCTGTGGGACTCCTTGCGTAACAGGGCGAACAATGGGGCATCATTTCTAGGGTTTCTCAACACGTTTAAGCGAGGAACATAAGCTTTACCCGTCCTGTGGAATTTCTGAGTATGCGGGTATCTCATGTCATGCAGGAGATAAGAATTACACAAATTACACAGAGCCCCAAGGAGCCACAGTATAACCGGATCTCAAATACGTCGCATGTCACCAGTTGGTCCACAAGACGGCACCGTTCCATTTTACCCGTTATCGATATGGCAGATAAACACACAAATGTGGAAAAGTGAATCACAATCTCGATAAAAGTGAAATAGCGCTTTAGCTCCCAAAGCTTTTTTGACCTTTCAAAAGTCTGTAGCACGAATGCAAAAGTAGCAAATGAGAAACGTGGTCATTTTTTACACGTCCCAGGAAACGTAAGGCTACGCTGAGAACTTCACAACAGAAGACAAACGGCACAGCCTCAATCTGATCGTTCCAAAAGGCTACATCAGCGAAGGGTAAGATAACATCAGGGAGGCTCTGGGACCAACCTTTGGACGGATTCCTCTTTCAACAACTATAGAGCGATATCCATTGTCAGCAGCAGACACTGGCATCTAAAAAGAAGCATGTGCTTGCCCGCAATTTATCTGCAAAAAAATAAAAATAAAAAGCATTTGTCTGAAATAAAAGTGCATCAGTGGGTCGTTAGCATTTGGGGTGAAGCGTGCTTTGGATCTCCGTGATTCAGCCTGGCTTGCTTGCTCTTCCTTTGCTTGGTCCGCCACCCCAAATGGTCGGTGCTTGTTTTTGCCAACGCGCAGCCCCACAGTCCAGTAACAAGCTGAAGTTTGACTAGGACAGCTGTGGTTCAGTCACTCAGGTTCAGCTCAGGGCAAAGGCGCTGCACCTGTGACTGAAGGGTGTGTATTTACTCAGAAACAGATGCTGACAGCACGGTTTTGTGTCTATAACTGATTATTGAAACAGGCTTAAGTTATGGTGATCCCGTAACCTTTGACCTTAAATGACAACGGTTGTGAATAAGGAGAGTATAGCAAACAACTATGATAAAAAAACATTGACGAGCAAAAATTTCAAAGTCGGGAAAATCTGCAAAAACCTGTGTTTTTTCCTTTTCACCAATTGTTCCTCACCTCTAAGTAAACCCAAGTAGTGTGTGATAGAAATGTGTAATTTGATGCTGTCTTAGAAGTACATGGTATGTTCTATAGGCCTGTTTTGCAAGGTCTAACCCAGCCTATTTCTACAGACAGGACATTCCCTTCATTCGTAACACTCAGACATGAGTGAACAGCTCAGCACACAATAAATCCTAACAAGGAAAGAAGTAAATAAATACCAAATAAGCAAAAGATATTACAAACAACCATGTATTTTGACTTATCCTCCAAGATGCACTATTTATAGTAGCCGTTCAGAGATTAGAATTCACCGCCGACAACACAATGCTGCGTGTGGCTTAGGGAATGATTTATGCTTCATTGAACTGTACTGTTTTTAGAAGATTAGGTTTTAATCAGTGTTTACTTGAGGGACGGATGCCACTTCATGTACTGTGGGCTGATTCATGTTAGCATTGCCAGAGGATCGCCCAGTCTAGACTTGGAGAGCGATTTAATGGGATTCCTGCAGATTTGTTTCAGATGAGCTCCAGGCATCCGGCCTGACCTACAACAGCCGCCTGGCCTCTGCCCTTTGAGGGTGGATGCACCACGACAAGCGTCCTGGGCTGTGGCCTCTTTGGGCACAGAGCTGCCTACCCACAGCAAGGCCCAGGGCCTGCCGTTGGGGCTGGCGCGAACCTACGCGTGTGTTAAATACAGGTACAGACAAGCAGACGCGTACATCAGGTGTCGTCATCCTACGACTCACCGTCGTCTGCATGCGGCCTACATGGTCGTACACACAAGATGGCGAAAAGCAGTATGAGCACAGGTGTTGTCATAGACATGGTCCACCCTGCACTACCTGCTCTCACCATAAGAGCACGTAAGGCACAGGAGTGTTTTAATAAAAGGCATGAAGCACCCCAGTTCTGATGGGCCCCAGTCATGGTGTGTACGCAATGCACTCCTCCACCCACCCAAAGAGCAGGTCCAGCTGGGTGGGGGGAGGGGGGGTGAGGGTCACAGAACAAGGTGCTGGGTGACAGGTAGCGATGGGGGGAAAGGCCGCAGCTGCCCGACGCAGGAAATGCATGGTTCCCTCAGGGTGGGCCTCACGCCCTGTTTACAGCTCTGCTCCAGAACAGTGCCATTCACATACTTTTTAATTCTTATCTTCTTCATTTATGCCCTTGAATGGACGAGGTCGGGCACATCTGTGTTTAAAATAGCATTTCTTAAAAAAAAAAAATTCTTTCCCCTTCTACTCTAACCTAAAAGCCTAAACTGGCAAATTGTTTGTTATATTTCAGGATCAACATTTTAGCAGTAGAAAAGGACACACAAAATATAAGCAAACTGGTGCTCAGTCGAAAAGTGAAATAGGCGCGGGTGCTGAATCCACAGAACTCAAACAGTATCAGAAAATGAAAGAGGACAGCAGTCTAGTAACCATGGAATTTAATAAGAGGTAACAAGGACAAATGTTTCACTGTGCAACACACCTGAAGAAAACCTCACAGCTGTTCTTTTTTTTATTTATAAACAATATTGGATCATGGAACAAAAACAAAGTTGGATCAAAAACAGGAAATGTGGAAATTTATATCAACAAGAATATTAATGAAATAAAAAAATATATTATATATATAAATATATATATAAACACACAGTGGAAAAGGATGCATTAAATATAGCCGCAGTGAAGTAGGCTGTGATGAAGTCTTCAGGACCCTGATAAACTTCAGAAAGTAAAAGAACCCAAGCAATACAAAAAAATCACTACATTTGTTCATTAGAAGAGGTGATACCTATGAGTGTTTCTTCTGTAAAAATGCTGATATCTTTTTAGCACAGGATGGAGAAGCTCAGCAGAAACAGGAGGTAACAGGAAGAGAGTCAAGGGCAGGTCAGCGGAGGGCGAACAGGCGCAATGTGCTAAGATGCCGTGTCGCACCAGCAGACTCCGTAAATATGTCAGCAGCCACCCGGGTCCGATAGGCGCTGCTTGGCCATTATGTGTTACGAACAAACAAACTTGCTAGGGTACTTGAAAGGACGTGGGGGAACTGGATGGGTCAAGCAGGGCTAGAGTGGAGAGATGGGCTGATAACCCCTCACCCCCCATGTAAGGTGGGGACATGGCATGGTAGGTGGGGGGGGGCAGTGGGAGCCTGCTGGTTTACCCCCAGATCTCCAGTCGAGATGGCCCCAAACACCCGGGTCAGGGTTCTCGGGTTACTCTGCCGTCTCCTGTTAGTCTTCTGTGGCCCCTCCTTTCGCCTTGGACATGGACTTGCCCTCCGCTTGGCCTTGTGGGGAGCTCAAAGGCCTAGTGAAACGTGTCATCATGCCACCAGGACTCCAGGGTCACAGAGGATGACAGTGTGAGGAACATCATCTGCATAACCATGCAGGTGTTAAAAACTATATCTAGATCTGTACATCTGGAGCCTAAAAAAAAAGATCGAAAATTTCATTTGTGAAAAAAAAAAACATTTGCCAATATCTATTTCATGTTTTAATAACAGAAATGTTATGTCAGGTTTAATTTATATATAGTAACTAAAGTCTTATCTCCCAGTACAAGCAGTTCTGTAAAGCCTGGCACTGTTATTTTAAGAGACTTGCTTATTTTATTATGACAGTGACCAGATGGTGACTCTATGTTCTCTAGCTGAAGTATTAATATCTGTGAACATGTGAACAAAAAGCACAATTCTGCTGTTGGTGTACTTAAGGAACACAAGACGCCTCTGTGAGCATCGTTTTGAGTTTGTACCTCAAACTTTGGTGTTTCTGCTTGGCTCACAATTATTCCTTCACCAGTTAATGAAGATGACCTCGGACAGCAATCGAAAAGTAGGCAGAGCGTTAAAGCATGCCAGCAGGTCACAGGTACCGCAGGGATCAGCTAATGAACATGTGAAAATTAGACCCTATGGACTAGGTACCGTGCTTCCTTTTTTAGTTGTGGGTATGCAAAACAGTACTGAAATGTAATTCTGATGAAAATCATCACAAACATCACATTCTCCTCTTTGTCTTTTGTTGTCAACCAAAAACCCAATTTCACAAACTGTTAGTGCAATCGAAGTTAATGTTTTGGTGGGTGGTTGTGGTGGTGGGGGGTGTTGACCGAGTTAATGAGAAAACCAGCAAGCGGTGAAGATGGGACACCAGTACAACAGCTTAGAATTTATAAGAATCCTGAAAGAGTTGATGTGCGCCCTCCTGTGGCCCACGATATTACTACAATGTAAAGCCTCACTCAGCACGTACAATTTGATATTTTATATGTATATAAGAAAGCGGTTGTGGCCAGATTTGCATTTACAAAATAACAAGGTTTCTACCAATTCTCTGGAAACATAAGGAGGATAAAGTGTTTAAAACAGCCTTTCAAGCTTTGCCCAGCATCTCTAGCATTGCATTCTGGATCGCAGTGCTGGTAATACTCTACCGGATGATATAGATACAGATACGCATGGCAGCAAAACGCATACCTCTTACACAGAAGTAAATTTTGTAGTTGAAACCACTTATCCATTTTCATACTAGGATGACAGGTTTACTGAAAGGAACAAAACAAAGACAATCCCCTAACAAGAAAAGAGCATTGTGATTATAAACACAAGCTAAGCCACTTTAAACACTGTGATCAGCCAGATACCAAAGGCAAATTCAATTCAATTGGTTTTTATATAACACCATTCACAACTAGTTGCCTCAAAATGCAAATACATGTGTTATGTAGTATAGATGGCAGCAATAAAAAAGTTTAATTGTGACGGCAAATAAAATCAAATTCACGGGTGAGTTTGCCTGTACTTAGTGCGAACGAGCTGCTGTTTATACGAATGCAAAAGAAAGCAGACAAACTGGTTGGACACAGGTGGCTGTTTCAGTGCTGTTTCTGACACGTCAGCGCCTCAATGCTGTGAAAAATGGCATCTCAAGTGTACACTGTAAGCCAAAACATAAATACCTTCCTGATGATTAAATAAGACCTGTTGAGTAACTATGTCCTGAACAAAGACTGAATAACACATTGATTTATGGAAACCTCATTACATGCTCAAATTATCAGCCTTAGCTTTAAAGCTAACAAGATCCTGGGAAGAATTTTTTGTGTATGTGAAAAACTGCTGAGGAAGAATATAATGCTAGAATAAAACAAATGTCTGAAGGTTTAGGAAGAAGCAGCTTCCCACAAGCTAAGGTTGTTATTAGAGGGAGTGTGTTAGAAAATGTCATTTCGGTAGAGGAGAGAGAGGAACTTGAGAGTTTGTCCAGATGGACAGAATCAGCCAGGCCTCCACACAAAAGTCCATAACAGAGGAATTCAGGGACAGAATCAAACCGGAAACTTAAAGTCCACTAGTTGAACTCATTCGTCTTAGGTACACCTCAAATAAAAAAACACTATCACACAATGCTAAGGAGAAATGGGACATGTGTGTCCATATTCCTACTCTATAAATCAAAACAAATGTGGTAAGAGAGCAGCAACGTGAGATCACTGAGGACTTCATAGTTAGCTTTGCTACCTCATTCATAAGTCAAGACCACAGGGCAGGGAGTCTGAAAACAAGCTTCTTCAGGATAGATAATTAGTCATTTAGCAGATGCTTTTATCCAAAGCAACTTACAACATTTTGCATCTGTTACAATGAGCTAGCACTGGGTGTCTTGCTCAAGGACACACCAGGTGGCTGGGTTAGGATTCAAACCAGGAGACATCTGCATCCCAGCCTGATGTTCTACCCATTGAGCCACCTGACCACCTAGGTGTCATGAAGGTGTCATGATGCCATTGAGTCTAGTACGGTAATACTCTTGAACGTGAACAGGACTTACTTAAACATATAAAGAATAATTACACACAAATCCAATCTGTCTGTTTACCAATAGGACCATTTTAAACTGATGGATTATAGCCCAAACGTGTATGCATTCAAGCATCAGCGTCTACTGAACACTGAGACGTGTTAAGGTAAAAAAATCTACACTGGCATACAAGTTTGTGATCAAGATCATCTGGATATCTGATTCTGGGGAGAAACTTACTACAACCAGAAACTGCAGCGATGTCTTTGTGGGCTTCAATAGCAATCACAAAACTACAAATAATCAAACGTGGAAAAAACTAACTAAAACGGAATCAAAGAAAATTCAATAGAACTTTCAGGAATGGAAAAGGAGCTCAAAGGAGCAAGGCAGAGGAGAAATGCTGGAACGACATCAGGGAAGAAGACTGAACTGATGAAGAGCGTCACGCTCCCAGGAAACAACGAGCCAACATGCAAGTCTTCTACCCAAGGAGCTTTACTAAAGAAACCAAGAAAGGATTTTCAGGCCAAGCCAGGAGACCAGAACAGAATGGCACCAATCCAGGAAAAAAAAAACAACGAACAGAAGGCAGAGGAGCTTAAAGCCCTGAATCAAGCAAAACATTTAACTTAAATATGAACCTAAGATGAAAACAAGACCAACACAAAATGAGGGGTCAGGTTCTGAGTCATCAGACCACAGCCATAACAATGAGTAGCCAACTGAGAACCAGCTATACCACAAATGAGGTAGGAGAACCCATGGAAGAGCCAGTGAAAATTACCTTGTGAATTGATGGGTACATTCCTATTTTATTACAAACGTTAGTGTAACAGAAAAACCAGTGGAAACTATAAAAAAAAAGCACACATGCGGGATATCAAAAACAAGCAGCAAATAAAGATTATAAACAAGATGCATTATTGTCCATATAAACGCATACATCTGTATAGATGAAACAGTGTGATGGAACCTTTTAGCGGAACAGCACAGGAGTACTAGTGTAGTGGGTGACGTGCTCCTCTGTTTGATGAAATAAACGCTTGTCCTTTTGGAGAAGTCCTTTTCTCAACAACTATTGTTATTGTCTAGGCTGACTCCCCCAGGACAGAACCAAACTTCCTTATCAGCTTCTGCAAGCCTGCATTTGGCTCATTGTACACAGACACAGAAGACCGGAAGATTGCTCCCGTTACTACAAATTGGCAGAACATCTGCAGCAGTGACCTCCACAGTTGAGAGCACCTGATCCTCCTTAGAAGTTGTCTCTGTTCCTCTTTAAAAACAGCATCTGCATTAGCAGAACACTCTATCATCCAAGTAAACTCTTGGCTATTTACACGTCCCCACAACATCCTCATACGCTTCAAAAATAAAGGGAAACTTAGAGGCCTCCAGAGGCCAGCCACAATTTTTTTTGTCTCAGCAATGTTGAACTGCAGGTAGTTTTCTTTTAGACCACCTAACGAAGCCCTTCTCCATTACTCCTGCACTCATCCTTACATCCCTCTATGATACAGCTAATGTGTACAGAAAATGTAATAAGCAGCTCTCAAAATTTCAACAGGAGAATATTACATAAATTCAAGATGTGTGGTTTCAGAGGAAAGTTTACATGACTCTTATCTGAGACTGGAGAAGGGAGGTGAGGGCTAAACTAAACAAGAGGGAGGTAGAACTGTGATGTATGTAACGTCTGACAGAGAGTGACTTACTGTACTTGCTGGATAACAATGCTTACCAGCAGTATTCACCGAAAGCATAACATTACTAATTTGAAGTGTGCCCTTAATAAAAGTTGCCTAACAAGACGGGACGCTTCTACACACATTATTTCAAGGGTGCAACAGATCTGTGTGCTTGCGAGCCAAAAGCAGGGCCGCTCTGAAAACAAAAGTGTCCTTTGTGTGAGTTCAGTGCCTACTATACTACATGAACTAGCCAAAGACCTTTATTATTATGTTATTAACAGAATCAAAAGGCCACACCGGGAGGCAAGGCCAGGGGTATATAAAGGCTCTTTTGTGCACCAAGTTCTTGTTCATCCAAGACCCACTTACAGAGGGTGATAAAATATTGGTTGAGTATGCAGAGAATTTATTTTTATTTTTTTTTTTTAGCAAAAGAAAAGTACATGTTCCTCTGTAGGTTACTGTAAATCATTCATACTACCCAGCTTCGCTTCTACATACCAGCAGCAAAGTAAGGAGATAATTTCACAATTTTCACTTGATTTTCAGTGCCACTGTCATAAAAAGAGGCAGTGCACTAAAATGAGGAGCTGTATGCAGTGATTAACCTCCTTAAAATGACTGGTGTTTTAAGATGATTTTAACGTGTGCTATCATTTCCAGCCTCAGAAGGGGACATCAGGGCACAGCACAGAGTATACACAAGGAGCATATACAACAACAAGGCCAAGGTGCTGATGTGGTACCAGCACCCCATGGCATTATGGGAGCAGAGGCCTTATTTTCAGCAAAGTTCCCTTTTATGACACGTTGGAGCTTTGTTATAAACACAAGGGGCGCCGCTTGTCATCAAGCGCATCCGTCTGAGAAAGAGCTTGTCGGACTCCTGCCATGTGACATCAAAGAGTCTTAAAAGGGGGGGTGGGGGACCCTAATTCCCCAGTTTTGCGGGAAGAAGAGGAAAACAAAGAAGGAACCTGCTGACCTTCGAACCTGCTGAAACTCTGTCTCACTGGATGCACCCCTGAGAGGAATTAGGGCCCTCTGATGTAGCAAATATGACTTCTTTTATCAGTTCAAAGGTTTTGTGCCTTTCGTTTACTTATCACTGTGCTTTGGGGAGAGTCACTTACCATGACTGGCTTATATCTGAGAAGATAACTCAGGACTTTAGAGACGATATGCCTTTTTTCACCTTTCAAATGGAACCGAGGACTGGTGTATCATATCCTTAGATGTTGTAAATTATACTGGGCATTTTTTCATATGGAACATACCAAGGTTTTGTGGTAAAATGAAGGGAAGCACTTGCTGCTTTGCTGAACTGCGGTTAAACCCTAAAGGTAACAGACTCACAGCTAGAATAAAAAGCCCGTATCTGTAATATTATGTCACGCAGAAAATGCGTCCACTACTGCGTGCCAATTCAAATGAGCCAAAATGATTGCACGGATTTCTGCCTCACAGGTGCTGGACAGTGTAAAAGAGAATATGGGCGCAGGGCCACGTGACCGCATTTCGCACGAGCGTCGCGGTTGAAGACGACGTGCGCCGCGAGCATACCCGTGAGCACTCCACTGGGTTTCATTTCTCTCAACACATGAACCTAGAAGACACGGCTGACCTGTGTCACTGTAAGGAGAAACCAATCCCTGCAGCTCTTTAACCTGGGGCAGCAAGATCCCAAGTAGGACAATGCCTCTGGTCAAGAAGACACGATGCTTTTCAAAAGGCCGCTGCGTGTAGCACAAATGCACTGAGGCGTGGAATCAGTCAGGGCCTGGAACTGTTCTGCAGGAATCTGGCAGCAAGGACCTCGCACAAGGACGTCATTCATTTCCTGCCAGTTTAAAGGAGTTGGAAAGTGCTGTGGTGAGCAGCCATCTAGATGGTTCCATCACTGGGACTTAGGCCCAGTAATGTGGTGACTGGGAAAGCCAACGCAAAACCATGTGCCACATCATGCTTATGGTCATCATGAATGACCGGAGCAGTACCCCTCACACTGTTCGCCTCTAAGCCCAACTTCTATGTTTCATGGCTCCTCTACTCAAAGGCAAAGACACACAGCTATCATCCTTTAGCTTATGCAAAATGACACTTGCATTTAAATGCTAAGCTTTTGTTTACTGGAAAGAGAAAGACTAGACTAATTTTAGAGCTAGTAGTTACACTGAGTAAATGAAAGCCTCAATAGGTCCGTCCTCTGAGAAAGAAATTATCTTAATGACTGGCTAACTCCAAACAGCTTTCAGTTTGGGAAAAACAGGATACTTCTCTAATGTGACTCCACCGAAGGGCAGGTCTGTGGTGAGAGGACGCTCACTCTGCCTACAACAAGGACTTCACAGTCTTCTCTGTACCCAACAGAACTGAGCTTAGTCCAGGTTAATCAGACAGACGCTGTAAGGTTATGCGCACAAAATCAACTGAGCCTTCATCACACTTTAAAGCGAGAACACTAGAGTCTGTATCGAGCACCCTGCTCATCAGTATTTGTGCTGGCTTTTATCGGACAGCCTATGTTAGCTTGCACAACAGGACAGCACATGAAGTAAGGATGCTGGAAAGCCACCAGCCTCTCAGGATCACAAGTGAGGCAGGGCAGAGTGGGCACCTGTGTGTGGCGCCTAGCAGTAATGCACCCATGCGCATTGTGCGACAGGAAGTGGACAGCTGACAGGCAGAGGAGGAGAGCTCAGGGCAATGAAGGGTTAAAGAGTGCACTGCTGCGTTGTAATGTGACACCACACCGGTGAGGGTTCTCCTTGTGCTTGTCTTGTTAGGCTTCTACAGGACCTACTCTGGGTGTGAGTTCCCTGACAGCACGCACGTATTCACGAAGACGAACAGCACTGCTGTCAGCCTCGGCAAGTGCCAGTTAAGGCAATGCTCGAGTGGCAGTTAAAGCAATGAGAACCACGTGTTAACCTGAGCCTTGTGCCCATCGCCCGTGCCACGGAGCCGAACGGCGGTGTGCCCAAGTAACGCTTTCTCCTAACATGGGCCCAAATAAAAGCAGAGGGAAAGCTGCCAGCATTTCCAAATGTTTCCATGTTAAATGAGCCATGTGTTTCTGTGCTGCCCTCTTGAAAGGCAAAGGGCATGTCTTCTGCCAATCACAGTGCGAATCTGGCCTGGGGTGAAGAGTGTTCCCTTGCGTCCCCTCCCCTTCGCAATGGGGAAGGTCGCAAAGCCGTTTTTGTATGTGAGTATGGAAGGAAATAAATTAGACAGTGAGACGGGGCATGTTCGGGTCCTCCATGGGAGGAGAGGGGCTAGTGGACGAATAAGAGGGGTCAGAGGTCACAGTGCCTCATGTCAAACAATGCCTCACAAAGACGCGCAGGACGCAGCGTGTAATTGCGAGGGTGGGAAGGCCAAGGATGTCATTTATACACCTGTCACGAGCCAGCAATGAGAGCAGAGGTCACACGCCAATTTGTTTAGTTGCACCCCAAAACATCCATCTCCAGGTGTTCAATAGCTCACAGGTAAGGAGAAGTTCACATGTAGAACCAGGTGGGAAAGCTCATCAGTAAGACAAAGGATAGCTGTAGCTGATCTTCAGCTGTAACAGAACTAATTTTATAAAGTGATAAAAAATTAATTTGGTGTTTTGATATACAATATTTTATGAGAAATGTATTGTCTATATAAAAATTTTAAAAGCTTTCAACTATAGCTTAAAGTGATATATATATATATATATATATATATATATATATAGAGTCAGGACTAAATTTAAAAAAACACGAAGTACACTGGTATGCCAGTAAAATTTGAATTGATATACACCATAATTAATCACCATTAGTGGAATTTCTCAAATGTGTTTTACTGCTCTCTGGTGGCCACTTTGTAAAATACAATTAATTCATTCTTCAGTCACTGCTACTGATAAAATCCAACTTCCACACTACATCGATCCAGTTCTGAGGGAGAATTACTGGCCTCGTGCAGCTCTTGCTACACAGGGGACTACTGGGGTTTTCAGGTCCACTGACTGACTTCAGACGTTGTTTATAAGACAACACCAGGACAAATGCATAAGGATAAATGGCTGTTGTCTGGCGCTTTTAGCCAGACCGTGTTAGTGCAACGATGTTGAGACAAACGTTCCCATGCACTGGAAGTGTGGTCCCAGGGGGAGTGGGGCTGATCCCGCACAACAGAGTCCCTGACCTTAAAAGCCACCCCCTCCCCCTGCACACAAGGATAACATATGCGCCCCGTAATGGCACCTGTACCCGAGGCAGTCGCTGAGAAATGCGACATTGCACACCGGTACCCGGGGGTGCACGCGCCTGCAGCTGCAACCTCAGAGTTCCTGCTGCGCGCGAGCCTCGGTGCGCCTTTGAAGTGGCGGCCGCCCTGAGGAAGTGCAAAACTCCCGTGACAGTCAGGTCTGCTGTTCGCTCGCCACCTGCTAAATCGCCCACAAGCTCTCACTGCTCTGTTTCAAGGCATCCGCACGCTTTGGGTCTCTCTGTGATACTATCTACAGTGCGGTCCAGTCAGAATGTATTTTTCAAAGAGGAGTCTAGACGTGGCTTCCTCTCTGTCACAGCTGCTTGTAAACCACAATTAGGGCAAATTGCAACGCTGCAGTTCACGTCAGATTTTTCTCCGGAGGAAAACTTTTTAATGTCACCGGAGTTCCTTTTGGTAGAATAAAACTGCTGACAAGGTTCTAAATTAACAACAATAACGTGAGCAGTAATGTAGCATGCAAAAAAAGTTTTTCAGAAGTCGTCTGAACTCTGACAATGTAGAGAAATGTCTCCCCCTAAAGCTGATGTTTAGGAACTGCATCTATTCTTCGATTGATTTCAGTATCATCTTAACTCACTTAAAAGGCAGCACCGCTGGAACTTCTTGAATAAGAACTACGCGTCTGTAGCTTATCGTGTGATCAGGTTTACATACTAACACAAGCCAAGACGTACAGTGGTTCCCAAATGGTGATAGTGGAGAAGGTCAAACTCTGAGACTGATGTTAGTGCCTGGTTTCTAAGCCCCTTAATGGCTGCCTCCCCACTCATAAAAAACATACACGCACGATTACATGTGAGATGAGCCCAGATTTTGTGCTTTTCATCACCTTGCCTTTTTTCAGCAAACAAACATCCCACCCCACCCACCAATGCAACGTGTGCGGAAATTACACAACGCACCCCTACACCATCCCCAGCTGTCACATGGTGCTGGGAAGTTTTGAAAAGATGAACAAACTGCTCATTGAGACCCATCGTTACGGACTCACAAGCCCTCCCCTGTGGCAGAATGAGGACACTGCCAGACGTCCGTCTGTCTTCCCTCCCACATGCTGGCTCCGATCTGCAGTCATGGCGACATCGTGAAAATTAGGCCCGCAAGTCACATTCTCTCATGTCTAACAGAATTCAAAGAGAAACGACAAGTTGTTGCACCCGGAAGCAATAACAGCCATAGCAGGTCCTAGCAGGAAGTTCTGCACTCGCAGTGGATTATGCCAGTGAAGGAACGTCTTTCACCAATGACCATATTGAAAGAAAGAGAGGAAAGAGTAGTGGCCTCAGCAGTCTGCCGGCCTCTGGCCAAAAGCGGCCTGGTCCTGTGGGAGCACAGCGAGGCGAGGCAGACACAGCCGTGTCCCACAGCGAGCCATGCAAGGTGGAGGCCAGCCAGCAGACCGCATCCCCTGCTCTGTGGGAAAGTCCAGCTCGGGCCCCATGATTGGGTGTATGATGGCACTGAGGCAGGCAGCCTGCCTGCCACGGCACACACAACTCTGCGATACAGGCCTGGCACTGCTTTAGCTTTGGTAAGAGAGAGACGTGTGTGTGTGTGTGTGTGTGTGTGTGTGTGTGTGTGTGTGTGTGTGCGTGCATGCATTTTGGATGGATGAGGTGTATGCAGAAGGAGGAGCTGATTTCTTCACCACTCAGAATGAAAGCAGAAGTTCTGTGCTTAGCTCAACTCCATCTTCACCCCAAAATATTTTCTCTGCCATTTAAACTTTCTCATTATGCCAAGTAAACGCTATATTTAGACATCAAGAACAGCGAAGGCAAAACAAAGTCTGCGTTACCACAGTTAGATGAGTTGGGGAACTTTTAACACATCTGATTTTCTGACCTCATTACACAAACACACATACCTATATATGTACACATACACACATTCCTCCTTTCCATTGACATTGTCTTTACAGAATTTAATAAAGAACAGACATTTCCACCCATCAGCAGTCAGCACTTAAAGTGCATTCCTCATTCAGTATTCCCATTTTACTCCCTGTTCTCAGACAGGCACTGTTTACACAATCACTGTAAATGGCATGATTACCTTATCAGATCCATATGTCAATGGGATGTCATCATCTGTATGACATCATCTGTTTTAATAGAATGAATCATTCAGAAAACATATTAATGCAGGTTTAACTCTAGGCTGCCGGCGTCTTGGGATTACATTGCCTATTAAAAACAGTAAGGTCAAAGAGTGTCAGCTAGAAAAGGGTGTTATTTATGTAGCCCAGCATATCTGATTGAATACGCACTCAGAAAGAAAAGCAGTCAGGGACGTTGTGCGAATATTAAAGGTGAGAAGTCATTCAACATGTGTTCACGAGACCACTCAGTCCTCTAGATTGCAAAAAGAAGGAAATATTTACACACACTAGCTGAAATAGCCCTTACACACAATGGAGGTATTGTACATGTGAAACACTATATACTGATTAGTAACTTAGAGAGTAAGTTTCGCTGATAATTTCACCACTATATTCAAGGGTCTGAAGAATGTGAACACAAACAACATATTTATTTTACAGCACTTTATTAATCCCATCAGAAAATTACTCTGCATTTAACCCCTCTGCTAAGGGGAGCAGTGGGCAGCCATATGCAGTGCCTGGGGAGCTAGTGTTTGAATGTCTTTGCTTAAGAACCCACCCGGCTGTACTAGGATGTGAACCAGGAGCTTTCGGCATGCCAGCCTGATGTTTTACCCATTGAGCCACCAAGCCGCTCAAATGTAATATGAAAATAGATTACAATGAGTGTTATCTTAATAATAATAATAAAAAGGTCTCTGGTTTAAATGGCTTGACTGTACTATTAATTTGTTTTCCAGGAACACCATCCATCCATCCATCCATCCATTATCTTAACCGCTTATTCCTGGTGAGGGTCGCGGGGAAGCCTGGAGCCCAAACTCCTCCAGGAACACCACTTTACTATAATGTTTAATGAACAACGTAGGAATGTAGTGTATTCCTATGCTATTTCACAAACAAAATATCCACCCATCCATCCATCCATTTGGTTTACTGCCTTATCCAATTCAGGGTCACAGGATTGAATAGAATGTAAACAGAAAATTAATTTCATTCATGTTTAGCAAGAATTTTACAAGCAGTACAAAGACTTTCTGATGTTCCTTCTTAACAGTTGTGTTATTTTTTAATCTATTAATATTTCTTGATAATAATTAGTCCAGGCACTACTCCTGATTATTTTCTAAACCATTGTACTTAAACATTCTTTGTCAGTGGAAACTGTTTCTGCTGTTCCTTAATTATTAAAATTTGAATACAATTACGGTTTCAATTCATACAATTGTACCATTCAGGTTTATTAAATATCCAGACAATTTCTGTTATGATTATATTGTTAGAATTATATTGTAATGCGTAATTTATATATTTGTTACAGATCTTAAAGCACATGAGTCCCACTTTTAACTTTCTTTGTTGTAACCTATTTCCTCTTAATAAAGAGAAACCAAGCAAAGAGGGATGCAAATGATCAGGAAGAATAGAGAAAAGCCGCGATGTAATTGATATTTAATTCAAATGGTGGTCAAATTAAATAGAATGAATTGGTTGAAACAACAACCTGCACCCATGCAGCCCTCCATGCCTGTGATTGACCACCCGATTTACTGTGCAGTGGGGACACTTGGTCACTAGGTGGCAGCATTACCCCAAATAAGCATTAGCGGCTGTTAGTCCACAGGCCTTTCTACAGAATCCTTTAAATTGTTCTCATCCTTTACAACATTACTCCAATAACCCATCCATTCAGCATATGTTCTACTCACTGTCTTACATGAACACTTCTCTTAAAAATAATCTGACAGGGAGAAAGCCCACGTCACTCCAAATTGAAAGATACATGGCAAAGATGAAAGCCTGATAAACGTGGGAATCACATCGGCATGGCGCTCCAATTTTCCTTTGAATGAAAACCATCTGCTTCACTGATACCCGTCCTCAAACTGCAGTGCATCTGTTGAGCAGATAACAGGTTTTTTTTTTGTGCATCCGGCCCTCGAAGCTGCTTGGTCAGAAAACGTTTGGAGCCAAACGCACTGGCACAACTTCCACAAGTGACAAGGAATCCGTTCATCAGTATTCTGCATCGTAACACCACTCAATCGATGCAAACCACTTACTGCTTAATGCAGCCACCCTGCTCAAACATCTGGACACATCTTTTCTCAAAGTAACTTGATACAATGTGTTCCTTTAAAAGTTTAATGACTTCATATGATAATATTTGTCTTCGGTTTTAGAGGGTGGAAGTAAGGAAATTAAATCTAAGAAGCACCTCATGTAAAAGTGTCAAGTATAAATTACATTTCCATTCGACCCTTGATCTGGGCCTGCACTGCACACATTCCAAACCATTGTGCTTCCGCAGGACATCACATTCATTCAAAACACAATATTTGATAAAAGAAATTGTTGTGTGCACTATTTGCATTATGCATCTCAAAGACAATGCAGGATTCAGTCCGGTTTCTACATTTTACTCAAAAAATTAAATGTGAAGCTCACAAATTCTTGTACATAAATGGTATTTTAAAGCAATCTCAGGGCAGTTAATGAAGCAGCACTGTCTTGTTTTTCAGTAATAGCCACATGGATCGGTTTAAAAGAACGCTGAATCCTCTGACAGGAGGACAGTCTAAATTCTTCAAAGCTGGAAAGTAGGACTTTGAGAAGCAGTGGTGTTTGAAGCCACAGCAAGGGCAAGTGTACTGGGAGTTCTGGTTCAGTTACGGGTGTTAGCTGAACACTCAAGCGTTTTGGCGCACCCAGGACAGTGCGGTTCACCAGAAACAGGGGGCGGGAAGAGAACTGCACCCCAGTTAAACAAGAGAAGAAAAAAGGACAGACTGTGATACAAAGCCGACCCCCCACTGAACCAAGGCAGAGCTGGGCTAACACGCAGCATCACTGCACTAATGAATTACAACACAAGAGCTGCGGCACCTGGAAGTTTTCCCCTTCTCTTTTTGTGTGAATAAACAGATTTACACCCCCTAGTGCAAACTGTGCCCGAGTCATTAGGAGAACATCTGTAATGAGGAAGCAATGGTCAGGAATCCCAAAATATGTGAATTGTGTGACTGGTCTCACTTCAGAGTCCACTATGTATCACACAGAAATGTGTTTAAAGCATTTCATCAAGCTAATATGCGTCCTAACAAGGTGTGAGCTGTTGAGAGCCAAGTGTGTGATGATTCCACGACAACCCCCCCCCCACCCCAAATGTTTACAAGCGTCATTGTGCAAGCTCAACACCCCAAGTGGAGGAAATTTTAGTATCTCTCCTCCTCTCTTGTTACATGTGGACTGGGTTTTCACTTGTTACGTACAAATTGAAGCAAAGAAGGATTAAATCTGGTTATTTTCTGGATTAATTATTGCCTGCATAGACAATGTTTTTAGCTAAAGTGACCAGTGCTTGTATCCCATTTACACAGCTAGATTTTTTTCACCAAAGCAAGGTGCACGTACACTAACAATTACCTTTGAGAATGCACTCACAGCCTGCTGTATGCAACTGCAGTTTGCACCAGCCGCCTTGCCACACACACACACACACACACACACACACACTGCACAATGTCGGTCATAGCAAACATTGTTAGAGCAGCGGCTACTAATTTAATGATGGCCTGTCATGAACACTTGTTTGTCACCTCAGTTTCAGACATCATCAAACTGATTCTGGCCTGAAAGACTTCTGAAAAAGATGGAGAAACATCTTTCCCACTTTGTGTGTTTGTATCAGTTTCTAAAGCTACAACAAATAATAACAAAAAAAATATATATTATTTTAACTGAAGGAATTGCCAAAATTAATCCTTATGGAAAGCCATAACTGTATACGCCTCCCTCTTTCACTTTAATTATACTGGATCTGTCTATACACAGGGGGTTATATACTGATGAAAGGATGTATGAGATCATTTGGAAAAATCTAAGCTATGATCTCATAATTACAATCAACAAGGCCTCTTGCTTTCAGTCTACAAACATGTCTACACTCTAGATCTCCCCTGGAGCCAAAGGACGAGTGTTTTTTTTTAAATGAACAGGACTCCAACACGCTTGTTAAAATTCCTGGTTTTAGAACCTGCTGGCACAAGAACAAGGCAAATGCCTTGACATCACTGTACCAACCTGTTAATAAGAAGCACAGGCACTAAAACTGCTTTGCACAACTCCAGGGTCTGAGTTAGCACCTGATGTTAAATGAGGATAGGCCACCAGACACCTTACTGTCACACAGAGTACGAGCGCTGGAAAAAAGAATCAGGCTTAACTAACCACTTGTGTGCCAAAGGCCGAGCTGACTCACGGTGCGCGCAGCACAGGCAGCCTGGTATGCACTGTTTTCGATGCTTTTTGAAAGCGCTGTAGTCTTAGAAAAGTGAAGTTTTAATACATTCAGAACTGTTTAAAATATTGTACAGAGAAAAATACAGTCTTTTTTTCTCTACGAGTTGCAGGATGAAGTTAACAGCAACAACAAACATAATTCTATGCATAGGCCTATAGCTAAGCTCCAGGCCATTAATGTGAAATAAAATTATAAAGCGTTAAAATCCAAGTATTTCTGAGATAAGAGATATACATTTAAATTTCTTAGATAACAGACCAACATATTTCAATTACAATAGCTAAATATCCAGTTTTATATATGATTTACTATAAAATTATGAAAACCTACAAAAAAAATTTTAAATCACTTTCCCCTACTTATTAAGACAATTTACCCTTTCTTACACTCTCAACCAGATGTCACTGTTTCACACGAAACGCCCTCATTGATTTCAGGCCCGAGAGAAAAGTGATATCAGAACTGACCAAATGCGTCCCCGAGAGGACCCTGCTGTCGCAGTGTCGCCACAGCTACGGTAATACGGCGATAACATTTAACCATGCACACTTGTCAAAAATTTTTAAACAGTTTGACGTAATCTTTATACGGTATTTTTATGTACAGATATTATGCATGACAATTATTTCAGGTTAGATTTAATGTGAGCTGTATGTGAATGAGACGTCAGTAATAATAAACTCGTAAAAATCCGAAAGCGCGGCACGTGCACACACGTTACAGTCACGACTTTCTTAAGGCCCCAGTGCACGTGCTGATTTTCATTTATCGGTGTCTGCAAAAATGCAAAGAACGTTCTAAACTCTTTTTATTTGTGTTAAAATAAGTGTAGCAGGTTTTACACTTCCTACCTGAATTTCCTTGAACTTTTCAAATTTACTAGAGTGCCATGACACTGAGTTCAGCCGCTAAAATCCGGTAGATTCGGTGTTCCTTAAAATAAAATTTACTTAAATCTGAGAGCGGAATAATTTGCCTTATAATTAAAATAATGTGCCGACAAATTAGAGCGTAAACACGTGGAAGTGTTTTATTTGTTCCAAATCCAGTGGAATATTTTTAAAACGGTTATATAAAAGTAATAAAATTTAAGTGGATTTAAAATTTAGCCGCAACGCAAACAGCTGAGAATCTTGACCCTGGTGGCAGTAACATTAGGCTGTGTACTATGAATTATAATAAAATACCATGTTTAAATCTTATGCATAAGTTATGCATAAGATTTGAACAACAAATACAAATTAGGTTTCCACGAATTCTTCAATAAACATGCAGTAACATCAGTATGAAAGCAAAAATGCTTGTTTTATTAAGATAAAGGGTACATTTATTTGTTTTGACTGTCCAGATTTAAACCACACTGAATAGGTTAGTGCATTACTTAAGTAATTAAGCATAAAGCAAGCAAAATATTTATTTTATTGGAAAGATAAAGATCACTACAGAAATGTCAGTTTCAAAGCTCTGAAAATTTGCCCCATGACCTATTTTAAATGTATAAAATGCCATATTTAAAAATAACCATTCATGTTTTATAAACATTGTACAAATTGTTTTGGTTTTATACGTAAAATTATAGCTTTTAAAGTGTCCTGCTCAACTTAACGTTTTTTTAATTAAGTTGTCATTGGTTATGCTACTTGCGCGGTCAGCATTGCCTGTCATGTACCGTTGTATATCACAAGTCTGCAACAATTTCAGAAAGAAAGAAAAAGAAAAAAAATCTATAATTCTGCTATTTTTACGGGACGATCAAATCCTATATGGTTCTTAAAAGGCTTGCTGAAACAGAAGCATTGAGGACAAGACGTTTTCGTTAGTCTAACAATGGGGACAATCCTAAGAATTGAAGTCATTCCATCACTTTACTGTGCTTCATAAAACACCGCAAAATAGTACATTAAATTAAAAGCACATGGGCGCCGCAGAGCACGTTTCAAAACAGAACAAAAAACGTTTCCCCGTCTGCATTTCTGCGCAAATGTAGTGAAGTCTAACAATAACGAAACTTTATCTAACTTTTTTTCCCCTAGCCTCGCTGCCGAATTCAGCTAGTCCGGCCCATCTGGTGCAGCAAATGGTTGAACTCACCAGGGAAGTGGAGGGGAGTGAGAGACAGAGAGGGGGAGAGAAAGAGGGGGATCGGATTGAAAACAGATCAGCTTAGAGATCTCCCCACCGTACTCCTAAAAACAACCAAGAGTGAAAACCATTCTCCAGCTATTTCCACCACATTTTATTGTCTGCGAAGACACGCAATGCGAAATTATTTTCGATCGAAAAATGGTTTAGGAAAACTTTGTGCCAATTGAGTATCATGGATGGTAGAAGTTAACGCTTCAGCAGCTCCTCATGAACTTTCTGCATGATTCGAGACGAGGTTCTCGCGAACTTTATTACGCTTTACCAACTGTACTAATGACTTAGGTTTTATTATGCAGTAGATGGATATTACCATTGTCCACGGAATATGTGTCTTGTTGCTTTTTGATCAAGAAAGTATCCCGTAAAGAAAATCTTCGACCGCTTAAAAATCAACAGAAACGGTTCATTGGACAGCCTGAATTGAGACTTTACATACCATCAACAAAGGTAAGCAACTTAAAATGCATTTTAATCACAAGTGCAATTATAGCTTCACGGAATTGTTCGTGTAAAAGTAAGTGATTTGATTTGCACTATAACAGCGGATAGTTATATTTTTAAACGTGCATACATTAAATGTAACGTTTAAATTAAAACTGCATCATCATCGCGATTTTTACTCTTTCACGCTGTTCATATGTCCGACAATTTGCGTAAAGCGTCGTATTTGTCTTTGTGTGATTAGAAGTGAAGTAAAGAATTTACTCTCAAATCTTGCATGCACAAACCTATTTGACATTGGAATCTGAAAAATTTTGCGCTGCTACTTGGATCCATATGCGAGAAGATTTGATCAAAAGGTCCTGGGCGCCAATCCCATTAGCGGTTTGTGTTCTCAAAGTTTTCAAAGTGATTCCCTGGATTAAAACAGCCGAGTACGTGAATTGTTATGTAGTGCATGCCCTGTTCAAGTGGTTAACACAATTTACAGATAAAGAAACGGAATCGTTTTAGCGTAATGTGGAAAGGTACGTAAGGATATTTTAAAACTTTCGTGACTGCAATAACGTAACTAACAGAAGTCTATTTGACAGCATACTTAAACGCTGGTAGAATTAACTTTAAAATCTTCCACCAATAATGTGCTTAATTTACCTACTTATCGTGTCCGCGCGATGTAGTAATTAAACAAATATATAATCTTAACCACTGGATTGTTGAAAAGAAAGTACATTCAATTATATACATACAAACCCTTATATGAAAAAACTCAACAAACAGATAATTAGCGTTTTGTAAATAATTATATGAGTACCCGCAGTTCAGTAGAACTGGAGGTGTCCCTTCTAAGTCTCCTGGATGACCAGTGTGGCGTGCTTATTGTGAAAAGTTTGTAGGCTTTTCCAGCGGTTTGCTGTTTGCTCTCTAGACTGAAAAATCAACAAACCCTTCATGCCTTTTGTGTTGCTTTAGCGCTGCTATGTTTATTCTGGCTTTTCTTCTTAAAACATTAAACAATAAATTGTTATAATAATCGTGACACAATATTTCACTGTATTTTATACAATTGTCCATGAGTAGGATTTTTTTTAATTTTTTTTTTTTAACAAATATATGCACCTAAACAATTTACAGATTTGTAGCAATGTTTATCCAGCACGAAGTTAGGATTTAAAAAAAACATATAAGTTTCAAGCGCAGTTTACACATATTACCAAGGTTTGTGATAGGTGACAGACAGATGATTTAGAAATTTTCAGAGTTACCAGAGTTTGAAGAAAGCAATGGTCTAGAGAACTCAAAGACCTGGGTATAATTAGTATATATTTCTCAAGTGTACAATAATGCCCTTAAAACACGAGGAAAAGAGTGAGAAATGAAAGAAAAACAGCGCAGGAAAACCTCTAAATGGCCAATTTAAGTCCTCAAGAAAAGAGTTGGTGGGAAGTGTGTTTTTTAATGTGAGTGCCCGGTTGTGTCCATTAGCATAAGAAAAAAAAGTTTTAGTGCATTTGCCATTGTGCAGAATGAAGAGTTCCAGCAGTCAGGCAGAGGAGAGTGAAAAGATGTAAAGGAACGACACGCCATTCACATTATTCAAGCGGGCTGGAACTCCGGTCACCAGGCCCAGAGAGCCGTGATGGGGATGTCACTTTCATCTCCCTAACCGCCATTCTGCCATCGTTTTCACACGTCCCCCTCTCGCTGGCCTTTATTGATTGGGGTTTTTCTTTTCTGGAAATCTGTGGAAAATTTAATGAACCACACGCTCAAAAAGGGGAGCTTTTTTTTTTTTTTTTTTTTTTAGAAAGCGACAGACAAAAAAAAAAAAAAAAAGAAAAAAACTGCAATATCAATGAAGTCCCGGTGTGCGGGAAAACGAGAAGCCGTGGAAGCCCAAATGAAAACTGAGTAAAACTCCCTGCTGGGACAATTCAAAAGTTAAGACAAGAACGGGACTCTCTTTTACCCTGCAGACATGAACTCTGTACCAATTAAGCTATTTGGAAAAGTATGTCATTGATGGAATCCTCCCAGAAAAAATAAACTGCCGTTGGACCAATCCTAAGCTTGGAATGGCTGATACACACTGCAATGTGTCCTGTTTGAGCACTGCACTGCATCGTCTGTGTTCCGGGTTCTTCTTCATGATTCATAAAAAAAAAAAAGGAAATTCCATTGAGGTCAAGCTACTGTGTCTCCCAAAAATTAGACTTCACCCTCAATTGTCAGGAGAGCCTGGGAAGATACTAAAATTTAAAAATGGCAGTTTTTTAAAAATACACAAGCTATACATCTGTCTGTATTGTGCACTAAAATGCATTGTAAAAATTTAATTTTTCTCATATCAAGCATTTTCAAACAGGATTTACATATTTAAAAGACATGCTTTACACTAAGAAAAAAACCTCCAGATTTAAAAAGGTGCAGAAATCATAATTTTAAAAGTAGATGTTGCATGATGACAGTGAGTTTATATTGTTTGTGCATTAAGTTGTTCAGTGTGTGGAGTTGGAGCAGAAAACAAAAGCACACAAGTTTATTGACACCAGACTGCCTGGACATGTTTTTAAAATCTAATTCAATTCTAGTTTGATTTCCAGAGTTACTTTAACTGCATCAAATATACCATTGCATAATGTACATTTTCGTATTTTAGCCTAATCCCTTTTGTGAAGATGGAAAAAAAAACTAAACAATGAAACACCGAGTGCTGATCACGATTCACAAAAACTGAAAAAGATAAATTTATCAGACAAGAAGAATTGTGTAACTGACAAGCAGTGCTGTGACAGGTCTCATCAAAAGAGCAGTACTCCTGAAAAGCACAGCAAAACCTCTTCATCCAGCTCAGGTCAGCAGACACTCTTTGTGTGTCAAACACACTGACATGGTCGGGTGGGACCTTCAAGTCCCGGAGCCCCCGAGGACCGTGGCGGCAACTGAAGTACACTTGTCTTGGGGCTGAACCGATTGAAATTCAATGGCCACAGGAGCCTATCAAAAGGCAACGATGGTTTAGGATCACCATGTGCTTCTAGTGGTGTGCTTGAGCTGGTTAGCTAAAATGGAGAGGAGAGGACATGGAGGAGAAAGATATTGAAGCAATTTCTCCACTAATGGGACACTTGCTGATCTCCACTTGGCCCGAATGGTCAGACAATTCGCAAAAAAATACTGGCTTGTGGCACAGCAGCTAGGGCGTACTCAAGTGTCTGGGGTTAATTAGACACACTTCAAATTCGGTTTGGTAGGGGAAAAAAAGGCCTCATCATGTTCCACTGCCATGGCTGTGTGCCACAGTGGAACCATTAGGCAAAACGTTATACCATAACAAACTGGATTTCCATATTTCCATGTCTGTTATCAAAGTAAGAGTGAGACTTCCATATGTAAAAGTAAAAAATATATAAAAAGTTAAAAATTATTACACTGGCATATGCCAAAGTAACTGTTAGGGTGTTTGACCTCATTAGTTTTTCAAGACAGTCCAAGTTTTCTGCAGAAAACGACCAATTGGACTCCATATTAAACGGTTCCCCTGAGGAAATGGCATTTACACACTTCTGGCTTGAAAGTCAAGGAGTCAGGCCCACGGTAGGCCTAATCGATGACGTTCCTGCCTGTTCCTCTAGATATGCTCCATATGCTCATTGTGTTCTGCTCACAAACGTCTTTAATTGTGCACGTATCCTGCTGAGTGGTGGTATTCCAGTCTTCCTGAGTCTTGCTGTTCCCCCTCCCACTAGATGCCACGTTCTAGAATTCAGCTGCAGAGCCACACTTGCCTTTCCTATGGTTTCAGCTGCCCTTCGTTGAACACCACAAATTACACATGCTAGCCCAGCGACTAACACTTCCGGGTGTAGTGCATTTATTGCACTGGTCGGTTACTTCCTGAACTTAGCCATTTTTATGTTCATAGTTCTATTCCTGAGTAAGTTTGAGCACTGTGCATTGTGAAAATGTATGGATTAGCATGGTGGTCTAAGACAATCAAAAACCCCTCTTACATGTGATTAAAGCTTGCCTTCCCTCTTTCCCTTCTTTGGTTAGGTGGTTCCTGTCAATAAGCCTGGATTCATAAAAAAATTATAAAGAAAACACGGTTTCATAAAGCGCAGTTTGATCAAACATGGTAGACAGGCCAGCTTTCAACAATCACTAGGGGGTAAAAAAAAAAAAAAACCCACAATCCATATTTGTATGTTTGCATTTCATCATCAGTCTGCTCAAGCGCTTTCATTGCCGTTCTTCCATTAGTGGCCAGAGCTGTGCTGTCCTAAACCAGTCAGAGGTGGGAGAGCCTGACCTGAGGGCTTCCTCTCTGGGAGCGGCTAAAGAAACACTGGCTCTCCTGCAGCCAGCCAGAGACCCTGGGCTGCTCAACGCTCCTCCCACAGTCTGAGGTTGTTGAGGTTCACCATAGTGGCCTGCCTTTGAGTAGGACAGCACCAGTCCTTTTAGTATCTGACATCTGCAAAAAAAAGGGGGAAAACTTCCATCCGTTTCAATGGCAGTTAAAATCTGTTTAGCAGAAGCAGGGGAAGCAGGGGTGAAAAACGTTGGTCTGCCTATTGTGTGGGACCTGCTAGTCCTAATTAATTTTATCAGACACTACAAGTTACACAGGTTGTATGGCGTTTGTTTAAAAATGCAAGGGATTTTTTTTTACATTAATGTGTGACATAAGTATGATGAAGGCATACAGCTAACAACATGGAATGTGTTTTTAGACGGATTTGGAAAGCTGCACAAACATTGTGCGTCTCTCACTTGAAGGAAAGCCTCTGCAAGAAACTTCGAGCTGGCAGTGATTTTTTTTTCCACTTTCATGTAAACGGCATTACTCACTGGGCTTGGAGAGGGGGGGGAGGCAGGGAGAGGGGCGCACGAGGCTCTAAGCATCCGCTTGGCTGCAAGGCTGGGGAGGAGGAAGAGTTGTTGTTTCTGTGCTCTAATCATCACCGCAAACACAACACATCTGCTTTAGGTTAAGTCTGCTCTTCAAAGCGAGATGTGTTTCGGTGAAGTTGTTATGCGTTCGGTCCTCTTCACAGTGAAGAGATCACCGATATGTCGAAAATGCATGGGAGTCTTATATAGGATGTACTGCTCGTCCTATGTTATAAGTCTATGCAACTGTTGCAAAGTTTACTTCTGTATTCTGTATTGCTGCAATGACTGTTTCATTGCAAACCTGAATAGAATAATATCATCTTAAGTGTCTAATTTACATATAGCTGGTTTGAGGAAGTGTAAGACCATAAGTGCTGTTGAATTGCTTCAGGCTAGAGAGGAAAATCTTGGTATAAGAATATTACAAAGCCAGACAATTTGTCTATATAAGAATGACAATATGGGCTAGCCAGAGGTCCTCATATATAACTTTATGTATGTTCATGTCCTGTAAATCAAATGGATAAAACTGCTTTTATGAAAGCATGCTTATAGTTTACAGTGATGTTTGAACAATGCCTTATAGTGGGTCAGACTCAACAGAAATCGATGTGCATGAAGCGTCTTGATATGTACGTGCTTTAACACATTCATTCATAATACACGATTGTCTGCAGTGTAAATAGGTGGTCCCTTACATGAAATCGGGGAAAATGTAAACATATTTCACTGTGTGCATAATATATCCTTCACATTTCTTCACAAGACCAAATACTTCAGTTCAGTTCCCCACACACACACACACACACACACACACACACACACACACAAAATTACTCCTGGTAATATCTGCCTCCACCAAATGTAATGGTATAACAAGAGTCCAGAATATCATCAAGAAAAGAAATGATATTGGACACAAAGAGACACTTGGGAAAAGAGGGTCCAAATACCCCATGGGTGTGGAGGGTTTGCTTTGGTGTGTGATGTGACGTGTGTCATGGTCTCAGCGGGCTGCTTTTTATTCACAGTTAATTTACTTGTGAAAGGCTAATGCACCCAGACGACGGGTCATTACTTCAGAGCCTTTGACAGTCACTGGCAGTGGGACAATTATCATTATTAACCGCCTCTCTGTGCCATCGCTGTCAGCGTCAATAGACTGTTGATTTAGGATTTTTTGCACAAAATGCGGACAGGCGGACAGTCACCCGCTGCTTCTAATGCTCAAGTTTACAGGAAAGAAAAATTAAGGGTAACAGTGCGCTAATATTGACCAGCGCCAGAGAAAAGTTGCTGCTGGGAACTGAGTGCTTGCGCTTTGGGTATAACGTTATTTTAAAGGGGTGGGAAAAACCTCAGCAGTGAAAACACTGTGTGCTGTGACTTGTTAGCCGGCCTCCCGCGGCTACAAAGCCGGCAGAGCCGTGTTCCTCATTACGTCTGTACGTCAAGTGATGGGATTGAAAAGCACTGATACTCGGCCAGACCGCAGACTCCTCACAGACTGGAGAAGTCTAACATGTGGTACGCGAGGCCATGTGTTAGCTTTTAGCAATCATCATCTGCCGGCCCCCCAGCCTCCCCGTTCACCCACACTCCCCCGGCCCTCTCCGTCTGAGCAAGGGTCAGTGAGCGTTCGGTCTGGCCCTCCTGCCACCGCGTGCAACACTGCCCCTACCCTGCAGCCCTGACGTCTTTATCGCTTAGCCTTTCCACACCTGTGGCTTTTCAGTGGCGTTCAGGGTCTGAGCATTGCTGCACGCATGACTGCAGCTCAGGTGTGGTTTGACGCTGTTGAAATCAGCAAACGTGGGGAGTTTAAGCGACTTCCACCAAGAAGGTCCAGCAGATAAATAGTTTTTACATGCAATGGAGCTTTTGGTTGCCACAATTCTGCATCCTACATGAACACCGTTACATATATAAGTAATAAATTTTAACCACAACAACAGCATGAAAAATTATAGAAGGAAAAAAAAAAAACGTACGTATGCACCAGTGGCCACACGGCACTCATAAAACAACTTTTGCTGTGAAGATTAAAAAAAATGTAGCTACAGGGAGTGTCCATATAAGGGATTAAATACTTTGTGTTAATTATGACATGCCAAACAGGAGGTAGTTTGTCACACAATTATGTTGTTTAACCTAAATTTCAGGAAAAAAAAAAAACTGGAGCGTTATATAAACACCCATCTTCTTGCCCACTGGTGCATGATTACAAATGTAAAGGTTTCACAGCAAAAGACTGAACAACTTTCACTTCCTGTGCTTCACACAAAAGGAGTGGCTTTGAGCAGCTGTGCCGGGCTGAGAGCAGTGCTGCACAGGATATTGGAGCTGAGGCCATAAACTCCAGTGTTTAAACAACAAAAGTTTGGCTACTGAGCCCAGCTAATCGGTGCCAAAAGGTGATGATTCACGTCCTGGACACCGCAGTGACACACAGCTAACAGCTGCTACATTGTCCACCTTCCTTTAGGTTCCATTCTTAAAGAGCACACTGTTTCATGCCACGCAGACAGTTAGCAAGCGCCGTGGACTAGCCTAATAGGACACATTCAGACCATAGTCGGAACAGTTTGCTCAAAATGGCTAGGGTAAATCTGGCAGGGAAGGTTATGAACCGTAACAGCTGTGCAACCCTTGCCCCGAGGGGATCGCCATCAGGAAATTGCACCTTTTGGCAGGAGATCCAGTCTCAAACACCAGGCACCCCGTGTCTCCGAATCACCTGGCGTTTCCGTCCGACCCGCCTACAAAGGCAGCGTTAACGCGGGACCAAGCCAGCTGGGGAGCCCCGGCTCCTCAGGAGAGCGCGGGCCACGTTCGTGCGGAGCTCCGTATTCCACAGAAAACTAGAAGCGGTGGCTTCCAGAGTGGAGGAGTACTACCTCCCCGGGTTTGGGAGCCAGGAGGGTTTCTGCGTATTCTCAGGATTTCACGGCGTACAGTTGACAGCGCTGGAACCCAAGTAGATAATGGTTTCATGGTTGCAGAGGAGCAGAAAATTAAGGGAAAACTCAGTGGGAGCCTTTCCTGTGAGTGGTAACACTGGTAAACAGATGATTTCTTGGTGTACATGTCAGCTTCAGCTGGCGGCTCATCATTTATATGCTTGTTTCAAGTAGATTATCTGTACTGCGTTTGAACATGTACATAGAACTGATGCTTCTGTGACTAAACAGATGAAGATACACTTCCTGTTAAGTTATGCATGTTGACGAAAACCTTAGCATTTTTGACAACGTGATTTCTATAGTTCCTTGTACCTTCTGCATTATATTGCATGGTCTTTATTGAAATGAGGCTTGGGCTGAAAAATGCCCATGTATCCTAGGCATTAGAGGCCTAGGTTTCTAGGTTTCTACTCCTGTTTGGGGCAAGTCTGGCCCATTGCTGATTAAGGAACCAAAATATACACCGAACCATGTACTTACTGTCTCCAAACGTGACCACTCCCTGGGTTAAGCGCATTGCCAAAAGTTCACTTTGACGAGGTAAACGCGGACAACGTGTACGTAGGAATTTTTTAAAGGGCGGGAGACCAGCGGTCGTTCGGTGCGCGCTGTGGTTGCACAACATGACCTTATGGAGTTCAGTTGGAGCAGTTTGTTTGGATGACGGATAGTTGTGTAATTACTCAGCAGGACGGGTTATGGGATGTTGTATGTAAGGCTGCATGGTAAGTCACGTTGCATTTTCATAAACACAGTGCACCTGGAGTGTGGACACCTTCATTTGTCAGGTAAAGAAAGAGTAAAAATATTTAATTTCTTCACGCTGTATGAAACAAGGTCACTTCTCTGCATAAAGCATGAGGGTGAATGATCATTTTAGTAAAAAAAAAAAAAAATGGAATAAGCAATCTCCAAACAGTGCAGAATATCTTTGTGATGGTTTTATGAAATAAAAAAAAAAATACAAGTCAGACCCCATGTACTGGCATGGCGAAATAAAAAAAAAAAATAAAAGGCATGCTTACAAAAAAAAAAAAAAAAGTAAACACGTTTATTTTGTTTCAGCTGTGCTGTGTAGACCTGGCCATGCAGGGGGAAAACAGCTGCATTTTGTCTGGATTAACTGGTTGCTTTTTTGACACAGGAAATGGAACCGCGGGTTAGCCAAATAACTGCACTTACTCACTGTAGTTTGTCTTTGGGGAACCGGGACGTGGAACATCAAAAACGAGGCAGCTGTTCACCTGAGAATTAAACAGCGGTGACCTCAGGAATCCTTGTTCAGCGGCTGGAGTCGAGACCTGTCAGACAGCCTTTTCCCGTGCCAAGAGAAACATTATACATTGTAAACGTATCTCAAGTCTTGACACTGTCGTCCATTTGGCTTAGTTATCTGTGATCTTAGTTTGTAATAGGCAGTTTCCTGTGCAAAGTCGTGAAGACTAAAAGCACAAATGTTTTAATCCTTTAAGAATGGGAAGAGGCGCACTGAGTAACGTGCAAGGAATTTTTCATAAAATAACTAATGGAAAAAAAACTCCATAAATGCAGCTTGACTGTTGCCATTTATTAGTAATACGACTTCCATACACTGATGGAAACTTCACTGGGGAGTCAAAAGTTAATTTATAGTCTCCTTAGGTGTGGATAGACTCATACAGGGCCACGTGAAGAGCGTGAGAGACCAGTTAGCTGTCCAAAAGACAGGTTTGTCAGAGAGCCGTAGGTGCTAGCTACAAAACACACTCTCCAAGCAGTTACTTTGTACTGTCGTCACTGGGAGGGGCAGACAAATTCTTATGGACTTTTCTAGTTACCTTTCACTGCATTGTATTCACTCAATCAAATCAAAGAATAAAACCGGTAATATAAAACAACAAACAAGTTGACATAACAGATTTCGGATGTACAGAAAGAAAACCTGTCGTGACCCTCTGCTAGGTACCAAAAGCTTGAGTGAATAAATAGGTTTTTGACTTAGCTTTAAAGACACAGAATTCAGTTACAGCACAAAGATCGACAGGTAAGGAGTTCCATAGTTTGGGTGCGGCCTCAGCAATTGCACGGTTACCCCAAGATTTGTATCATGACAGCTAGAATTGCTCTTGTGTACGAGGTCAGCAAGGTAATTCCGGGCCAGACCATTGAGGGCCTTAAAGATGAATAACAAAAGCTTAAATTTTACTCTGAATTGAACTGGCGGCCAATGAAGAGAACGGAGAACAGGAGTTACGTGACTGCGCTTTGAGGTACTAGTCAGAAACTGAGCGGCCGTAATCTGAACCAGTTGTAGCTGTCCCATTCAAGACACACTCAGGACACACATTTGAAAACCCCAGCCTCAGGGTCTGTACGATAACTAACTGTCCTCCTTAAAATGTAAACTAAACACTCCTGCCATTAGTACACAACCAAGTTCAGAACAACAAGCTGACGATCCTGTACATTATGGAAAAACGGATCAGGAAGGACATTCATTGCATAGTGAGGTTTTGCTGTGTATGCATGCATGCCAAAGTAACAGCAGTTTCCTATAATTTGGATTATTCTGGGATCAACTAATGTTGCAAAACCAAAAAGAAAACCCACAACGCACACACGTGAGCACCAGTTACATGACACCACACAAGAACTGAATGGACAACACAGATTGTATACGAGGCATGGAAGCAAACCCATGTTGTAAGGCAAACAAATTCCAACAAACTGCAGGCTTTAGACTCGCATCCTTTTTTTTTTTTTTTCCCCACATTTAATGCATCTGTACATAGACCCAGCACTTTGGGTCACTCAAGCAGCCCACTTCCAGCAAAGAGATATCAGATGCACCCACCTCCATTCAGAAATGCCCGCAACGAGTGTCCAAGCCTTTGATATGCGAGACAGCGTAACAAAAGAGCTCTGCTGTTTGAAGATGTCATGGAGGCAGTAATATGGGAAACAAGCTCCGTCAAACTGCTGAGATCATTAAGTCTTGTTTTTAGGTCTGGAAGGATGGGAATTTTGGGAAGGGGAGGTAGTTGTTGGCAAAGGTACAGCATACCTTACCCATTCAAAATAAATAAATAAAAACAAGCCACAGCAAAGGGGCCCTGAACATCTCCAAACAAAGAGGTTCTTTGATATCTGTGTGTATTCCTTTAACAGCAGTGAAAAGTGAGCATTTTAACAGTTGTGGTGGGAGCTTCTTTGGCAAGCAGAGGTGCTAAACTAAACCTCAGTTTCAATACAAAACCAGTGTGGAAACACTGAGACACTTCAGTAGTTGCTCTTGTTAATTATCCATTTAGAACTTCCATTGTTGGGCTGAATGCTCAAACAAACCACTGCATATCTATTGGAAGGCATTGGTGGAGACTGATTACAGTTAACGGTTCATTATACATGTTTAACTGGCACACATCTGGGTTTTATCTCTCTTGTTTATGATTCTAAACTCACAGCACTTCTGTGAAAGAGAGCCCAACAGCTGCCTTTAATTTCCTGTTGATAATTTCAAAAGCATACAACAATTAAAGGGAATACATTTTCTGATTTACAATCCACAGGCTTCTGATGTATTATTCAAGGTTTGTCTTTTTGCTATGCATTCAATTCCTTTTCCCAGTTTGCAGCTTTGTATGTAAATGTAAAACATAAAAAGGCACATTTTCCCATTTTGTAGGAAAGGATTATCCAAGTTTCATTCATTGTAATATTCACTACAGGGCTTGTATTGGAAACTGGATCTGGTGGCGGGGGGGTGGAAGCGGGTGCACACACACCCTTGTCTCTCACACCAGGGCTTTGAGGTCTTAAATTCCGGATGGTAGTTAACTGGGGGGCGTTTGACAAACACATTAGCGTGAGTGATCTTTAATAATGAGCTCACACTAGCACCAGGGCCCCTTGTTTTTTTCTTCTTTCACCCCAGCAGGACTGCGTTCATGTACTGCGTTTATCACCCCCGAGGGCACCCTGGCAGAGCAGACACCCGCGTGCACACACCTGCCCCGTCCCCTCAAAAGTAATCGGCACACTGAGGGAGCAGCCACCGCTGTCCGTCATGTGCGTGCACATGCCAGCGGCTCACACAACCAAGAGGGCTAACGGGCGAAAGACCCGGAACTAATGCACGACTTTACTAGCTTCGTGCCATCGGCTGCTCCGCGCAGCATTAACGTCTCAATGCGAAAGTGTGCACTGGCGAATAAATTCTCAGCAACAGAGCGTGTCAAACCCATGACCTGATACTTTAAAAGGTAATGCTTTGGTAGAATTGGTGAATTCAGATGTCAAGCATAATCACTCAGCTTCCTAAGGAGGTGGGGGAAGGAAAAACGCAGAAATACTCTTTGGCCCTTTCATGTCTGTGCACAGATCATATTTTCAGTCATTAAAATGAGATTTGCCTGTCTGCCGTCAGCCTTTTATCCCCCTCTGCTCCTCTGCTGAGTCTAAAGGTGTCCTTTTAGGTTGGTTGAAAGCTCTTTTATTGTGAGAAGTCGGTTTGTATGCATGCGGGCAATATACACTCTCATTCCAAACAATGTCCGACAGGAGTCACTGTTAGTTATGCAAACGGGCTCAGATTTTAATTGGTGGTTTACTCAGATTTCCTCACATGGAAATTATTCCTTGAATTTCAAAGCTTAAATGCATACATGTATCCGTAATCTGAGTGGCAAGTGTGTGTCCACAGCAGAAGGGCTTCAGTGTGCTTTAGTGGTGGTTATTCGGTGATTTGAAATGTCACTGTTCTGCCTTTTCAGTTCAATTTCATATATGGTCGTACAAGTCTCACAAACTTTTGAATCCTCATAGTGAGTTTCAGATGATGCTTTTTTTTTGGGGGGTGGGCAATGGGGGCTTATCCCCAATATGGCTGGGGTCTTGATCTAGTCTGCTCTGTAGCTGGCATCCTACCACAGGCCTCAGTCACTCATGTTTGCCGCCATCTGTTTGGTTCTCGACACCTGTACTGTCCCGCCAGGGCCCTGGGTGCCTGTCACTGACTGGGGCATCCCCTTGGGGGAGGAGCCATGTGTGTCTCCCGCTCACAGCCTGGATCCTGGGGCAAATCTAGGCCTATCTCTGTGTAGCACAGAGGGAGGGACCAGTACTCAACAGCCCCTCCACCCAAAAAAAAAAACTTCTTCATGATACGTTCCACCATCCCCTCCTCCTCAATTTCAACACATAAATGACTACATTCTCAGAATGAAGCATTAACTTGTCAACTTCACTTATGTGGCAAGAGATGGTGGGGGTGACATGTTTAACATTGGTCAGAATGTAAATAGATACAGTGTGTGTCTCAGTTCATCATTCATCACTGCATATCAGAGTCCAGCGCATTCTTGAACAAATAAGATATAAAAAGGCAGTTCCAAAAGCACTGCTGTTTGATGAAAGATGAAATTAAACATAAGATGAGATGATTGCACTGTCTTGTCTTTTATGTGGTAAATTCTTTAAATGCAAATGGTACCGCACCCTTTCGTAGGCTGATGGTAGCAAAAACTTAGGTGTGCTCCTTTTCACAAAACTCAGTCAGCCTCTAAACTTTGAGGGGAATATTTGTACAAGTCAGGTGTTTTTGGTATAAGCCTGGTACTGTTAACATTTTTATAAAAGTTTATATATACTCCTTAGATCAAGCAGTTTTTTTTTTTGCTAGACAAAAGTATATGAGTTAACCAGATCAGGAACAGTGTTCAGATAAATTTCCTTGTAGACCAAGTTGAACAACACACTGACAAATAAATGCATCACATTCATTCTTGGCTGAAAACAAAGAAGAAACAGATGCCTCCTAACCCTGTTAGCAGCTCAGTTATAATCGGCTTACCTTGGCAAAGGGACAGGTGACCGAAAAGATGGAGGGACATTCAAGACTGCTCTTAGTCTTACTCCAGCAAGCTGCCGACGAACATTTGGAGGCAGTATTAACGCAGAGTAACGTTTCGCGTTAGTGATACAATATGCATGGCCAGGGTGTAAACAGACCTCAACATTTGCAGCGGAAAACACAAGTGTTTTATGAGAAGTGAAACACTATACTAAATATAAGAGTTGGTGGGGAGGGGGGCGCCTTTAAAACACCCCACTATAATAGTGTTGGTCTTTCCAAACATGCTTTTACTATGCTGGGGTAAGGTTACTTGAATACTGAAGAAACGCCACATAAAAGGTTTTGATTTTTGGCATTCCCGTTTCTTCGATTTATAATCCGTATTTTGAACCTGTATAACTAACATTAAAATGTTCAATATATTAAAAAGCAACTTCTTTTCTGAAAACAATGAATACTTTCATCATAAATGGGAAACACCACTCACGTTAATTTGAAAATGTAAATTAACAATGTCGAGATGCTGAACATAAATGTTTTAAAAAACAAATATTTGTGTAACACGATTGTGTTATACAACATATATGTGTTTAAAATAACTAAATTATAAATGTGTGCTAAAATGTATTTTGATTGAGTAAAACATACAAAATCTTTGTTGTGTTATTACTGCACTAAGCAGAACATCCGTGTTTTTCGCAATATGCAAAATGTGGCAAATTTCGGATTAAATTGACGTGTGTTTTTTGTCGTCGCTCATTAGCAAGAGTTCATAATAGTTAATTCTGCAGGCCAAATTCAGTAGATAAAAAAGTTAAAAGTTAATTTTATATCGTAAGACTTTTCAAAATAACTAATACATTGAATAACTGCACAACTACGCGGCAGGTGGCAACATTTTAACATAATACATATTAAATAATAGATATACTCTGCATAGATACAAAAAAATGTTGTAAGTCGCTTTGGATAAAAGCGTCTGCTAAATGACTAGTATATTTTTTTCCGTGGAAAAAAAAACTAATCTGGTCCTCTGTGGAAAACAATTATTTAAACAAATCGACACGACGAAAATTAAACTTATTCCATTTCGTATTCTGTACTTTAAAAAATACATTATTGCAGCAGCGTTTGAAAATCCTTGTTTATTTATCTTATACGTGAATTATATAACTTGATTCCCCAGACAACAACCTTTTCTTGAGGTGTTTGCCTTCACGTTTGTTTTACCTACCGATGCTGGGCTTTCAGAGGCCACCAAAAAAAAACACAATCTTGTGCAAACAAGACTTATAAAAAGTCAACACTGAAGTCAGATTTGAGTGGCATTTAGGGCTAAGCTGTCTGTGCTGAAGAGCAAACCTGGCTGTCTTCTGTGGCATCACTAGATGAAAGGGCCCAGAATGAGGCTTTGCTTTCAGGGCTATGTGCCTCTTGTTTGCATGGCACCAGGGATAATCTTGTATGTTCCTCAAAGTTAAACAAGCGGCACGTTGCCAAGTTATTCTCCATTGCTGGTGGTGTTTGAGCATGCTGAAAGAGCTGACATTGGATAGGCATTAGGCAAGCAGGACCATTGATAAAACTAGCCCGCCTGCCAACATCAACTCTCAGTATTGCAAACAGGAGTACCTTAAATGTGTTACAACTTTACTATTATAGCACCTAACACCTGCCTCCATATGTGTGCAGTCAGTAGCTCAATACGTTGAACTATGCTTTGAAATATAAGAAATTTCATTTCATATTTGCTTTATATTTAACAATGAAATACTCATAATTGTATTTATGGCTTTGGTCAAATTGTGCTTTTCTTAAATTTTGCCACTAAATAAGATATATGTAATTTACTAATTTTCTTATCTAACATTCTTCCTTAACCAGAGCTGTATTTGTTACACCCCAGTGCAGAAAGTTTGCTTTATACATGTTACAGAGGGCTCCCTCTGTTGGAGCCAAGAAAAATGGCCCTGGTAAAACATTCATGACAGAAATCTTCGAATATGCCTCTTTTGGGAAGTTTTTTTTTAAAAACAATTCTAAAGGTATTTCAATGCAGTGTTACCATATTAAAATCAAGCAAAACGGAAAGCTTGAAAGCCTCTTATTGAGGTTTCTTAACATGCGCGTCAGTTTTACTTGGATAACTAATTGTAAGTTTTTTCCTTGAAGCTCTTGCGCTGAGAGTTGCTGTACCCCATCATGGAGGCGTCTGCTCCGACAGCCACAGAGAAAAAAGACTGCAAGTCGTCTGGCCTGGATGGAAGTGGCTTCTCTGACCTCCCAAAGAAGCCGTCCCCAACAACGGTGACACGAGGTATGCCTTTGCTCTTTCCCTGTGCACTTTCTGCCTTGCATCTGGGTCCACCATCACTGTCCCTGCTGGCACCTCTTACACTGTTGTCACCCAGCTGTTTTGAAGAGGGTAGCTGTGCCTTAGCCTGCACTTTGATCAAGGGGGAAGATGTTCACGGTCATAACTGGTACTGATAACACAGAAAAAAAGAAATACCCCTATTGGAGGGGCATCACAGTAAATTCCTGATAGGAATCCAAGTGAGTCACACTTGACCCATACTGAGGCTGGGTCACCATCAGCAACAGGAGGAAGTAAATGTCTGAGCAGGTAACTTACTGTGCACTAGGATTCCAGTACAAGTAAGAAGTTACCAAATGCTCTTGGTTTTATTTTGTATTTGAGTAAAAGTGTGCGAGTTGAAACGAGTGAAGTAACGCGACTCCCCTTTGCACGTGGAAGAAAGGAGAAGAGCGTCGAGGGCACGGATCCATGTCAGTGAGAGCCTGATAAAAGTCCAGGATAATGAGGCTGAAAAACCTCGCTCTTACCTCCAGAGTGTAATAAATTACTTAAAATGGCTGGCACAGCCCTGGACGACACAGCCCTTTCTGAGGCTGACAAAGATGCTGATAGGGGGCTACTTTTGAAATGTTAATGGGTCTTTTTGAAAATGTGGCGTTTTTTTTTTTCTCCACTGGTTAACGAAGGGTCCGGTGGCCCGCACTGATGCAGTACTCGTGCACGGCCTGAAATAGTTCATTAAATGTTAAATAAACGGGTAGAAGTAGGACGGTTTCACAACTGACACTGGCTGCTTAACAGGAGCGTGCCAAAGCTGTTTTCATGTGTTTGTCCAAATACCGCTTTCTGTTTTTGACAGAATAATTAGTGAAATGAGAATCAGAGGCATTGTGTGGTTTGTTTAGGAATCTGCATCAACCCGTCTTGTCAAAACCGCACTCGGCGCCGAACCAAGCACTGCAATCTCAGTTCCGTCCGTGGGTGTCGGCGAGGGCTACGCTCTCTGACTTTTTTGCCGGAAGGAAAATACAAGGACGCAAACAAACGTTAACTCCTTACAGCGCTGCAGGGCAAAGAGTGGCGGATGTGGGGCGCGGGCTGATACGTTAATGTGTGTTTATGCTGATACCAGTGAAAAGTAACAACGCGGCCCTGTGGTCGGGGCACCAGAGCGGGCACACTGTGGGCTCAGAAAGAGAGAGAATGCATGTTTTAAAGATGTCAGTGAATGCCTGATGAAAGTTCTCTATAATGAGGCTGTAGGACCTTGTTCTTACCTCTAGAGTATAAAAGTAATAAATTACTTAAAATGGCTAGTGGAGCCACGGACGAGCGCTTCTTCTGAGATTGACAAAGTTCCCGATTGAAGGCTACCTTTGAAATGGTAATGGGGCTTCTGATAATGTGTCCTTTTTACTGCCTAATGAAGGGCTTGGTGGCCTGCCATAATATAGTAATAGTCATTAATTGTTTATAAGATGGAGAAAATAGAACATTTGTAGCCATACTGAATTTTTCGCAATGTTTTTAATAATACGAAGCTTCTAAAAGTTTAAAAGACATCCCTTACATGGCTGGTATTGTATCAGTATTCTTATAGGATGACTTTTCTTGTCAGGATCTGCCATGTTTAATTTTTCGAATACTGGCATACTAGTGTATTCTAGCATAAAGCTCACCCTGGCTGTATCTTACTTTGGTATTTATCGTCTGGCATGGAGGCTTTCATATTTGTATCCTACAAGAATATGCAATATGTGTGTTTGGATACTTTTAACCTCTGTCCATAGAAAACGTATTTATCCATGTATTAGATGTTTTTAAGCGACCTCACATCTTGACTCACTTGCAAGTTGAGGTCATATTTTTGAGTGTCCCGTAGGACCAGTGGCTCCGCCAAGACGTTTGCCTTCTCAGAAGCTGAAGTAGAGCTCAAAGCAAAATTAATTTCAAATGTAGTTTCAAATGTAGGAGATTATGCTGCACCGTATACCACCATCCTCCCTGAGTTTCTGTCCACCTGTATCTTTCCCGTTCCCTGCAGGGGTGACATCTCTTGCCACATAAGTGAAGTTGACAACTGGAGTCTAGGGTTGGGTATTCTCTGTTGGAAGGTTTAGCCAATGCTCATCTCTCCAGGTGTCTGGAGTTCTTAGAGAATCTGAGGAAACAGGAAAATCGTTTTGATGGTGCTGGAGTGATTGGTCTCCACGCAGGATAGTAGAAGTGCTGCAGAGGACACTTTCACATATCGGCGAATGCACCTTCTTACCTACATTCCGCTAATCATGAAATCTGTTTCCTGCTGTCAGTATCACAGCATGTATGATATTTGGGATTAAAAAAAAAAATTGTAGGCCTTTTTTACGCACCGGAGAAGTGGAGCACAATTATTCATAGCTGACAGTTTGTGAAAGAAGAGCGGTCGCGAATTGCGTATCGGGAACTCGGCGAGGCTGCACTCTGACTAACTACCGAGTCACAGCGTTACGCGAGGGAAGGTGATCAGTTACTGTGGAACACTTTACTGTAATTACTCAAGCAGCCGGACGTGAGTAAACGGCCATATTGGTCAGGACTGGGCCGATGGAGAAACAGCAGCCACTAAACCTAGGCTTGCGGTACGGTGGACAAGCTAACAGAACAGTGGTTCTTACTTCGTTTGCGGTCTTTAGGAGACGGCTGGCGGTTCTTAGCGGACCACTGATCTCATGCTGCCTCTGTTGTGCCCACCCCCGCGTTTCAGCGGCTCTGTTAACCCCGCCCCCGTCTGCTGCTTTACATCCCTGTCCAGTGTTATTTATTTGGAACAATTTCCTCTCTATCAGAGAACAGGGCTCACGCCGGGTTTTAATACGTTATTTACACATAAATGCAGCCATTTACACAGTGGACTGCAGAATGGATGGACTGCCGCTCCCCTCCAACCTGTTATATCAGCGTTTAACAATCTGGAGTGCTAATAGAACCATTTATCATGGGCTGGTCGTTTGTTTTGCGTTAGCGGCCCAGTCAGTCCTGTTCCCCAGCGGTCTATGGAAATGGCGCGTCTGTAATGAACGTCTGTACGACTCGCGTTGTTTAGACGTGAAAACAATGCAATGAGTCAATTAAAATCTGGTCCAGGTGCTCCTGCTCTCTCTCTCTCTCTCTCTCTCTCTCTCTCTCTCTCTCTCTCTCTGTGCTTTGTGGATGCTTTTACCGCAGAGTGGCGTGAAAAGTAGATTTGCGACCATTACTTGTCTTTTTTTTTGGGAAGGGGGAGGGTAAAAATACAGACCATAAAGTTTGCGCCCCCTTGACTTTATGGGGGCCCTGCCTGCTCTGCGTATCGCTGGGGGCACAGTGGAACTGTGCTGCCACATGCAGTGGGTTCTGTGCCTCATTAATGAATTTAAATAGGCGCCTCTATTCCTCGTGACAGCTTGCATCTGTCTGGCTGGACCGTGTGCCTCGGACACGCTCTGACAAGACATCCAGCCGGTGCAATTTACGACTCCATCTCCACGTGTCGTATTTCAGGAGGAAAGCGTGTGTAGAGATTGGGCACCCTATTACGATACACTGCGCTTTTGAAGAAGGTGTCAGCTATTTTCAGGCTAATTCATTTCAAGACGGCTGTGTTTTCACTCAGCGTTGGCGTTTCAGCGTGCGTGAATGTACGTTTGTCATCTTCACAGAGTTCGCTGTTAAATACGCTGGAAGATAAGGGAGGAGTACACATAACGCCTTTCTGGCTACCTGATTTTATGGCATACAGAAGACGTGGGAGTGCTCTGAGAGTGTCTAGAAAAGCGTGTTGCTTTTCACAACAGTTTGTTTGCCAAAGGGTTAAGTTTTTATGTTCTTTCTTTTCTCTCTTTGCCTTCTTTCTCAGGCTGTAAACTAGGCCAGCGGGGCGGTTGTTGGTAATGATTTGATTAACTGGGTTTGGTGGCACATCACATACATCTTGCTGAAAGTGAGTTTGTCATGCAAGGGTGAAAGTCGGGGTGGGGGTGTTGGGGTTCTTGTGTTTTTTTTGGGGCGGGGGGGAGAAATTGATGCTCGCCACTAAGCGCCAGCGCTTCTTTGAGACAAATTTCTGCTGAGTCGAGGGGTCCCCGGGGAAGAATGGGTGGAGGTGGTGTAGCTACTTAGCACCCCTGTGTATGGCCTGCGTGGGGCGGCCCCCCCCGGCCGGGCCCCCCGCACCCGGACGAGCCGCCGCGGGAGCGGGGAGGATGAGGGAGAGCCGTACAAAAAAAGAACGAGACGAAGGAACCGACAGCCAGGG